>CM060731.1:94853178-95200622 GCA_030704615.1 Takakia lepidozioides | reverse complement strand
TAAAACAGTGTGCGCCAACGCACACTGTTTGAGTAGCCACTGAATGATTATTTCATACTAAAAAAACGTGCCCTAAATGCCAAATTTCAATCGGAAAAAACACTTACATGTTCAACTCAAACAGTGTGCGCCGACGCACACTGTTTAAGCTGCCACTGAATGGTTATTTCATCATCATAAACCTGCCCTGGAAATCCGAATTTAACACCAAAAAAACAGTGACATGTACAGCGCAAACAGTGTGCGCCAACGCACACTGTTTGAGCTGCCACTGAATGGTTATTTCAGCATCATAAAACCTGCCCTGGAAGTCCGAATTTAACACCAAAGAAACAGTGACATGTAGAGCTCAAACAGTGTGCGCCAACGCACACTGTTTGAGCTGCCACTGAATGGTTATTTTTTCTCAGAAAACGTGCCCTAAATGCCGAATTTTACCTCTAAAAAACACTTACAAGTTCAGCTCAACAGTGTGCGCCAACGCACACTGTTTGAGCTTCCACTGAATGATTATTTCATACTAAAAAACGAGCCCTATATGCAAATTTCAATCGGAAAAACACTTACATGTTCAACTCAAACAGTGTGCGCCGACGCACACTGTTTGAGCTGCCACTGAATGGTTATTTCATCATCATAAACCTGCCCTGGAAGTCCGAATTTAACACCAAAAAAAAAGTGACATGTACAGCTCAAACAGTGTGCGCCAACGCACACTGTTTGAGCTGCCACTGAATGGTTATTTCATCATCATAAACCTGCCCTGGAAGTCCGAATTTAACACCAAAAAAAACAGTGACATGTACAGCTCAAACAGTGTGCGCCAACGCACACTGTTTGAGCTGTCACTGAATGGTTATTTCATCCTCAGAAACGTGCCCTAAATGCCGAATTGTAACACCAAAAAAACACTTACATGTTCAGCTCAAACAGTGTACGCCAACGCACACTGTTTGAGCTGCTACTCAATGGTTATTTCATTCTCAGAAACGTGCCCTAAATGCCGAATTTAAACACCAAAAAAACAATTACATGTTCAGCTCAAACAGTGTGCGCCAACGCACACTGTTTGAGCTTGCCACTGAATGGTTATTTCATCATCATAAACCTGCCCTGGAAGTCCGAATTTAACACAAAAAACAGTGACATGTACAGCTCAAACAGTGTGCGCCAACGCACACTGTTTGAGCTGCCACTGAATGGTTATTTTTTTTTCAGAAACGTGCCCTAAATGCCGAATTTGAACTCTAAAAAACACTTACAAGTTCAGCTCAAACAGTGTGCGCCAACGCACACTGTTTGAGCTACCACTGAATGGTTATTTCATACTCAGAAACGTGCCCTAAATGCCAAATTTCAATCGGAAAAAACACGTACATGTTCAATCAAACAGTGTGCGCCAACGCACACTGTTTGAGCTGTCACTGAATGGTTATTTCATCCTCAAAAACGTGCCCTAAAAGCCGAATTTTAACACCAAAAGAACACTTACATGTACAGCTCAAACAGTGTACGCCAACGCACACTGTTTGAGCTGCCACTGAATGGTTATTTCATCCTCAAAAACGTGTCCTAAATGCCCAATTTTAACACCAAAAAAAAAGTGACATGTTCAGCTGAAACAGTGTGCGCCAACGCACACTGTTTGAGCTGCCACTGAATGGTTATTTTATCATCATAAACCAGCCCTGGAAGTCCGAATTTAACACCAAAAAAACAGTGACATGTACAGCTCAAATAGTGTGCGCCAACGCACACTGTTTGTGCTGCCACTAAATGGTTATTTCATCCTGAGAAACGTGCCCTAAATGCCGAAATTTAACACCAAAAAAACATTTACATGTTCAGCTCAAACAGTGTGCGGCAATGCACACTGTTTGAGCTGCCACTGAATGATTATTTCATCATCATAAACCTGCCCTGGAAGTCCGAATTTCAATCGGAAAAAACACTTACATGTTCAAATCAAAAAGTGTGCGCCAACGCACACTGTTTGAGCTGCCACTGAATGGTTATTTCATCATCATAAACCTGCCCTGGAAGTCCGAATTTAACACGAAAGGAACAGTGACATGTAGAGCTCAAACAGTGTGCGCCAACGCACACTGTTTGAGCTGCCACTGAATGTTTTTTTCATCCTCAGAAACGTGCCCTAAATGCCGAATTTAAACACCAAAAAAACAATTACATGTTCAGCTCAAACAGTGTGCGTTGGCGTACACTATTTGAGCTGCCACTGAATGATTATTTCATCATCATAAACCTGCCCTGGAAGTCCGAATTTAACACCAAAAAAACAGTGACATGTACAACTCAAACGGTGTGCGCCAACGCACACTGTTTGAGCTGCCACTGAATGGTTATTTCATCCTCAGAAACGTGCCCTAAATGCCAAATTTCAATCGGAAAAAACACTTACATGTTCAACTCAAACAGTGTGCGCCGACGCACACTGTTTGAGCTGCCACTGAATGGATATTTCAACATCATAAACCTGCCCTGGAAGTCGGAATTTAACACCAAAAAAACAGTGACATGTACAGCGCAAACAGTGTGCGCCAACGCACACTGTTTGAGCTGCCACTGAATGGTTATTTCAGCATCATAAACCTGCCCTGGAAGTCCGAATTTAACACCAAAGAAACAGTGACATGTACAGCTCAAACAGTGTGCGCCAACGCACACTGTTTCAGCTGCCACTGAATGGTTATTTTTTCTCAGAAACGTGCCCTAAATGCCGAATTTTACCTCTAAAAAAGACTTACAAGTTCAGCTCAAACAGTGTGCGCCAACGCACACTGTTTGAGCTGCCACTGAATGATTATTTCATACTCAAAAACGAGCCCTATATGCCAAATTTCAATCGGAAAAAACACTTACATGTTCAACTCAAATAGTGTGCGCCGACGCACACTGTTTGAGCTGCCACTGAATGGTTATTTCATGATCATAAACCTGTCCTGGAAGTCCGAATTTAACACCAAAAAAACAGTGACATGTACAGCTCAAACAGTGTGCGCAAACGCACACTGTTTGAGATGTCACTGAATGGTTATTTCATCCTCAGAAATGTGCCCTAAATGCCGAATTTTAACAGCAAAAAAATACTTACATGTTCAGCTCAAGCAGTGTACGCCAACACACACTTTTTGAGCTGCCACTGAATGGTTATTTCATCCTCAGAAACGTGCCCTAAATGCCGAATTTAAACACCAAAAAAACAATTACATGTTCAGCTCAAACAGTGTGCGTTGGCGCACACTGTTTGAGCTGCCACTGAATGATTATTTCATCATCATAAACCTGCCCTGGAAGTCCGAATTTAACACCAAAAAAACAGTGACATGTACAACTCAAACAGAGTGCGCCAACGCACACTGTTTGAGCTGCCACTGAATAGTTATTTCATCATCATAAACCTGCCCTGGAAGTCTGAATTTAACACCAAAAAAACAGTGACATGTACAGCTCAAAGAGTGTGCGCCAACGCACACTGTTTGAGCTGCCACTGAATGGTTATTTCATACTCAAAAACGTGCCCTAAATGCCGAATTTGAATCGAAAAAACACTTAGATGTTCAACTCAAACAGTGTGCGCCAACGCACACTGTTTGAGCTACCACTGAATGGTTATTTCAGCATCATAAACTTGACTTGGAAGTCCGAATTTAACACCAAAAAAACAATGACATGTACAGCTCAAATAGTGTGCGCCAACGCATACTGTTTGAGCTGCCACTGAATGGTTATTTTTTCTCAGAAACGTGCCCTATATGCCGAATTTTACCTCTAAAAAACACTTACAAGTTCAGCTAAAACAGTGTGCGCCAACGGACACTGTTTGAGTAGCCACTGAATGATTATTTCATACTAAAAAACGTGCCCTAAATGCCAAATTTCAATCGGAAAAAACACTTACATGTTCAACTCAAACAGTGTGCGCCGACGCACACTGTTTAAGCTGCCACTGAATGGTTATTTCATCATCATAAACCTGCCCTGGAAATCCGAATTTAACACCAAAAAAACAGTGACATGTACAGCGCAAACTTTGTGCGCCAACGCACAGTGTTTGAGCTGCCACTGAATGGTTATTTCAGCATCATAAACCTGCCCTGGAAGTCCGAATTTAACACCAAAGAAACAGTGACATGTAGAGCTCAAACAGTGTGCGCCAACGCACACTGTTTGAGCTGCCACTGAATGGTTATTTTTTCTCAGAAACGTGCCCTAAATGCCGAATTTTACCTCTAAAAAACACTTACAAGTTCAGCTCAAACAGTGTGCGCCAACGCACACTGTTTGAGCTTCCACTGAATGATTATTTCATACTAAAAAACGAGCCCTATATGCCAAATTTCAATCGGAAAAAACACTTACATGTTCAACTCAAACAGTGTGCGTCGACGCACACTGTTTGAGCTGCCACTGAATGGTTATTTCATCATCATAAACCTGCCCTGGAAGTCCGAATTTAACACCAAAAAAAAGTGACATGTACAGCGCAAACTTTGTGCGCCAACGCACACTGTTGGAGCTGCCACTGAATGGTTATTTCAGCATCATAAACCTGCCCTGGAAGTCTGAATTTAACACCAAAAAAACAGTGACATGTACAGCTCAAACAGTGTGCGCAAACGCACACTGTTTGAGCTGTCACTGAATGGTTATTTCATCCTCAGAAACGTGCCCTAAATGCCGAATTGTAACACCAAAAAAACACTTACATGTTCAGCTCAAACAGTGTACGCCAACGCACACTGTTTGAGCTGCTACTCAATGGTTATTTTATTCTCAGAAACGTGCCCTAAATGCCGAATTTAAACACCAAAAAAACAATTACATGTTCAGCTCAAACAGTGTGCGCCAACGCACACTGTTTGAGCTTCCACTGAATGGTTATTTCATCATCATAAACCTGCCCTGGAAGTCCGAATTTAACACCAAGAAAACAGTGACATGTACAGCTCAAACAGTGTGCGCCAACGCACACTGTTTGAGCTGCCACTGAATGGTTATTTTTTTTTTCAGAAACGTGCCCTAAATGCCGAATTTGAACTCTAAAAAACACTTACAAGTTCAGCTCAAACAGTGTGCGCCAACGCACACTGTTTGAGCTACCACTGAATGGTTATTTCATACTCAGAAACGTGCCCTAAATGCCAAATTTCAATCGGAAAAAAACACGTACATGTTCAATCAAACAGTGTGCGCCAACGCACACTGTTTGAGCTGTCACTGAATGGTTATTTCATCCTCAAAAACGTGCCCTAAAAGCCGAATTTTAACACCAAAAGAACACTTACATGTACAGCTCAAACAGTGTACGCCAACGCACACTGTTTGAGCTGCCACTGAATGGTTATTTCATCCTCAAAAACGTGTCCTAAATGCCCAATTTTAACACCAAAAAAAAGTGACATGTTCAGCTGAAACAGTGTGCGCCAACGCACACTGTTTGAGCTGCCACTGAATGGTTATTTTATCATCATAAACCAGCCCTGGAAGTCCGAATTTAACACCAAAAAAACAGTGACATGTACAGCTCAAATAGTGTGCGCCAACGCACACTGTTTGTGCTGCCACTAAATGGTTATTTCATCCTGAGAAACGTGCCCTAAATGCCGAAATTTAACACCAAAAAAAACATTTACATGTTCAGCTCAAACAGTGTGCGGCAATGCACACTGTTTGAGCTGCCACTGAATGATTATTTCATCATCATAAACCTGCCCTGGAAGTCCGAATTTCAATCGGAAAAAACACTTACATGTTCAAATCAAAAAGTGTGCGCCAACGCACACTGTTTGAGCTGCCGCTGAATGGTTATTTCATCATCATAAACCTGCCCTGGAAGTCCGAATTTAACACGAAAGGAACAGTGACATGTAGAGCTCAAACAGTGTGCGCCAACGCACACTGTTTGAGCTGCCACTGAATGTTTTTTTCATCCTCAGAAACGTGCCCTAAATGCCGAATTTAAACACCAAAAAAACAATTACATGTTCAGCTCAAACAGTGTGCGTTGGCGTACACTATTTGAGCTGCCACTGAATGATTATTTCATCATCATAAACCTGCCCTGGAAGTCCGAATTTAACACCAAAAAAACAGTGACATGTACAACTCAAACGGTGTGCGCCAACGCACACTGTTTGAGCTGCCACTGAATGGTTATTTCATCCTCAGAAACGTGCCCTAAATGCCAAATTTCAAATCGGAAAAAAACACTTACATGTTCAGCTCAAACAGTGTGCGCCGACGCACACTGTTTGAGCTGCCACTGAATGGATATTTCACATCATAAACCTGCCCTGGAAGTCGGAATTTAACACCAAAAAAACAGTGACATGTACAGCGCAAACAGTGTGCGCCAACGCACACTGTTTGAGCTGCCACTGAATGGTTATTTCAGCATCATAAACCTGCCCTGGAAGTCCGAATTTAACACCAAAGAAACAGTGACATGTACAGCTCAAACAGTGTGCGCCAACGCACACTGTTTCAGCTGCCACTGAATGGTTATTTTTTCTCAGAAACGTGCCCTAAATGCCGAATTTTACCTCTAAAAAAGACTTACAAGTTCAGCTCAAACAGTGTGCGCCAACGCACACTGTTTGAGCTGCCACTGAATGATTATTTCATACTCAAAAACGAGCCCTATATGCCAAATTTCAATCGGAAAAAACACTTACATGTTCAACTCAAATAGTGTGCGCCAACGCACACTGTTTGAGCTGCCACTGAATGGTTATTTCATCATCATAAACCTGTCCTGGAAGTCCGAATTTAACACCAAAAAAACAGTGACATGTACAGCTCAAACAGTGTGCGCAAACGCACACTGTTTGAGATGTCACTGAATGGTTATTTCATCCTCAGAAATGTGCCCTAAATGCCGAATTTTAACAGCAAAAAAATACTTACATGTTCAGCTCAAGCAGTGTACGCCAACACACACTTTTTGAGCTGCCACTGAATGGTTATTTCATCCTCAGAAACGTGCCCTAAATGCCGAATTTAAACACCAAAAAAACAATTACATGTTCAGCTCAAACAGTGTGCGTTGGCGCACACTGTTTGAGCTGCCACTGAATGATTATTTCATCATCATAAACCTGCCCTGGAAGTCCGAATTTAACACCAAAAAAACAGTGACATGTACAACTCAAACAGAGTGCGCCAACGCACACTGTTTGAGCTGCCACTGAATAGTTATTTCATCATCATAAACCTGCCCTGGAAGTCTGAATTTAACACCAAAAAAACAGTGACATGTACAGCTCAAAGAGTGTGCGCCAACGCACACTGTTTGAGCTGCCACTGAATGGTTATTTCATACTCAAAAACGTGCCCTAAATGCCGAATTTGAATCGAAAAAACACTTAGATGTTCAACTCAAACAGTGTGCGCCAACGCACACTGTTTGAGCTACCACTGAATGGTTATTTCAGCATCATAAACTTGACTGGAAGTCCGAATTTAACACCAAAAAAACAATGACATGTACAGCTCAAATAGTGTGCGCCAACGCACACTGTTTGAGCTGCCACTGAATGGTTATTTTTTCTCAGAAACGTGCCCTATATGCCGAATTTTACCTCTAAAAAACACTTACAAGTTCAGCTAAAACAGTGTGCGCCAACGGACACTGTTTGAGTAGCCACTGAATGATTATTTCATACTAAAAAACGTGCCCTAAATGCCAAATTTCAATCGGAAAAAACACTTACATGTTCAACTCAAACAGTGTGCGCCGACGCACACTGTTTAAGCTGCCACTGAATGGTTATTTCATCATCATAAACCTGCCCTGGAAATCCGAATTTAACACCAAAAAAACAGTGACATGTACAGCGCAAACTTTGTGCGCCAACGCACAGTGTTTGAGCTGCCACTGAATGGTTATTTCAGCATCATAAACCTGCCCTGGAAGTCCGAATTTAACACCAAAAAAACAGTGACATGTAGAGCTCAAACAGTGTGCGCCAACGCACACTGTTTGAGCTGCCACTGAATGGTTATTTTTTCTCAGAAACGTGCCCTAAATGCCGAATTTTACCTCTAAAAAACACTTACAAGTTCAGCTCAAACAGTGTGCGCCAACGCACACTGTTTGAGCTTCCACTGAATGATTATTTCATACTAAAAAACGAGCCCTATATGCCAAATTTCAATCGGAAAAAAACACTTACATGTTCAGCTCAAACAGTGTGCGTCGACGCACACTGTTTGAGCTGCCACTGAATGGTTATTTCATCATCATAAACCTGCCCTGGAAGTCCGAATTTAACACCAAAAAAAAAGTGACATGTACAGCGCAAACTTTGTGCGCCAACGCACACTGTTGGAGCTGCCACTGAATGGTTATTTCATCATCATAAACCTGCCCTGGAAGTCTGAATTTAACACCAAAAAAACAGTGACATGTACAGCTCAAACAGTGTGCGCAAACGCACACTGTTTGAGCTGCCACTGAATGGTTATTTCATCCTCAGAAACGTGCCCTAAATGCCGAATTTAACACCAAAAAAACACTTACATGTTCAGCTCAAACAGTGTGCGCCAACGCACACTGTTTGAGCTGCCACTGAATGGTTATTTATTCTCAGAAACGTGCCCTAAATGCCGAATTTAAACACCAAAAAAACAATTACATGTTCAGCTCAAACAGTGTGCGCCAACGCACACTGTTTGAGCTGCCACTGAATGGTTATTTCATCATCATAAACCTGCCCTGGAAGTCCGAATTTAACACCAAAAAACAGTGACATGTACAGCTCAAACAGTGTGCGCCAACGCACACTGTTTGAGCTGCCACTGAATGGTTATTTTTCAGAAACGTGCCCTAAATGCCGAATTTGAACTCTAAAAAACACTTACATGTTCAGCTCAAACAGTGTGCGCCAACGCACACTGTTTGAGCTGCCACTGAATGGTTATTTCATACTCAGAAACGTGCCCTAAATGCCAAATTTCAATCGGAAAAAACACGTACATGTTCATCAAACAGTGTGCGCCAACGCACACTGTTTGAGCTGCCACTGAATGGTTATTTCATCCTCAAAAACGTGCCCTAAAAGCCGAATTTAACACCAAAAAACACTTACATGTACAGCTCAAACAGTGTGCGCCAACGCACACTGTTTGAGCTGCCACTGAATGGTTATTTCATCCTCAAAAACGTGCCCTAAATGCCAATTTTAACACCAAAAAAAAAGTGACATGTTCAGCTCAAACAGTGTGCGCCAACGCACACTGTTTGAGCTGCCACTGAATGGTTATTTCATCATCATAAACCTGCCCTGGAAGTCCGAATTTAACACCAAAAAAACAGTGACATGTACAGCTCAAACAGTGTGCGCCAACGCACACTGTTTGAGCTGCCACTGAATGGTTATTTCATCCTCAGAAACGTGCCCTAAATGCCGAATTTAACACCAAAAAAACACTTACATGTTCAGCTCAAACAGTGTGCGCCAACGCACACTGTTTGAGCTGCCACTGAATGGTTATTTCATCATCATAAACCTGCCCTGGAAGTCCGAATTTCAATCGGAAAAAAACACTTACATGTTCAGCTCAAAAGTGTGCGCCAACGCACACTGTTTGAGCTGCCACTGAATGGTTATTTCATCATCATAAACCTGCCCTGGAAGTCCGAATTTAACACGAAAAAACAGTGACATGTACAGCTCAAACAGTGTGCGCCAACGCACACTGTTTGAGCTGCCACTGAATGGTTATTTCATCATCATAAACCTCCCTGGAAGTCCGAATTTAACACCAAAAAAACAGTGACATGTACAGCTCAAACAGTGTGCGCCAACGCACACTGTTTGAGCTGCCACTGAATGGTTATTTCATCCTCAGAAACATGCCCTAAATGCCGAATTTTAACACCAAAAAAACAGTGACATGTTCAGCTGAAACAGTGTGCGCCAACGCACACTGTTTGAGCTGCCACTGAATGGTTATTTCATCATCATAAACCTGCCCTGGAAGTCCGAATTTCAATCGGAAAAAACACTTACATGTTCAGCTCAAACAGTGTGCGCCAACGCACACTGTTTGAGCTGCCACTGAATGGTTATTTCATCATCAGAAACGTGCCCTAAAGGCCGAATTCGACACGGAGAAAACCGTGACATGTAGAGCTCAAACAGTGTGCGCCAACGCACACTGTTTGAGCTGCCACTGAAGGGTTCTGTCGTCCTGACATACATATCCTGGAAAACCGATATCCAGACGGAAACAGCAGTGAAATGTTCAGCTCATGTCACATTGTTTGAGGTTGCAATTTGGGTTGTGTTGAACCTGCTGTAGTGCCCAAGTTTGGGCGTTTCGCACCTGAACAATCAAGCAAATTGGTAGGCCCAAACAGTGTGCGTTGCCGCACACTGTTTGGGCTTCCAGTTTGCGGTGCTTTCAGCGTGGTGCAGATGTCCTGTGTGGGCTATATTCATATCAGCAACGAAACAAAAATGTGGGTCTTAAGAATTTCACCTTTTTCTTGGCTGCTCCAGAAGACTCCCCAATTGCCGGGGACCCTTTGCGCTTCGGGCTGCTCTCTGCGCCGAGCGTGTACGTGAGCCTCTCCCCCTTCCTCTTTCCCGCAGGCAGACTCCTCGTGAGGCCACCTTCAACATCCTCTTCCATCTCGTCTGTCTCTCCCTCAGATGCGGTGTCCTCTTCATCTGTCCTTGGAACTATGGCGGGCTGCTGTTCTTCTGCTGATTCCTGCTCCTCCATCGCCACACTTTCCTCTACTCCCTCTTCTACCTCCTTTTCCTCTTCGTCCACTCTTTCCATCCTCATTCTATCTCTGGCTCTATTCCTGTTTCTAGAGCTCGTGAAGTATAGTGACTTCCTTCTCTTCCTCCTACGCTGGAAACAAGGGCTCCCCACGATGCCTCTAGAGCTCTCCAGTTTGACGTTTGTAACAAGTGCTGCTATGGCATGTAACCAAAATCGAAATTGGACGTTATCAACCATATTTGGATGCGGGTGTTGTTATTGTGTGCGAACGGAATTCATCCATTCCGTCGTCTCCGTATTATCCAAGCAATAAAGCGCAAGAAAAAAAGTACATCCGTTGCATGCACTAGCGATATATGTCAGATGTACTGCGCCGCCTGCCAATACACCGCGGCCTTCTTGCTTTCTTTCAAATTCGGATGTGCCGTAGAAATCTAATGCTAGTTCATTTTCGAGCAGTTCTTGCAGATCCGCAATAATTGTTATGCTTCACATATGCATCCACGTGTGTTGTACTGCCTACCCTGTGGTTTGCAGTTTACCGTTACCGTCGCCATGGGGTCATTCGGCATAAAGGGTTCTGTCGGATACGACCATGTCTGGCACGCATTCGTGCGAGGTATCTTCTGCAGTGTCAGTGTTTGTGCTGTGCTCTTCTGGCACAGCACAACCTCATGACATTTGTGGTCTTCCTGTTTACTGCTCTCCAGGGTTGTTGCCGTCTTTTCATAATGGATGGTTTCATGTCGTTTTCAGTGTTTGTTTTCATCCATAAACAGCACGGCTTCTTGTAGTATTTGAAAACAGTTTTTCTGGTTAGTGCCTCTTGGCGTTGCTGTTTCCGAAGTGAAGGTGCATCTCATCCCTACATCCTTTGCATGCATCACCTGCAACCTTTGGATTGGAGCTAGCCTTGTTGACCTCGGTTTGCTTGTCTTAATTCCCCTTTCGGTAATTGCGGGCTATCAGTTCGAGGATTCCGCAACTTTCGTTCAGTGAGGGAAAACATGTCGAGGGAGCGAGATACACTTGCTCGATTCCATTCCAATGCAGGTACTCTTCCACTGACTGCCACTGCAGACGACGATGGGTTTGCAGTTGTTCATGAGGATGAGCTGGTTACAGTGTTCCCGCTGGAGTTGGGTTCTCTCCTTGTTCAAAAAGAGGTGTATGACGAGGATGGGAATTTGGATTCTGGGCACTTGGAGAAACCATTGGTTGGCAAGTGTGGAAGGAAGTGGAGAGTCCTTCCAGGCACATACCGTGTCCTTGGAAAAGAGAGAAGACAATCAGCAGGATCGGTCGTTACCCCTGGCACTGCAGCATCGGTCGTGCAACAGAAGGGCACAGTTCCTGTGAAACAAGAGGTGAGCACATCCACTACCTTCGTGACTCTTTCAGACTCGTCCTCGGAGGATGTTTCTGAGATTCCTCCGCCAGTGCAGACTCCGTCATTGGATGATGACGAATTGCAAGAGATAACGAGTGTCATTCCAAAATTGAAAGCCCTCGCAGGTGTGCCTGGGTGCAAGAGCGAGCTGCGTTTTGTTGACTGGGAGTCCCTTCCTGTGCAACGGGTTCAATACGTGCCAGCACAGTTTGATGGGGACATCCTGTTTGAGCTCAACCCTCCCACCTCTTCCACTGGACTGGCTGGGCTTTTACAGGGCATGGACAAGAAACATGACGGACATCCTTGGTGCAGGACAAAAACGTCGAACATCCATAACGACATTGGCTTGAAATTTCGGAGGTCAGTCTGCGTTGGGCATTGTAAGTGCCAGAATATTTCTTGCCCTCGCCTGAGAAACAGCGCTCAACCAAACGAAAGTGAGTGGGAAGGTGTGCCCCTGAATCCTTTCACCCCAGGGCTTGCCCCTCCCAGGACCAATACTTTCGTGTGCAGGTTCTGCAAACTTTCCCCGTCCTGTGTTTCTGTGTGCCACGCTCGTATGTATCAGGTGGCACACCGATGCAAGACAATGACTCGTGCC
This sequence comes from Takakia lepidozioides, assembly GCA_030704615.1. Lineage (NCBI taxonomy): Eukaryota > Viridiplantae > Streptophyta > Takakiopsida > Takakiales > Takakiaceae > Takakia > Takakia lepidozioides. The sequence goes on along the minus strand of CM060731.1, from coordinate 95,187,870 downwards.
TGCATTCATATGGGTGCACACGAGCATCCTGTGTCCAAAGGAAGTTGCAGGGATAGCGTGGACATCGCTAGAAATCTGCTGAAGCAGGAGTTCCACAATGCCCCTTGTGCAACACCTTCTGCTATAGCGCTTGCAGCTAGCAAGGCATTCCTGGAGAAACACATACTGGGTGAAGGGGATGCGACAGAACTTATGCTGGATGCAGATTCGCTTAATGCAGTCATGGACCATTTCTCCGTGTTGAGCTCTCCCAATATTCGAAACCAGGTGAATGCACTCAGAATGGGCACAGGCACTGCTGGATTCATGGACAACATTATGGACCTGAAACGGAGGAGTCGCTATGAATTCATTCAAAACAGTATCTTCCCTGGCCAGGGCTCGTCCAAGGTGTATTTGTTCAAGATGTCCGCTGTGGGCGAAGGCAGTGGTGTGAGCATTGTCCGCCGTATGCAACCAGGAGGAGATTTGGCTAAATGTTGGTTAATGTTTGATCACTGCAAACGGGTGAAGGGTTGGACAACCATGGCGTGCCATGTGTATGATCCGGCGTACCAGCGTGTGCTCTCCATAGCAATTTGTGATATGCAGTCGGAGGACACTGAATCCCAAATGCTCATGTGGAATTCGCTCTTGGCCGTCATGCAGCGCAATGGAATACAAAACACAAATTTTGCGGGCTTCATGGCTGATAGTGCACAGGCAAATTTCAATGCAGTGCGACGCGTGTTTGGTTCGGGGGATCCTAAGGTCCCAATGGAAAATACGGAGCGCACATGCCTCTTCCATTGGACTCAATCTCTGGCACGTCATACAAAGCGCTGCATTCGCCCTGACCTGCAGTTGGAGCACAGAAGGTTCTGTCTCAAGTACAAGAATGCCACCTCAATGGGAGAAGCTGAGAGCACTTACCAGGCAATCCGGGCTTGGTGATTCTCCTCTGGTGCTGCAACAGGTACCCACGTAAAGGAGTTTGGAGGACTGGTTGGTTTTCTGGAACTTCAGGTACAGACAGTGGGGATCTTTCATGACGACGTTAAGCCTCTTCAATCCCAAAAACAGAAATTTTGCATCGTGCCTGTTCATTTGGGGTTCTTTGATTGTCACTTGAAGAACCTCTACCATTTGTTTTCGTTCCTGACATATCCATGCAATGCCTCCTGCAAGACATGTCCTTGGAGGACTTGGCCGACATGCCATCCTGTAATTTGGCGGAGACTGTTCACAACGCCTGGATGCAGCAGTCTACCAAAGCAGGTCGTGACTTGTATGTGGCCACTGCTGATGACATGGTGCGTGCACTTACACAACAAACCAGGTACCGCAATTTTCTGATGGGACGGGGTGGAGGCAAGGGCCCTGATACGACTTTGTTGATGCTAAGGGCTGCGAGTAGGTCCGGAGTCCCGTCAAAGATGGCCAGAGCTCTAAACAGATGCACTGAAGGGTCCGCTCTACAATCCAGGATCCCCCATTTGGAAGGCGAGGAAAGATTTGGATCATGCAAAAGGAAATTGAACACTCTTCCAGGGTCAGATGGAGATTCCCATCGGCCAGACAGGGTCAATTTCTCTGTGCCAAAGGTGTCTCCACTGCAGACTGAGTCGTGTGCCCGCCCCTTCCCAGGTGGGTCCTCCTCCAGTGGAGCACGTGCAGAACATACAAGCACAGCAGCGGGAATCCCATTGGAGGAGGCGGTGGCCATGGTGCAGGAATCCGATTGCATTGATAGTGAGTGGCATATAGAACGCACCCCACCAGGATCTAGAGTGGCTTGCATGGCAATTCGGACCCCCTCATTCAAGAAATGCAAATCAAAGATATGCAAAGGCTCCAGGGGGACTCCAGCTCCAACATTCACAGGGTTGTTCCGACCTTATCATAGTGGGGAGTCAAAGGACCACAAATTTTGGTTTTGCCCAGACGATATGGCACGATGCGTGAAGGGAACAGTTCGTCCTTCGGTGATAATGAAACCCCCTCCCCCCGCAATTTGGCCTGTGCAAATTGGGACGTCGCTGTCATCAACCGAGATAAGCATGCTGGAGGAGGGAGGGTTCTGTCTTGCACGGTCCCGGGTGGTGCCCTCATGCACTGTCGGCACAGATGTGCCACATGCTCTGGCAATGCCGCCACCCTGTGCCGACTCCCACCCAACAAAAAGAGATGGAAAAACAGTGCGCCGTTTCGCTTCGGGTGCAGATCACGAATGCAAGATGGAATCTGCTAGAATTTTGCAGGCTCGGGTGTCTCGTATCACCGAAGTCCCTTCTTCGGGGTATGGACGGATTTACACAGTGCTGTCAATTGGGTCAGTTCTTCATGGCAAAGAATATCAGGTTACCGTCGGGAATTTCCCTTCGTGCACTTGTCCGGACTTTGTAACGATGCGTGAGGGCGCTCTCGGCATGAGGGGGAAGTGGGTCCCCTGCAAGCATCAATATTACATATACCTTGTGATTATGTATGCACTACTACACGTCAACAAGTGCTACATAAGCTTATGGCGGTAAGAGAGACCAATTCATCCACCAAGCCACACTAGGCTATGGAGAAGTGAACACCCTTCTACAGCGGGACACCTCACGTGGAGCTCCGCCAACTTCTCTTTGAACACATACAAGCCATGCCCGCTGCCCATGCTGGTTTGCAGGTTGCCGTGTGAAGACTTTGCATTTCTGACAAACATATGGATTTTGTTTACGGAACCAGGGCAAATGCACATGCAATTCATTGTAAGCGTCTATCTGTGAATTGAAATAAACTGTGACAATCATTCTGAGCTCAAATCTGCCATGTTTTCATATTTCTGTTTTTGAGCAGGCATTGCACACATGGTGTGTGTTGGCCCCCTTTGTTTTGTCCACGGTAATAGGCCCTCTTCCTGCAATCCTCGCCTATAGGACCTTCTTCTCCAGCAGATTCGTGCCGCTCACGCTTCCCTGAAGCGTGAGCTCAGCTCACGCTTTGTAGCTTGAACGTGAGCTCAGCTCCCAGGCTCACGGGGTTGGGCTCACGCCGTAGCTACGCTCGGAAGGGGAGAATAGCAGATGCATACACTTACCCCATTCTGCGAATCAGGGATCAGTGGTGTCGGCTTCCTCAAAGGGTGAAGGTGTGCTGCCCTTTGATTTGGGGGGCCTCGTTCGTGGCCAAGCACCTACAACCAACCAACAAGCACCAAAAATGTATATTATCTACACTGGGAACTCAAATTACACTAACACAATAAGATGCACCCAAACTGTCAATGCCTACAGTTGACACTGCGACAGTAATTTGACAAACTCTGTCACAACATGTTTTACTGCCACAACTTAAGCACAAATGAGGCTGGCAATGGCACAAGGGAGTCACACAAAAATGCCTCTAATGTCTGGCACTGTGTACCACACTACAAAGTATGTTACCTGGCGAGGCTGAATGGCTCGAGGGCTGATAGCTTGTTGCCCAAATGTGGGTTGCCCTTTGAGATATTCTGGAATGCTCGGAGCCTTAGCTGCCCCCTCCAAGAAGGGCCATAAGCTGGTCAGAAGGAAATTATCATTGTGCGCCTCTACAGAACGACTTCTCCAAGGCAGTGGGAAAATGGCGCTGTATGCTGGATTTTTTGACCCCTTGTGCGGTGTGTCGTCAACAAGAAGAGTGGTTTCAGGATTCCAGACACAGTTGTCCCGCCACACTGTAGATAGGTTCTTCAGAAATCGTGGTTTCATGGGCAGGCTCCCATCCATGTCAGTGGACTGCTCACAATATCCCCCATCCCACTTGAATGCAAGGTCACGGTGCCCATGGAAAAGCCAGTCCACTGTGGGTAGGAAATTACGTGGTTGCATACAAGACCATGCTGCCACTTCAAAGTGTTCGAAACACTTGTCCAAAAAAGCTTTGCAACCAGGCCTTACAACGACCATCTTGCTACCACATAATTTGTGCTCAAGGCCATTTGGAACCACAAACGCATTACCACTCCCGACATGGACGCACTCACACAACAATCCATTAATATCTAGGATGAGCAAATGCTTGCCCTTCTCCACTATTGTGTGCACGACATTCTCCGACATTAATTGAAGGTTGGGAGTGGAAGTGACAACCGTGGGTTGTTGGGTAATATCTGCCCGCGGGGAAACAAGGTCAATGTCCAGGGTTGTCTCAGATGCCCCCACCGCGACAGCAGCAGGCTGGAGTTCTGCATGCGCCTCCACTACCGCACAGTGTGACAGAACTGCATGAGGACGCGTAAGTTCCTTGGTAGGGGTGTCGTCCCCTCCACCTGGGCCAACATGCTCCACCTGCACATCATCCTCGAATGCATCAACGGGAGTGACGTTACCTGGTGACATGCCAGACAAGTCAAACCTGTCCTCCAGACGTCTCGAGGCTGAAGGGCCAGCGATGCACGAGCTGTTTGCTATGGATGAGCCCACTAAGGCAGGTGAGGAAATGTTGATCCCAAATTTCTCAGCCATGGCCTTCTGGTACATCATCACATGCGATATTGTAGCCTTCAAATCCATCATATCTTTGTGTTGTGCACCCTGTGCTCTTTCCATATCCTCCACTTTGCGAGCAATTGCTGAATACCCAGAGGTCCCCTCCTGCCAGGTCCACGCAAGTCCATGAACAAAATGACTACACCATTACTACACATTGATGACATGCCATAGAAGCTTATGACTACATGACTACATGAGGTTTCACAACTCTGTTTATATGACGACATCACTACACGTGGCATCTTAAGGCATATACATGAATGGGTTCATCCATTGGATGACCTCATCCATCTATCTTTAATAAGATTCTATGTGCGGATGCGAGCTGTATCTGCTTTGGTTTTGCTCCCGGCCTCAACCTCACCTCCTCCTTGATAATATCGTGGGCTTGTTGAAAAGCGACTCTGCAATTGCCTCTGGCAATGGGGTGGTCATGCTTTCCGACGAGTGCAGCTACGGCGTGAGCCTAGCCGTGTGAGCCCAGAAGCTCGGCTCACGCTTTGCCCTCTAAGCATGAGCCTAGGCTCACGCTTGCTAAGCGTGAGCCCAGGGGTTTAGTGGAGGAAGAAGCAGGCCCCATACCCGAGTCCTCTGTTTAGAGAGGGTCCTATTGTCATGGAAGCAGTTAGCGCTTAAAAAAAGAGGTATAGAATGAATGGAATGGTCATTGTGAAACTTACTGAGGTTTTCTTATTGAAGAAGAGGTGGAAAAAAAAGGCTGGGTGAGTCATCATGAATCTTATTTAGGGATTCTTGCATGAACAAGAGGCAAGAAAAGTTTGGATGCTCATTGTCAAGCTATCTGACGTTTCTAGTATTTCATCCATGGTGGATGGATGATGGATGAAATATTGAAGGAGAGGTTAAAAATAATGAGGATGGGCAAGAACAGGCCCCAAAATATGACCCCTCATTGTGAAACAGGCAATGGTTTTTGTTAATGTAGATGAGGTGAAAATTAAACAGATGGTCATTTTCAAGCTTATTTAGGCTTTGTTTGTGAAGAAGATGTGTAACAAAATGAGCGGTTTATTGTGGAACTTGTTCAGGTTTGTGTTATTGAAGATGAGGTGAAAAAAAAACACATGGTCATTGTGATTGCTTATTTAGGGTGTGTTTGTGAAGAAGAGGTATAAAAAAACATTGAGCTATCCTTGTGAAACTTGTTTAGGATTCTGTTATTGAAGAAGAGGTGAAAAAAGAATCGATGGTCACCATGAATGCTTATATAGGGTTTGTTTGTGAAGAAGAGGTGAAAAAAAAAGTTAAGCTCTATCATTGTCAAACTTGTTCAGGTTTTTGTTATTGAAGAAGAGGTGAAAAAAGAAATCAGATGGTCATTATGAATGTTTATTTAGGGTTTGTTTGTGAAGAAGAGGTGGAAAAAATTGAGCTCTCATTCTCAAACTTGTTAAGGTTTCTGTAATTGAAGAAGAGGTGAAAAACATATGCTTATTTAGGGTTTGTTTGTGAAGAAGAGGTGAAAAAAAAAGTTGAGCTCTATCATTGTCAAACTTCTTCAGGTTTCTGTTATTGAAGAAGAGGTGAAAAAAAAACCAGATGGTCATCATGAATGCTTATTTAGGGAATAAATTAGGGATCGTTTGTGAAGAAGAGATGAAAAAAAAACTTGAGCTCTACCATTGTCAAACTTCTTCAGGTTTCTGTTATTGAAGAAGAGGTGAAAAAACCAGATGGTCATCATGAATGCTTATTTAGGGTTTTTTTGTGAAGAAGAGGTGAAAAAAATTGAGCTCTATCATTGTCAATCTTGTTCAGGTTTCTGTTGATGAAAAAGAGGTGAATAAAAAATCAGATGTCATCATGAATAAATTAGGGTTTGTTTGTGAAGAAGAGGTGAAAAAAAAACTTGAGCTCAATCATTGTCAAACTTCTTCAGGTTTCTATTATTGAAGAAGAAGTGAAAAAAAAAATCATATGGTCATCATGAATGCTTATTTAGGGTTTGTTTGTATAGAGGACGTGGAAAACAAATGAGCTGTCATTGTGAAACTTGTTCAGGTGCCTGTTATTCAAGAAGAAGTGGAAAAAAAAACAGATGGTCATCATGAAGCTCATTTACGCAATGCTTCTGTAGAGGCCATGAAAAAATAGAATGAGCTTTCATACTGACACTTGTCCATGTTTGGCAGGCCCTCGAACAATTTTTTGTTTTTTTTTTTGCTTTTTTGGTTTTTTTTTTTTGGCCCGGGGCAATATTGGGGTTAGGGGCAGAAGTGGTGTGCGTTGACGCACTCAATTTTAGAGGCTCGTTAACCAAACCCGATGAAAAAATAAACTACATTTCATAACGAGACATCGCATGCTTGTCCAAATTTAAGAACTGTGTATACATGTTCTACAAACAAGGCAGCCCTTTCCGACATTGCGAAAAATCGCAACATATGCAACACTACTCGATATTGCCAATGTCTCGCTGCAAAAGTGTCTGTACCTCACCAGGACCTAGTGTCGTCTGGTGAATGATTTGGTCTCTTTTGGGATCACAATACATCTTGCGCAAAAAGATGTAGTAAAGATGCTTGCAGGGAACCCATTTCCCTCTCTTTCCTAGAGCTTCCTCACGTATGCACACGAAGTCGGGACAGGTACACCCCGGAAAATTTCCCACTGTCACCTGATAGGCCCTGTCGTGCAAAACAGACCCAGATGTGAAGTATAAACCCGTCCATACCCAGATGAAGGTACTTCCATAGTTCCTATTACCCAAGCCTGAAGTAGTCTGGCCGATTCCACCTTCGCATCGTGATCAGGCCCCGAAGCCACCCGATGCACTGTTTTGCCATTCCTTCTTGTGGGATGCGAAGTATCGTCTGGAGGAGGCACCATATCAGCAAGGCCACCAAGAGTCGACGCCACAGATCGGTGCAGACGAAAGTTGGCGTCCTCCAACTTGCCCATCTCCAGTTCGTCAATGATCATCCTGAAATCATGATCATGAAAAAATTGAGTGTGTTGACGCACTCAGTTCTCCAGGGGGGGGGAGGTTATCATACAATCTGTCACGATGAGATGTCGCCGGGAGCTGGCAAGCTACTTGAAAGCCTCGGGGATGCGGATTATCAAGACCTGGAACTGTGTCAACAACCTATATCTGACGAAGGGGGATTGCCCAGGGCAGAAGGTGGGTTTCAAATACTTCATTTTTATGCCTTCTCTGTTGAAGTTCCACTGTACTGACTGTTATGAAGTCATGCTGTTCGCACTGCCTGAATTGAGTGCTTCAGCGCACTCAGTTATGGCGGTGCATGAGCAATGACTCTGAACCAGTTCCATCCAGAATGGGTCTGCACTCCCACCCAGATGTGCTATGAAACATTACTCACTAATTATTGTCCTCTTCATCGCAGACCCGTCTATTTGAGGCCGTCTGTCTCGTGAGGGTACATCCACTGTCAACTCCCACCACAGTGGTGGAGTTCGAGCTTCATGGGGGATGATGTTTCATAAACGAGAGGTTCGATCCTGTTGTCGACGACATGCACTACAACTATGTCGACTCCAACGTATATTTGCGAAAGCCAAATGGAACGCCTTGGAGAGGGGCCCGTGAAAAAAGCCCGGCTTTTATCCAAACGATCATTGAGAGTTGTTCTCGGCCAGGGGCCCGCATCATAGATCTCACTCTCGGCACATGTTTCTCTTCTTGCTTTTGTCATCGATTTCTTTTCTTCTGCACCTTCTTTACTCAATATTCTAAAACTCTAATTCCTTCAATTTGTCTCTTGCAGGCGCTTCTTACCATGCTTGCAAGGCAGCTGGCAAGCACTTGTTTGGTATGGAAGGAGATGCAGATATTTTCACTGGCCTCCTCGCCGAGTTGCAAGGGGGCGCGTCTACCTCCAATGTCAAGGATGTCACTGCGCAAATTGATATCCTCGACGGTGACGACAAGGACCTGGACAATGACTTTTCATGTGAGTAAGTTTATTTTCTGTCTATTTGATCCCTGTGTATATGCTCTGTCACATCCCCTTCTGTTGTCTGATTGTTACCAAAATGGTGCATTTCTGATTGCAGGAATGTGAATGCACTCCCGTGGCCCCTGTCTTCCATATACTTGAGGGACTTGTGCTGGAGCCCACCTCCTAATTATGTCCTTCCCGATTACGCGGAAGGCATTGCTCGTGTGCAAGCAGCTGTGTTTTCTCCCCTACCCTTGCGTTGGAGTTCCAGGAAGACGCTCAAGCACCTTTTCATAGATGATAGTGCAGCAGTTTCAGGTGGTAGCAGTACTAGCAGTTCAGCAGATTCAAGTGGTAGCAGTAGCAGTGTTGACACCACCTATGGATGTACTTGAGGGAATTCATTTATGGAACATGAGGGGACACACTCTCCGTTTTCCGTTGCACCACCATTTCTCTTCCCACCATCCGTTGTAATGAGCACGGACTACAATGAAATTCACATTCCTGAATTGAAACATTCTCTCCCCCGCGTCCTGCGAATTTGAAAGAAGGAAATTGGGGATGTTGTATTGCTAGAATTGCAGACCAGAAGTCATGGCGAACCATACTGTATTGGGGAAGATGAGCATGTCCCCGATGTTTTCCATGGCTACGCCACAAGACCGGCATGCTCATTCATGCACCGATGAATGTTGGAGGGCCCCTTTACGAAGTTTTCCATGACAATTGAATACGTTCTGCAATTGTGTGATGTATGATGACATTTTTTCTCTACAATGTCTTCACTGTGAACAACCCATGGGGAATGTGGTCATGGTAGAATGGCTTTGAGAGTAGGGCCCTGTGTCCAGGGTTTACATTTGTGCATACCATAGCAAGGTAGCAAATCTGCATGGTCGCCAGGCTTCCATGCATGTGGGTTGCCATGGCTTCATATAGGTAACTGGGACAAACCACACATTTTGAGGAAGCTGTGCAGTAAATTAGAGTTCAGCTGGATTTATGGAATCCAGGGGTGTCATTCCCATGATCTTTCCTTGTGAGACAGAAAACTAGAGATGGTGTGGCCATGATTTGAGCATTGAGGTGTTTCTTGTGAGCACAATAGGCATGCTCCAGTGATGATTAAGGCCAATCATGATGCTTGTATCACAATGCAATCTGGACCCCTGTCAATCTGAACCCCTGCAATCTGGACCCCTGTCAATATTATCATAACGAAAACCAGAGGGCGGAGAAGATGAGAGCGAGGCAGTAAGTCTCCAGGGTGGGTAGGCTTGCATGCGGGTTGCTTGCATGTACAGTAAAGTCTGCATTAAAGTTTACACTTTGGGACTCTAATCATGAAGTGCTAAATCCAAGCTTTTCTTTGGGGCCCCTAGGTTTCCCAATATACATTCACTGGCGTCCATTCATCCTGAGGAAAGAAAAGGGTAGGGAAGAACTTCATCTTATTTGACAAGAATTCCACCTCCCTCACAAAATCAAATGTGCAATTCCGCCACCATCATGCAGTTCCAACAGCATCAACATCAAGGAGGTGATCAACAATCCGATCAAGCTCGACATGTTCATAAACCCAACTTCCACGATGACGTTCTACATATCCACCGATGGAAGTCCGGTCTGATCCATTCGGATTCCCATAATGCAGCATGCAAATTGGGCATCTTACATGCGGAAGGACAATCCACACTCTCACCCCAACATGGCTCAGAAAAACGCCATGGAACTCTGTAAATTGTGCACCAAACAGAAATTGTCGTTGACGTCCTAAGAGCAATATATACTCCTGTAGCAGTCGTAGACATAACCATTCTCCAAGAAGCATGTCACCGTACCTGTGCCGAGGGGTTAGTAGCAGGGTAGGGCCCCAATCTCTATGCCTATTGCGTGGGCATGGCATGGAGGAGTGGGAGAAGGGATGTGGGCACAACTGCCACCTGAGAAGGACGTGACCATTGGGCCAGCCATGAACAATGTAGTTTGCACGAATGGTGAAGACGAAATAGGGATGATAACATTCATAGGGTTCATAGGGATGATAGGGTTTACGGGCGATGTTCTCATGCATGTTGCAGTGTCTGCATGTCACTATTTTCCCCCACTTCTCTCACATCCTCTTCATACATATTAGTATCACTCCATATCCCCGTTACTTCAGTGATGGCTTTCTTTCACGGAGACAATGCAGCAAACCTCGTCCCGAAGATCCATGATGTGAAGGACATCACATCCTCTCTCGTCACTCATAGGGCAGGCATGAGGACTCTGGTGGCTCCCATTGTTGTGGGAGAAGTCAAGGCAGAGGTTGTGAATCTGCAGGATGTTATCATTCTCCACAAGACTATGGCACCGTCGACGTACGGAGTGGAGTATGTCACAATTGGCATCGATCGTGCCATATGGGATGTTGTTTCAACATTGACAGTGGACAATGGGTTTAGGTTGGACATGACAAGAAAGGCTCGGCTCGCTGGTGAGCACGTGTGGTTGGAAGTGAGCTTGAAGACTGGTGAAGTATCCCCATTTTGGATCGTCGAGGAAGATGCACATGGGGAGTTTAACAAACAGCGCATCATGAATCTGAAGAACTGCATGGAAATGGCTGGGAGTAGCTTGCTGGTCAAGGGAGCTTTCAAGATGCAGTTGAAAAAACAGTTTCCAGATACACGTGATGCCATGGACTGCCCTTGGTCTCTGGGCATGACGCGGCAGTGCGTGTTTACGTTATTGATCACACCAACACCAGTGACCATGGAAAACACTGCCGTGGATGACTTGGCCTTTTCCATGGCAGAAATGCATGTTAGTAGTCGCCTGTTTGCCAGCCTTCATGGTGGCCACTCAGCCAATACGTAGGATGCACAATGAACAGTTTAATGTATGTGATGAGATTGTATCCCTTCTATTTTCAATGTCATTGCATGTGGCAAACTCTACAAGGAAATATCCATTGGGGAGCCTTGTGACACATTATGAAATTGTGATTGCGCATAATCGATTTCTTTCCACTATCCGCATCAACTCCATTTTTGAGTGCATGCACACCAGTTCTTCTACCATGCTAGCATCAGAGGACACGGAACCCACAAAGATGTATTGTATATGTATTGCCACCAATCGTGGATGCCATGAAGCCATGGCCAGATTTGACAACAGTGTATGCAATTGATGGTGCTGTAATGACACCAGTTCGTATGTGAACGACCTTGTCTTCTTGGAAATTTACATGAGGCGCACAAATGATAGGTGATAACTGAACTGTGTTCACATCCTTCCCTGAGGACGTGAGAACTCAAATTCATAGCAACCTTTTGCCTGTGGGTGATGTTTACGGGTGTTTAAGTGTGTTGTCCAAGTGTATTGTGTGAGGCCACTAACCTTTGGAGAGTCTTTCTACCAACAGAAAAAGATGGTGAAACTGACTAATGAGGCTCTTCTCATTCCAGTCGAGGTCGCACGCACGTTGTCGAAATTCGTCCACAATGGAGGAGGATATTCATCATCCCCAGGACGACCCCACTCTCACTGAGGTTGACGATGGAAACACCAAGTCACTTGTGAGATGGAAGGATTTTTTGGAGGCGCGCGGTAGAAAACGTCATTTGCCGCTCGTGCCTGAACGAACGAATGCGAAGAGGCAATTGTATGCATCTTGATTCACATGGGGCAGTTCAGATGTCCTCTTATGTAGATTCATTTTTTTCTTGCTTGACCACAATGACCTCGTTGTATGCTGGGTGTAGAAATCTGTCTGTTTTCATGACGTTTCTGGGTTCATCTATATGGTTCGTTCTTAAAGCTACATTGTACATTTTATGAATGCAGCAAAGTGCATATCCATATTCCCTTCGAACCATGCTTGCATTTCACCCATGATTAACGTGATCGTGTATGTCAAGCGAAGTTGTTATGTTGCGTGGAAATGGTATTACAGTATTCATAGCATTTCCATGGTGAAAGGAAACGCCATTTGTGAAGTCGCGTCCCTCACATTCTATTTCATCTTCTTTTCTAAAGAGATTTGGTGCATTACAATGGCATGGGTCATGAATGTCCTCGTACAGTGAAAGAAAATATTGGTGCGCGCTGGATCGTGGGGAACTGTGAAGGGCTAGGCCAAATAAACCGCATGGGATGGAAGACGAGGAAAGTGCATTCCCATTCAAACAAATGAAGAGACGAATGTGTGGTAACTGCAAGGAGCAGACTTTGATGATGCATCCACAAATGCATTACAACAAGACGATTCATATCTGAAGCAACAAGAAACTACAACCGTGCCTTCATGAACACACAGTCAATCTGTCTCTGCAAAATAAGGAATGAACCCTAAACCATGGCAAGCTTACTGCCATTACTCTAATGTATGCGGTGCAGACGGGTCCAAACACCATGGATTGGGGAATCCATGCCAAGACGTCCTGCACCCATGGTGAGTCCATTGCAATGTGCTCACCCCACTCTATATACATGCCATCGTAGCATGAATGCATTTCCTTGAATGTTCGGAATACTACCTTGTCAACGAGGCCCAGCTGTACATGGAGGATGATGACACCCTTCTGCTCGTCCTCGTCCATCATGTACGCGTACTCCAATGACGCCAACTCCACGGTAAGGGTGCGTACCCCCTCTTTCACAGTGTACGCCCATGCTTTGTCTAGCCCTACATACGACTCCACCATGGACAACACATGCAAATGGATATCCGCATCGCACATTCTGCTATAGAGCAAAAGCCCATTTTCCACAATTTGCACAATGCGTGCTCTGGACAAACATGGCAGCATCACAACACTATGAAAGGCCATAAGTTGCTATGACTTTCTATGACTTTCTTTGACTTGCCAGTTTGGGTTCATAAGTTCATGCATACTTATATAAAAAGATGAGGCATGACTTGCCATGACATGCCAAGAGTTTCCCTCCTATTTCACTTAAGTTTAGGGTTGTTTTGAGCCCTCTTTCATTCTTGCTTTCTTTGAGTCCTCTTGCTTTGCTCTCTTGCTTTCTTGGAGGCCTCTTTCATTCTAGTTTTCTTTCACCTCTCCTGCTTTCCTCTCTTGCATAGGAAAAGCCATCTTCCAGACTTGCCGTGTGGGAGGCCTCTTGCTTTCCTCTCTTGCTTTCTTTGAGCCCTCTTTCATTCTTGGTTTCTTTGAGCCATCTTCCTTTGTTCTCTTCCTTTCTTTGACACCTCTTTCATTCTTGCTTTGTTTGAGCCTTCTTGCTGGTTTTAAACACTCTTGCTTTGTTGTCTTGATTTCTTTGAGCCCTCTTGGTTTCAGCCTGCTTTCAGTCCTTCATCTTTGCAGCACACCATCGTCGATTGCAAAGCAATCTTCAACCAACACCATGCCCACAAGCACGACTCATCCAATGGCCGTGGCCCCCGTCCCAATGAGCAGCCTGATGCAGGTATTCTTGGTAACCTCACTCCCTTCGTCGCACGGCGCATTTGGATGATGGACCGCAGCATCGACTATTCCAAACTCATACAAGGGGATATTCTTGTGAGAGCTTTTGAGTTTGTTGGCAGATTGGCATGGTGTGGATTTTATGACCCAAACAATGTAGGGGCTGCCATGATGTCCAACACTCTGGTTTTGCGTTCTAGGTTCCTTGAGGCCCCAAATGAGAAGTGGGGTCCTTGGACTCTAGGCATGGACCCAGACAAAGAGCAAGAAAGTTTCCATCTTTTGACAGTTTTCCAGTGGGTGGAGGGTTCATGGGATGTGAAGAAATTGGTAGACCCCGTCCCCAACCCAATTTTTTGGTTACTGAGAAGGAATATCTCCCATACTGGCCCTGTCAGTGCTCTAGGTGACCTTTGCATCACGGTAAATGGGGACACCATGTCGGTTCACTTTGCATCTGAGGTTGGGGGGGAACTGAACAGCTCTAGTATACTCTGGCGGGTCTTCTTGGAGAACTGGGAGACGGATCACTTCCACCATGTCGTCCATACGTTCCAGTGGAATGTGCAACTTTCCTCTTGGAAAAAATCCAAAGTGCATGAAGTTGATGTGCCAGAGTATGACTGGGACTTCAAATGCATTGACTGGTTTGCGGAGTAATGTGTTCATCTTACGGTTGCCGTCAGCAATGTATCTTGCTATGCAACATTTTGTTTATATTTTCTTCGTCTAGAACTTCCTGCCATGAAGTAAAGCTTCATTTTCCCATGCAAGATAGACATAGCATACATGTATGAAGGCGATGCAGCTCATTTTTGTGTGGGTGGGCGGAATTGAAATTGCTTTCCATCTTTTGACTGTTTAAGTTGTTACTATGGGATGTCTTCACATCTTCAATGTCTTCTTTGCAAAGACTGATGCACCCATATGAAAAAACAGCTCCAGTTTGCATGACAATCTTTCTACCACACCTATCCTATCACGTTCTCACTCTCTGTTTCACCTTGCATGACTGCAAGCATGACAGACACTTGACTTTAGGCAAGCTGCACATGACATACAATACTAGTGCTATGATTCATTTGTCTCATGCTAGTGCTATGATTCATTTGCCTCATCCATTGTGTTTAGGGGGTTTGAACGGGAAGCTTCAGGCTCACCAGGCAGGATGGTGCCAACATGCTTTCAATGTTGATGACGCAGATGCTGAAATAAAAGCAATCATATGATTGCCAATTCACACCTCTCTGAAATTCCTTGGTTTTCTGCACATCTCCACATTATAATGTTCTCACATATCTTTCTATGTCAGGGCCGTGTGGGGGCAATTTGCAGTATTTCTATGTCTTTGGCATGTGAAGAGAGCATAGCAAAAGAATGTCGTGTCTAAGATCAAAGATGCAGATTTGCGTGCATGTGTCATGCAAGACATGTCTAAGATCATGTATAGTGCGTCAAAAAGCGAGGGCGACGCAGATGAAGCATGGGCGGTGTGCGAACTTGCGTTTCAAGTACCCCACTCTAAGTGAATTTTGTGACTACTTGGAGCAGGAGTGGGTTCCTAAAGCTAAATGTGGACAATGGGTTCTCGCAACATTCCACACACTACTACATTTGGGGGGGTTAGCGATGCCCTAGCGACCTCCAACCACCGCGATTAGCAACGGAAATACTCTACGGGGCCCGGGGCGCGCCGGGGGCATTTTGCGACGTCGGGAAGTCGTAGAGACGTCGCTAATTAGCATCGTCGGGGAATCGCAAACCCCCCGAGACCCCCCGGCCGCGGCGCGGGCGCGACTTGCGACGTCCGGGCATCGTAAATAAAAAAAAATAAAAATAAAAATAAAAAAAAACGTTTTTTTTCTGCGACGTCGCATTAGGGACGTCCCGGGGTCGTAAATGCGACCCCTAGACGTTACAGTAGGGGGGTACATTTAAATTTAGGTGGGAAATTTTGAATTTGAATTTTGAATTTCAAAAAGTAGTTGACCATTGACTCGGCGTTGACCATTGACTCCGGTTTTGTCCAATGACAGTTCATGGATTGTTCTATATATATTAGACAATGCATATTTGAACGTAGGACCTCCACATTATAACATTTCTAAAACACTGCACACTAACGAACAAATCTACAATACATCTATGTATCACAAAAACAGTCCAAGTATATATATACATATCAAGAGTTAGCTCTTGGTGACTACCACTATCTCAATCCTATCATTGTGTTGCAAATTATACGTACTCTACAGGAGCTCGCACAGCTAGAACTTGCACCGAGACTTGTCCCCAGAGTTCTTCAAGAACAAATATCTATCAATGGCCTAAGTTTTGCAAAGCTGCATTGCAACTTATTGTTGGACAATGGCTATAGTCTGAGGATGCCAAGTCCATTATGCTCTACAATCTACTCCCAGAATCAATTTTCCGCGACGCCCCCAAGACGCCGGGGAATCGTGATTTTTTATTTTTTTATTTTTTTATTTTTTTCCCCAGGCATTGCGATTCCCCGCTGTCGCAGGAGCGCCCGGCCGTCGCAAAAGCATCGCTGGGCTGCGGCGCTGCGACGTCTCGTTGCGATTCCCCGACGTCATAGCCTCCCGGGGGCGTCGCAACCCCCTAAGTGCGTTGGCGGGGGAATGGGGTTAGGCCCCTTTTCCGCGACGGCATGGCATCGCAAGATGCTACAACGTCGTCCGAGCACTGGCGTTACGACGCCCCGACGTCGTAAGTCCCGAGCCGGGCGCCTGTGCGACGCTGCAGTCTCAGGGGATTCGGCGCGTCCGGCGCGCCCGAGGTCCTGGCGTCGCTAACCCGGACAAAACACAAATGCCACCATTGCAGCTTATCATGGAAATCTGGGGGGTTGCTATTCCATATGCACAGGTTGTGTGCATGCATGCACAAAATCCCTTATTATATATGCATGTGACAAATTTGTATGCACACATTGTAGATTGTATGCAGTGGAGTTATATAACATAGAATACGACGTATTTATTGCATATGCAAATGTTACATCATATGTATATAGAAAAAAATAAAATAAAAATCTTAGCTAACAAAATCAGTAGTCAATGGTCAAAGATGCATGTGACCACTAACTCCAACTAATGCACCACCTTAAACTGAAGAGAATACAAGATCCCTGGCCAAAGTAATAGTTTGCAAACTTGTATTCAAGGAAAACAGTTTCATATTAACCAAAATATGGACTTTTGTACTAACAAATGCATATGTGTCATGTTTGGAACCACCACATTGCATGTCTGTTTGTAATGCCAAGCAGTTCTATAATTTGAAAACTTGTATGACAGGTACACAAGTTCCATTTTAACCAAAATAGGAACTTCTGTACTAACAAATGCTATGTGTCATGTTTGGAATAAAGTAGTAACAAGATAATTACATGTCACATGCATGAAAATGAACGGCACAAGTTAGAGGTTCTTTTTTTGTGCATTTCATGTGTCACTAAGAAGTTGAACTAGGGTCCTTCTTTAGCATAGCCCTAACCTCTAACTGGCTAAGGGAAGGTTGGTGGATCTCATAAGCCCCGGCGCATCCTAGATGCACGTTGTACATGAAGTACATGTGCTTACAAGGTAGATATGTTTGTTTTTTCTTCTTGACAGATAGCTCATCAAAGTCGGGACAATCACAAGATGGAAACTGACCAATGTATACATTGTAAACCAATCCTGCTCTGGTAGATCCCTCTGTTTGTAGCTGGTAAATTCTCCCATAACCTGGCTGAGGCACGTTTCTGAATCCACGAACCTCAGCAATAAGAGTCTTCGCTGACTCTTGGCGACTCAAGTGTCGAGGAGTCGGATCCCGACGCCGAATGCGCACCCCATAGCGTGTAGTGGGATACTTAC
This sequence comes from Takakia lepidozioides, assembly GCA_030704615.1. Lineage (NCBI taxonomy): Eukaryota > Viridiplantae > Streptophyta > Takakiopsida > Takakiales > Takakiaceae > Takakia > Takakia lepidozioides. The sequence goes on along the minus strand of CM060731.1, from coordinate 95,170,135 downwards.
CCACAGGAAGGACAACACCTTGATGAATATGTTGTTCCACTGGAAGTGGTCCCACAGGAAAGTTCGGATCAGGAACGTTGGGAGGATGGACTAGTCGAAAACCTGCAAGGGTCAAGTTGTCCACCTCTTCTTGTGTAAGGTTGGTTCCAACCTTCACAGGCCACACGTTAGGTATACCCGGTTTTCCCAAGCAATAGGATGGCACGGTCCCTCCAACACACGACAAAACATCTGTGGGGCAAAACCAAAAAACTTGCAGTTTTGGTTCTTTCATGTTTGGTGCTAGTAACTTGCCAGTGAAGCAAGGTGCAGGACTTCCTTTACCTTTCCTGATGAGCGCTTTGCATTTATCTTTGGAAACCCCAACCAAGGCAGAACAACGAACCATGGAAGCAAGACCTGTCCGCTGAATCCTGAACAATGCATCGGAAAAGTCTTGTGTCTTTCTCACTGGATTTCCCCATTGCATTGGCTGAGGAGGGATAGCAACATGTGGATTTGTCTCACAGAAAATCGAAGAACCAGGAATGTCATGACTTGATTTGGAACTGACAAACCTAGATGGCTGGTGTGGACTGGGCATCCCAGTGGCGCGCACTGGAACAGTCTTTACATTCATATCACACCTCCAAGATTCGTTTGGCCCACCATGCTCATCGCCTAACTTGCGTTTGACTGGAATAGTGCGATTGTCTCCCTCCAATTGAACCCCCCTTGTGTGCATGGGTGTTCCAGCTACTATGCCACGTACAACCTTACCCATTTTTGCTGGGCTATTAGATCTAGCTGCTTGACGCAACATGAGCTCCTCTTTGTCGGGCCCCGTCCCCCATGTCTTTCCTGTGGTGTGCCTATAAAATGTTGCCTGCTGCAAAAGAGCTCGTGACATGTCATGCATGGTGGCCTCATATAGATCCACCTTCATTTTTTTCCCATTGCCTGCTGTCTTCCACCAAGCAGAATGGACTGCCTCAGACAAATTAGTGGTAGGCATATCTGCATCTGCCTCCACATCCATGTCCTCTCTCATCCATTGGCCCCACATTCGATATCTGTAGTGCCACCATGCAAGCCATGAATCCAGTTTTGGCAGACTCTTTTCTATGCATGCTCCTGAAGAGAGCCACCAAGCCCGAATTGCAATGTATGTGGTTGTAGCATCCTCCAAGGTAGCACTATCTTTCCATTCATAACAGAGCTGAGTGTGCCTTTCACGGAAGTCCTCCAAGATATAGTCGTTGGTGTGTCTTCGGAGGCTTTCAGCCCAATGATATAAACATGTTCTTTCTTTACCTTCCATTGGGACATTGGGATCAGATCTATAAACCCTTCGAACAACAGCCCAATTCGCTCCTGCTGCATCCGCCATGAAGCCAGCAAAATTTGGTTTGTTCAAGCCAGCAAGTTTTGCTTGTTCATTGATCATCTCCCAGAATAACACCTGAGCATCTGCATCCTCTGTTTTTATATCGCAAATGGCAATGGTCATCATTCGCTTGACATATGGTTCATAGACATGACACGCAAGAGTTGTCCAATCCTTGATGCGTTTGACATGGTCAAATACTACCCAACTTGTGCGTAGATCCCCCTCATTCATGCGACGTACAAGATCAACACCACTCCCGGGACCAGCAACAGACATCTTGAAAACATGGGGGAGATGAGAAGTATGTTGGCCTGGAAGGAGATTGCTGTGAATGAAATGGTATGTACTCAGACGCTTCAACTCCAATATGGACATGATGGAATTGACACGTGCAGATGCAACCTTGTTTTTCACATTGGGGCTACAAACATGGGCAAACTCTTCAAGAATATCTTCCAAAGCCTCTCCCTCAAGACGTACTGTCTCTGTGCCATCAGCCACAAGAACTCGATCAATCAAGAGCTTTTGGGCCATTGACAAGGAAATAGCTCCCGGGGTCGACCATGGTTTCATCTTAACGTGCTCTTGAATCATGCTTGATGCATTTTCCGCAACCTCTCTATTCTCGCCCTTGGCACATGGATGGTTATGAAACCCAACGTGAACTGCAACACGTGTATATGTTGGAAGGGAACTTGTGACATAGTACATTCTTGCCCCACAATGCGCCTCACAGAAAGGTCTTTCTTTGCAGAAACTACACTTGAACTGGTTGAATGGAACTTGGGCTCCTGCAATGAACACCTTGTCTGCATTGCCTTCCCAATAACGGTCATTCCGTTCTCCTTCTTTCTTGAAGAAGGGGCAAGTGCTGCTTTGACATATGAGCTTTCCAACACAAAGAACCTTACTACATTTCACATGATCTGGAACACCAGACATATTGTAGGTATTGGTCTTGCACCAAGGATGACCATCAAACTTGCGGTCCATGCCTTGGAGGGACTGTGAACCACGGTCCGTACGTAGTTTGACCACGGGGGGGAGTTCGTGGATCACTTTTCCATCAAAAGCTCGATGAAGACACCGAACACAATGCACTGGAATGTGACTATAGTCCAAGGTAGAAAGCTCTCCTTTTGATCCATTCCTCCGAGCAGTGGCCAAGATACTCAAAATGGACAACACACCAGAAGGAAATGCAGATGTAGCCTCCCCTGCTAGTCGTGGAGATGAAGATAAACCCCTCGCAGATTCGCAACAATCAGACGTGGTGTTGTCCAATGGAGTTTTCCGAGGCTTCATGTCGTGAAGCAAGACCGTATGAGCAGATGAGGAAGGTTGAGATCCACAAAATACACTCTTAGAAACCTCAACACAATCCGAATTATGAGACCCCAAGCTCGCCGAATCTGCAACCTCCTCCTTCAATTTACAACTCCCATTTGTTGCAGCTTGATCGTTCTTTCTTGCAATAGAAGTGTGCCTCTCATCCATGTGACTGTGTATAGCTCGTACCTGTGACACGGTACTTGGAGAAAGTGTCTGGAAACAACTCCCATTGCTTTTGGCCGTCATTGAAAACTGGAAGCAATACTGTGGAGGCATCATCATCTCCATCATCCTCCAAAAAAACTGAACCCGGAACAAGTTTGAATCTATTGCATAACCAAGGTTCTGGGATAATGCACTTGTTTCCATTGCAAGGATAACGAACCACTTTTGCATCAGGTGGACATGAAAGCGGGGGTTGCTATTCCATGAGCTCATGAGCGGTGAGCTCATGAGCTCATGAGCGGGCATGGCTCACCCATGAGCCGCAAAGTAACACACTTTGAATTTCGGCAGATTTTTTTCGGGCCCAAAACTATAAAATAATCAAAAATCGAAGATTTCCGCGCTCATGCTGGAAGCACTCCGCTCATGAGAACCAGTGTACGCTCATGACTTGGAGCCCAGGCTCATGGACCGCTAGGCCAAGTCATAGAAAAACTGAATTCTGGGCAATAACGGCACCGAAATTATCCCAGAGGCAGAGACGCAAGCGGAATTAGGATCTGGGTTTGCAGACTCCGAAAACGCAATGGCGACCTATAACCGTGGATAGTACTGTTGCAGAAGTGCATGATGGTTGGGTATAACGGCGCCGTAATTGGGCACAGGAAAAGAAATAGCCGACTGAAGGCTCGGGAGTGAAGCCAACAACGGTGAAAGTAATTGGGCTCCACCAACCAAATACCCAAAGTGCAGGCGATAACGGCGCCGAAATGGGCCCCGAAAACCAAATACTCGGTTGAAGCCACCGGAGTGCAGCCGATAACGGCGCCGAAATTGGGTCCAGAAACCAAATACCCGGCTGAAGGCTAGGGATTGCAACCAATAACGGCGCCGAAATTGACCTGCGGAAACAAAATTCTCGGCTGAAGCTTCCGCACTCCATCCAATAACGGCGCCAAAATTGGGCTCCGGAGAGCAAATACCCGCCTTACGGTAAGGGAGGCCTTGCTCTCATTTTGCTCTTCACTCTTCTCTGTTGTGCCCATCTCCTCCCTGCTTTGAGTTTGTGCTATGTCGTGAGGCATGTCGTGCCCGAATCACATCTATCGACGCCAGACGGGAGTCATTTTCCCGAAAGCACACGACATCATTGTTTTCCTGGATGTTTACAGGGACGATCCTCGACTTGTCCAGCTGAGAACAATGGAGTTTCTTCCAGGATTGCACGATTCTCCTGACCCCGGCTGGGGAGCAGGTGGTTCCTACGCATCATGGACCTGGACTTTCCGCATGAGTGGGAGCCGAACAGATCACGCACAGCGTTGCTGTATCGCTGGAATTGTTGCGAGTGGACGTATGATGAGTGCATAGGTGAAAACTTTACGCGTGGACGGACTGGCTCGGAAAGTGGGGACATTCTCTTCAGTTATGAGGATGAGGAGGAGGGGAACACAGGGCCCACTGTGAAAATGTCCTTCTACCAAGGGGGCGCTATCGATAAACACGACATCCTCGTTAGTTTCAACCGGGCGACAGAAACCACTGACATTTTGTTCAAATATAGGCACCCGGTCACTCAGGAGGTCCTTGAGAGGCCAGTTAGAGTTCCTTCTTCTTGGGCGAGGGGACCATAGGTCTTGCATGCTAGAGTAGACATGTTTCGACTCGCCGACACTCATGGCACATACATTTTCATTCAGAAATCAAGCAGCTTCCCTGTGCCATATGGGGAATATACATGCTTGGATAATCTTCTGTTAAGGTTTTTTGCAATTCACTGCCAGTATGCTGGGACGTGTCCTTTGTCGTATGGATTGCTGTTTGCACAAGGTGCAGTATGCAAATGCTGGAATGTGCAGTAGGACCCTTCCCACTGGGACACAGAACTAGCAATCTTGTAAAGGCATCACATTTGCAGAACAGTAACAATGTATTTGTAGCAAATTGGAGTCTTCTCATAAAGGTGGACGAAAACGCCAGGATGGGCTGCGAAATCACTACAAATTGAATGAAGAGCAGTAACAAGGAAGCACTATGCAGTACATAGACCATAAACGGCGCTAAAATAGGCCTCAATGCCCGTTAATCTCCACACAATGTATGCTTTACTCGGATCCATTTGTAGACAACCAAAATAAAAAAAACATGCGCATGCCATTCATGGCCAAAAACCACATTCTCATGTATTGCGGCACCAAAATTCACATGTAGCCATGGCGATGCGGCACCACCAAGTGTATAATTCCTCACAAAAAATAGGGTGCAAGAAGATGAATGTAATATAATTGCCACTTTCTCCTTCCCGAATGTGGAATGTCAAGCAGTCCGACCAGTGTCCTGCCGTAGGGCCTTGTGCAGCTCGTTGAAACTCAGTGTTGGAGCATGGATGAAGACGTCCACTGCGGATATGCAACTCATGCGCTTCAGAAAAATGTAATAAAGGTGTTTGCAGGGGACGTATGCTGCATTCTTCGATTCCATAACAAGGAAGTCCTCACAGTTGCAAGCTGGGTACTGTGAAACCGTGATTGTATACACGACACTGCGCGCAGCAGACCCGGCTGTTGACAACTGAAATATGCGCCCCATCCCGGGGTGAGGAACATCCCTGCAACCTTGCACTATGCAGGGCATTGCAAGAGCGTTGGCCATCCTGGTGTCGTTCGCCTTTGTTGGTGGCCGCCGTCTTTTCAGTTTCCCCCACCGATGGGTGGGCCAAGCTGCGGGGTCACCCACCGGTATGCGGGGCGAAGAGCTTCTCGTGGGAGGAGGATGACGACTGGGAATTGGATTTCGTGGAACGTATTTTAGCTTTCAGAGAATCAGGATGGAAGTACACGTTTACCCAAACACGGGAGTCCATGTTGAAGACGGGACCTCTCGGTACGCTCCGCAGCGAAGTCCTGCAGTGAGAAGAGTGTGTCCTACCTAATAACACAAATGATTTTCTGGAGGATTCCGTATCCAACAGGATGGGTGATCGGTGCACGTAAAGATGAAGGTATGTAACGTACGTTACAAAAACGAACGACAACAGCAAGTTCACATCGGATATTTGGTGCCTGAATTGTAATGTACAACCACTTGGGCTACAATAAATCAGGCCTTCCCATGAATTTCGGCACCGAAATCTGGATGAACATCTCTGTCATGTAACAACTTTGGAAGCCAGGGGATGAATTCCGGCGACAGAAATAGTAATTTGTTCACCTCATGAAACTGACCAAGCACCCAACGGATGGATTTCGGTGCCGAAATTCGGATGAACATCTTCTTCATCAAATTGTTTCTGCACATGAGGGTTGAATTTGGATGCCAAAATACGGATGAATGTGTTCCTGATTACAGTCGTGATTCACCACGTGTCCGGATATCGGTGCCGACATCCGAATGACAGTAATCCTGAATCGGCAGAATGGATGTATTTCGGCGCCGAAATTCATTCTTCATCTCCTTTTCCGACCCTAATTCTGCTGCCCTGCGGATGGATTTCAGTGCCAAAATTCATCTGAAGTTTTTTTTTTTTTTTTTTTTTTTTTTTTTTTTTTTTTTTTTTTTTTTTTTTTTTTTTTGCGACAGATGAACTTCGGCGCCGAATCTCATCCAAGTACTCCCTTCTAATTTTCCTTTTTCTTCGCGAGCAATGAATTTCGGCGCCGAAATTCATCCGAAGTCCTCCCGATTTTTTTTTTTCTTCGCGAGCAATGAATTTCGGCGCCGAAATTCATCCGAAGTCCTCCCGAATTTTATTTTTTTTTTCTTCGCGAGCAATGAATTTCGGCGCCGAAATTCATCCGAAGTCCTCCCGATTTTATTTTTTTCTTCGCGAGCAATGAATTTCGGCGCCGAAATTCAACCGACTCCATCCCTCCAAATTCTTTTCAGGGTTTGAGCGCCGGATTTCGGCGCCGAAATTCATCCAATGCCCTCCCTCCAATATTTATTTTTCTTTGAAATGGATGAATTTCGGCGCCGAAATTCATCCTTACTGTCCGCAATGAGTAACTCTAATATTACATTTTCTATGCGACGGATGAATTTCGGCGCCGAAATTCGTCCAAACCCGACACTTACTATTTGCTTCTAGATGATATAATTTTCGGTAAATCGTTGGAAATACCCCGTTCCGACGAAGATAACAGGAATATTCTGCATTTAATGGAGAAATCGGCATATTGAACCCCTTCTGTCAAAATTAATTGCATTTTAGCCGTTTTTTTCATTTGAAACCGACAGTATCCATTAAGTGGTCTTTTTCGCACGGGACGTTGCCGCACATAAAGTATAATTTCGGCGCCGAAATTATAGTTAAATGTCCAGAAATGGCAAGTCCAACAGGCATGGACAGCATCCGTCAGGGGCAATGATGGCGGCAAAGCATAGCATGGTGCCGATTTAGTCTTCGCTCTGGATGAATTTCGGCGCCGAAATATGGATGATTTCACCTCGTCTACGCGCGGACGGAGATATTCGTAATGAATTTCGGCGCCGAAATATGGATGAAATGTGCCCAAGTGCAGCCGTTTCCACTGTCCCGGAATTAATTCCGGCTCCGATATCCCACTGACAGGTTTGCTCATGACGAATGAGGACTTGGGAAGCGATGAATTGCGGCGCCGAAATTTGTAAGTTTGTGTACGAAAGCACTTGAATAGGATGAATTTCGGCGCCGAAATTCATCCGTCCGCTGATGAAACGTACCGACCTGACTGTTGAATGTCATAGGCAGGGGATTTTCATGGCGGTTGGGTTTCATGATGTGCGGATATTTCATTCAATGTCGGCTGCTCCGGGAACAGCATCCGGTGAACGGAAGGTATTTCGGTGCCGCAATTCGGATAAACCGTCTTGTACTGGTGGCTGGAACTGGCACGCGTCGTGTTCCAGTCGACTTCATCCGTGCGAACGTGTCAGGGGTCACAATCTCTTCATCACCCATACGGCAGAAAGTGGTGGACGGTGGCAACGCTTCGGGAGACGTGGCTGCTTACACATCTGCTCGTGTAGAGTGGTTGCATGTTCCACCGCTTCGCTCTCTCGCTCCTTGCCCTTCTGCAGTGACATTCTCCTGCGTTTCCTCTCCTTATGCGGCATAGTGGTAGCATAGAGTTTGTGGAAGGTCAGGCGACTCCGGCAAAGAGAAGGAGGACGCGGGATTTTGGGAAGCCGCCGACGACACGACTTAAGCTCCGTCTCATGCATGAAATGCAGACCTCGTTATCCGGAGACTCGGATCGCCCACCAGTGAGAGATTCGTGCTTTGCGGATGTGAAGCACTCCATACGCAATATTCCTTTTACACTTTTTTTTTGCGTGCAGTGTCTCATGTTTTCCTGTTTGTTTGACATGGGAGCTGGGGAGGGATCGCAGGGGGCGAAGCAACACAGTCAACTTTGGATACTCCTGCCCGGGTGCTGCGCTCGCAAGGTGGAAGTGCATCGAGGCAGGCGAGTCCTCATTCAACACCTCAGATATCGCCTCAGAAAAGCCCACCTAGAGTTCGGAAGTCGAGGAAGCAGAAGGAGCCCATGGCTTCGCCAGTAAAACCCCTAGGGAGACTGGAAGCGGAGATATTGGGTTTGCAGTCAATTTCAAAAAACACGGATGCGGTGGAGGCCGCTGGAGATGTGGGAGTTGGATCTGCAGAAGGGCGGCCCATTGAGCTGACAGAAGGAGAGGACGACAACGTGGTACGACTTGGCGACGATCAGAACCTGCTGGAGCTTGCGGAGGAGCAAAACCTCCAGGACATTTCCTTCTCTGCAGACTCTTATCTTTCAGGCATTTTGCTTCGTGAAGAAACATTAGAAATTCAAATTACGTGAAACAGGAAGACTTGTTGATTCCACAGTTGATCCACTGGAGTATAACGTCCTGTTCAACCATGTGGGAGAGAAGGACATTCTTTGTGATTTGTCGGGCAAGCCATGGAGGTATGGCAGGACCAGGAGTCCTGCATTCATCCCAGACGCTCATGGAAACATGTACGGATGTTGAAGGCAGGGTCCTCAACATCACTGCAAATACAGGTGAGAACGTTAATTGAATGCGGCACCAAAATTGACACCATTTCCGTTTGTGTATGTTTGCTTGTGCGAGGAAGCGACTCATTCTTGAGTTTGGTTGTGGTTGTGTCGTATGAATTTGCAGGTGCCTGTATGTGGGCGGGAAGGATGTCGAACCGATTTGTGTTCTCATTTGAGGGGGATACGGCCTTGTACGATTACAATTTGGCGGGCCTTCAGCGTTTGCCTCCGACTGAGGATCCCAAAAACGCAGAAGATGACGTGGAAGGGGAGGAGGAAGATGAAGAGGAGGAAGTCCAGGAAATTCGTTCGATGCAGGGGCGCCCGAAGCCGCTTCCCCCAATGCCTGTCTTCGAGTGAGTTGCACCATAGTAAGTGTATTGGTTTCGGTTGTAGGGACCATGCAACCTGCCGATGATTCCCTGTTTGAATTCTCTAATGTACTTCATTCTATGTTTGTGCGTACACTCAGCCTTGCAGAGTCGTCCGACGAGGAGAAGCTGGGAGACTTGCCCGAATCGGACCCTGTTGCAGAGGAGGAGACAGAATCGCATCGGCCATTCTTTGCCAGAAAATCGTTTCTCGCGAGTCCCCAGAAGCCTTTTTTTCTACCAGCCTATGCAAACACGGCTGCCAGAGAAGCCATCAGGAGGGAGGATAGGCCTACTCGGTTAGAGCAATTGACATACGGGAATGAGCAGAGAATTATAATGAGGCGTGAGGCCAAACATAGAATTGTGAAAGGCAGAGTAGGGAAGTTCGTACTAGAATCCGCGTCCGAGAGCAAGGGGAATGTTGAGGACACTTCCCGCACCCAGGTGGACAGTTCCGGCTGGTGAGGATGGTATTTTTGAGGGGAGGGCTTCTCAGAGTAACAGCGGTAGCGGCAGTGCAGGTTCGGAGGCAGGTGGAAGGCAGCCATCCTTGCATGAGGCCGGGGATGCATCGGACAGTGATAGCGGATCCTCACCATAGCAAAGTCTCATTTGGATCCTTTTGTTGTACATTCTGAAACACTTAATGAAAATATTGACGATTTGAAAAATCATTGTGTTCAGACTGCTTGTCCGATTCCCTACATTTCTTCTGCCAACCAAAATGTATAATAAAAGCAGAAGAGACGCAAACTTCAGTGAAGAACCCTACAAGTAATTTATGCACACCATCGAGCCGAGAACTTGAAGCCATGAAAAGCCCTGCCGTTTCTAACATTCCTATTGGGAAATTTGGCGCCGAAATAGCCCAATGCGCGCCTTCGTTATATGGGCCTCAAAAATTCCACGGATGAATTACTGTACCAAAATATCGCGATGGAAGCCTTCTGCACAAGGCACTTCAGCAAATTCCACTTGGGTATTTCGGCGCCCAAATAGCCCGTTCTGCGCCATTAAATACCGCACTATATCACATTTTAAGAGGTAATTTCGGTGCCGAAATACCCCGGTGGATGTCTTCAAAACACCATTTTAGCACACTGCTCTTGGGAATAACGGCACCGAAATACCTCATTCCGCATCCTAGACCAGGAGAAACAGACCCTATTACCGAGGTAAGAGGACATAACACCGTCAATAAAGGCAGGAAAATTCCAATTCCGCGGATGTCCGCTCATGAGCTCATAGGCTCATGGGCTCATGGGCTCATGCGCTCATGAAATAGTAAACCTCCATGAAAGCACTGCATATTTTGGTGTAGACATTTGGCAATGCCCTCAAAGTTTGAGAGAAGATGCAAAATGAATGAAAGCGCACATCTTGCAAGACCTTATGCAAATACATTAAATGGCTTACATTACTTATGTGTATCATCAATCCAGAAGGTCCAAATTTTTTGAGGCATGTGCTCCATCCATATTATTCTCTGACAGAAACAACTAAATGGACTATCCCCTATTTTTAAGACGACAGCGCCGTTGTTGAGATCTTAGAATCCAATGTACTGCCTTCTTCTTATGAGCATATGAAACATAAATGCTCTGCATGTTTCCATTTATTTTACAACCAATCGTTGATTAATCGTCCAACTATGAACTGACACACTAGACGGCACAATTTATTTACAATCAAATCCCATGACATGTATGTTGATTTGTTCTTTGATTACTCATGTATGAGTAATGAGTACAAGTATTTGTGGCGACAATTCACTCTAAAACCAATAAATTGATTAAAGACACCCATAACAAAATATTTAGTTACTTTATCACTTACTTTATATTGTATTATGAAGGCGCCACCACAAAGTAACATGTCAATCGTACAACCATCTTCTGAGGATCCACGTGTAACCCATGTAGTCCAAAAAGCACTAACGCCAGAGTGTATAAAAAAGGTTCACATTTCAGATTTGGCCAATTTGGCCTTAGCCCTCGCCCTCGTCCCCCTTTCCCCCCGCTCTCCTTGGCGGGGGCAGGTTTGAACCCGCAACCTTGTGGAAAATACACCACAACCTTACCAACAAACCATGCTCTATTCAATGAAACAACCTCTATTTTTTTGTTAATAAACTGTTCAGTAAAACTTGTTTCCATTACTACATGACTAACCCGGTATCATTACTACACTTAAGTAGTCTAGTATACTTGCACATTATCCCTTGCCACTCCCCCAAACAAACACACACAAACTACACAAGCACTTAACACGTCTCTAGTCTCTACACCCTGGAGACTCCCGTTGCGAAGAGGAGACGGAGGCGCCGCATCTCGGCCTTATACTATACCACCCCGAGGCAACGAGCTGTTGCGGCGATGGGGAGGAAGAAGGACACTCGAGGGGGAGGCGTTGCTCGTGGTGGTGGTGGTAGAGGCAAGCTGCGGACGGAGAAGGTAAGCTGTAGTTTTTTTTTTTTCATGACCTGCACTTAGGCATATGCGCCATCGCATAAGCCCCACCAAGCTGCTCCTAATCTAGCACCTCCGCCGGCGCAAATGCCTAAGTCACTTCAACTCTCACAAGTTTGCGAATCTCCACACATACACACAACCGTCTCCGCAGGCGGAGACAACTCATTCCCCTTGGTTTTTTCTGATGCTTGGAAGGGCTGGGCTGCCACCTCCGCCGGCGCATACCGTTGGAGCTGGGATGCTCACATGTTTCAGGAAGTGCTCCTCTACTCCCATCCCGTTTATTTTTTTGCATGCTCATACGTTGCTGATGCTCCGAGCGGGTTGGGCTGGCGTATCCGCCGGCGCATACCTGTGCAGCAGGGCTGCTCAAATGTTTCAGGAAGTCCTCCCCTTTTTCCATCTCCTTTGTTTTTTCCGCATGCTCAAAAGTTGTTGATGCTCCGAGTGGGCTGCGCTGGCATATCCGCCGGCGCATACCCATTGAGTACATTCTTTTTTGCTCAACTCATAGGTTTCAGGAACCTCCTGCAAGCGTCTCCGCCGGCGGATACACTTGAAGCTTGGTTTTTTTTGCATATTCCCTGTATTACGGAAGCTCCAAAGCGCCAAGGCTGCCACCTCTGTCAACACAGACCCGTGCAGCAGGGCTGCTCACATATTTCAAGAAGTTCTCTCCCCCCCTTCCATCTCTTTTGTTTCTCCGCATTCTCATAAGTTGTTGAGGCTCCGAGCGGGCTGGGCTGCCATATCCGCCGGCGCATACCCATTGAGCACAATTTTTTTTTGCTTAGCTCCTAGGTTTCAGGAACCTCATGCAAGCATCTCCGCCGGCGGAGATGCTTGGAGCTTGGTTTTTTGTTGTATATTCCTTGTGTTACGTAAGCTCCAAAGTGTCGAGGCTGCCACCTCCGTCGGCGCAGACGCTTGGGGAACCTTCCCTATTTTGGTTGATCACAGTATTCAAGTATCTCAAAGCTTCTACGTTGCCACCTCCACAACTCCACATGTTTCCATAGGCCTAGTTTGATCTTTCAAGGTGCTCCTGTATGTTTGGCTACAACTTCCCTTCCATGGTATGCGCCGGCGCATATGCTTGGAGCTCCTTGAGCAAAAAATTCTTCAAGGGCCTCAAATCTTATCAAATTTTGAGTTGGTTGCACATATGTGTCATATGCGCCGGCGTAGGTGGTCGGAGGTCCTCTGTCGGGATGCTCACGCCTGTATTCTGTTCCAAGTTGTAAGCTTTGAAAGACAAGGATATTCATGGAATTAGTTGACTATCCAAATTCATTTGTTTTCTTCATGCAACCATGACACTGAACTGCTCTTTTTACATATTATACATTCACACATGTGCTCTTCTCATACACTAACATCTTGAACTGTTTTGGTCTATGGAATTAGGAAATTACTACTACAACTGAAGTTGTGGAGGCCGGGACGCTTGCAACCATTATTGACGACATTGATGCAGGGAATTGGGGGGCAGATGTACAACATCTAGTGATCCTCTTTCTCTAGATGCCAAACAGGCAATTATTCTGGAAAAGAAACAAGATCTGAATGTAACTTTCAGGTCCCTCCTCATTGAGGATGGAGTTATGGACATTCCATTGTGTCGCATGATTTCTATGCAGGTTGTTAGGCCCGCCCTTGCCAACGACATCCTAAAGCTTAGAGGAGACTTCTATTCTGGATACCATCCAGGAACAGCCGTGTTCTATGTTTCTGTTGAGGGGATTGATGGATCTACTATAGATGTAGGTCCTGATATCATCTCTACATGGGATAGTCATTGGAAAACAGTCAATGATGAGTTTGAGAAGTATCTTGAGTCCAAGCCAAAGTTGCATCATCTTCGGGGGAAGATGTTTCATGTCTGGGATGGGAATCATAGGCTTCAAGCATGGTATCCCTATATCAATGAAGTTCATGGGGCCAACTTGTCAAGACATGTCTGTGTGACAAGTTGGGTGCTCAATGCGGACATTGAAAATCGTGGTTCCCTCAGGTCTATCGCGCGGCTTTTACTCACCCATCCCTTCGCTATCCGAGGCGGAAACTCCAAGATAGAAGAGTTGGAAATCTCTAAGTACTCAGCCCGCGCAGAACAATCAGTCGTGACCTACAGCTAGTGTATCATGGGGGTGTTTCCTATTTGTTTCCCTTTTCTCATTCATCTTAGCTACCTTACCATTGATAATTAAGTATTAGTTTGCTTCATCAATCTCATCCATTCAATCCACAGCTTCACTCAGATCTCTCTACACAGTGTGATTGTATCGTGTAAGTATCAGATTATGATTTATCAGGTATCAGGCCGAAGCCATTATGTCTCTAATCTGCTCTACAATATCACTACCGCTTTGCATATAACAAGCATCTACTAATCCTCTTTCCTCCTTCACCGTGCTCTCCATCTTTTGCTTCCGATCTCCGCTCCAGCCTAACTAAGAAGTCCTCCTCCGAATAATGATCCCCCTCAATTCCCCGTTTTTCCCTTTATCTTCCTATCCACAGTTCTAACCGTTTCCCTCAGTAACCGTCGTCTGTGAACTAACATGTTCCCTTCGCAGGTGTTGTTCCCCACAGTCGTTCCCTGTCCTACTCTTCGTTCCCTATGATCGTGACAGCTGTGTCAAGCTGTGACTGGCTGTGTGAAACTGTGACGGGCTGTGACTGGCTGTGCGGGCTGTGACGACTGTGACGGGCTGTGTGGGCTGTGTGGGCTGTGACGGGCTGTGTTGGCTGTGTGGGCTGTGACGACTGTGACGGGCTGTGTTGGCTGTGTGGGCTGTGACGACTGTGACGGGCTGTGTGGGCTGTGTGGGCTGTGATGACTGTGTAACCCCCCTATACAGTGCGCTGCTATCACCCCTAAGGCTCCTGTTGGTCTCAGTCTGTGCAAAAATTAAGGGTACCCTACAGATCCCGTATAAGTGTCTAAGTCCCCTACAGTCCTCTAACATTACCCCTTTCCCCCCTCAAAAAGCCGTGTCCTCACGATTTACTGTTTCCGAGTAGCAAACCTTTGTGAGTGAGCACCCTGTTGACGTTGAGAGTTTCGTGGCGGACTGTGTGTACGAGCCCGAGGTCTGTCTCTGGTTGACGGAGATGGTTGATCACTACCTGGATAAGTGAGGCCCTCTGGAGGCTGATATCGAGGTAACCTTTCCGGCATAGGAGACCCCCGTCGCTTCTTTTCTTCCATCTGAATTGTATAGTCTTCTCCCATGTCAAAAGAATTCTGTGAAGAAACAGTTGTATCAGAATCCCCATCACCTCTCAGATGTTTTAATTTTCGAACCTTTTGTGGAATCATTTGGGGCATACAATGCTGTCCTACCATGTCTGGAAGTTTGCATTTTACAACTTGGTGTAACCGCTGAACAGCAAAATTGGTGTAGACACTGAGCTCCTTGTCTGTCCAGGTGAGTGGGGTACCAATTACTGGTGCAGCGTGCAAGTACTTCCATGCCACATGTCCCTTATAGAAAATGTCATCAAGTCCGAATTTCTGTGTTGACAAATGGTTGCAGGCTGCTTGAAACCATGAACGAATTTGAGAATCCTTTTGCATCATAACTTTTGGGTCATATAGGTACATATGAGGTGGCACTGAAGGTAATACCCAATGATCTCCACTGGAATAACTTTGAAAGCGTGTTTGCATCTTTTGTTGCTCAATGTGGTAACGTACCAGAAAACAAGCAGCGTAGTATAGCCCGCACCCCATGACAATACTTGCTATCTCCTTGGTCTTGGTATAAATGAGTCCATGTACAACCTGGAAAGCAACCAATTCCCTCAACATGGTACCTGCCTCGTGCCAGTATTGTGCAAAGTGATGATCTTCAATATGTCGATTATTTGGAAGAACCTTAGTCCTAGTTGCCACTGGCAGCCAAATACGCATGATTTGGTAGTAATGTGCGAATGACTGCGGAGGACTAAATTCTTTCCAAGCCAAATCCAACATGATGGGAATTTGGTTGAAGGGCATAAGCATAGCCCTGCTGACTCCCTTGCAGCTGGAGTTTTAGGTGGGTTAAAAGCGGCATTGCCCCATACCTCCGGCTGTGGTGGCTGTGGTGTGGTTGTAGTAACCACAGGTTCAGCTACTGGTACATTGACCTGTTGTGGTGGTGGTGGTACTGGCTCCTGTATCATTGGCATCTCCTGCACCTCCTGTGAAGACTGAAAAGCCAGAGTTCTGGCTTGCAAATAAGAAGCCATTAGCTGTTCCTGAGGGATATAGACTCTTTGGTCGATGTTTGAAGTGAGGTCTTCCACTTGAGTCTGGAGTCCGTCTACATCCTCTTGTAACTCTGCTATCCTACTATAGACATTGTCTATAGTAGTTGTGGCAATGTTCTGTACCTGCAGTCTGAGCTCATTCATCTCGCTTTGGGTGAGCTTCCGTGGGCTTTTGCCCTCTACTGGCCCTTGTGCTAACCAGACCTGCATAAGGCTGTTATCCACCAAGCTGCTTGTGGTTCCCCTGAGAGTTTGCTCCTCTCTTAGCTTGTACAATTCCAACTGCTGTTGTAAAGCCTCCATGCGCTTCGCCTGTGGCTCAACCAATTGCGCATAGGCAGCAAGTAGATTATTGGCTTCCTTCCAAGCCTTGTTACTGACCGCGATTTCATTTCTATTGGCCACGATGATTTGTTGCAACTCCACGATGTGTTTCTCTTGATCAGCTTCCATTTGCCTGTATTTCTTGAAAGTATCTTCATTGCGACAGATTGTATTCTTCATATCGACAATGAGCTTCATTTGCTCAACATTCTCTTCTTCTGCCTTCGTACATTTTTCCGCTTGACTGTTTATTTCTTTAGTAGATTGGTCAAGCATAGTTGTAAACGTAGCACATTGTATCGCCATCCTGTTATGCACTGTCTGCAACTCCGTGTGTAGTGCATTCAGTTCTTGCAACTTGCTTTCATGCTGCACCTGCATTTGGTATAGCTGTTGCTTATGTGCTTCGTGCAACTGGTCTTGCGCGAGGCCTGCCTCAATCAATTGTTGCTTGGCCAATTGCAAAGCCATTTCTGTATTGCCCAAGTCCTGCTTCATCTTGAGAGTGACCTCTTCATCGACCTTGTTTGCACACTCAGTGGCAAGTCGAGCCTCAAACTCCTTCCTGAGTTCCTCTTTCAAGGCTGTCAATTGGGTAATTGGAACATGGGATTTGACATAAGTCCCCAACAAATTAAGTGTCCTGCCTATGGAATTCATCAGCATTGCCTGTTGAGGGTCATCATGGTGAGGTTGCTGCTGTTCCTCCTGATCTTCAACAGTATGATGTCTCACTAACCATTCAGGCCATTGTCCCACCGGATTTTCTTCCTGAACTACTTCATCTATCACCGGTGCTACAGTGTCATGACCTTCCGCCTGTGGTACCTCAGTACTCTTTTGCATATCCCTTATAGTACCTGCCACTTCCTTGTGCAGTTCCTTCTCATCTTTCCAAGTCTCTTCATCTTCAGGCATATCATTGCCACTTCCAGTCTCATCTTCTTCCTCTTCTACTGGAGGTATTAGTTTGGCTTTACTTCTTGTTACTATCATTGTACTTACTTCTGATACAACACATGGCCTAACCATGTGAGCTGCCACCACTGGGCCCTCATTCACAGGAGCTCTCATCTCATTCTGGTGTCTTATCCAGAATGAACAGGCTGCCTTGCGATGTCCTGGCTGATTACAATAGTAACATAGCTCTTCACCATTGGGTCCTCACCCTTGGTCTGTTCTTGGATTATTTCTATAATCCTGATTCCTGGGCTGGTAATTCCCCCTTGGATTACCCTGATAGTTGCCTCTGGAATTTCCTTGGTAATTCCCTCTTGAATTACCTCTCCCTTCCATGCCATTGTTATAACCACCAGACCTACCATAGTGGTCCTGATCATTGTTTCTTCTTGGCTGGGGCTGCACCTGATGCACCCTTACTTGCCTAGGTTCTCTTGCAGCTGTCCTTCTGTTATAGTAACAATTCTCAGTAGAATGGTTATCCATTTTATAGATAGTACAGTGTTTCTCCTTCATGTGGCATTCTGTGGTGGTATGGCCTTCATTCTGGCACTTTGCACACCATACACCCTTCCTCCAATGTGTTGCAGCCTCTGTGGCATACTTCTTCAAGATTTCTTCCAATTTTTTTTCATAGTTATCCCTCTTCAACTTCTCCTTTCTCTTACTCTTTCTTTTAGTTCTTGCTCTTCTTCTTCATCTGACTCATCCTCAGAGTCCTCATCTTCTTTTTTCTCTCTCCTGAGCATTCCCAATTGCTCAATTCTGTTTGCAGTTTCAAATGCCTCCTCCACTGTGTTATGGGGTAACATATCCACTTTCTTTTGCAACTCTGGTCTTAATCCACTCACAAACCAAGTCTTCTGTAAACCGGGCGCTGGTACTGCAGCCAGCTTTTTCATCATCAATTCCATCTTCTCCATATACTCTTCAACAGTTTCATGCTTCTTCTGCTTCAGCTGTTGTAAACTTCCATACACTTCATCCTCAGTTTTACTTGTCCTGAACCTATTTCGAAATGCTGTATTCAAGCCATTCCAGGTTAGGAAATGATTATCAGGGAATCTTGCATACCATTCACTTGCTTTCTTGATAAGTGAACAAGGAAACAGTCTCATCTTGGCATCATCGCCATTCTCATTGTTCACTATACACATGTGCTCAAATTGGCTAATGTGTACATCGGGATCCCCTTTTCCTGAATATATTGGAAATGGTGGTTTTGCCCGTGTTGGTTGTAACGCCATCCTTGGCCCTACCTTCTGCCCACTGACAGGTGCTGGCACCCTTGCTGGTGCTGGTCTTTCTGGACCTGTTGTTTTTGTGGTGGATCTTCCACCAAGTGGTGGCCCTTGAGCACTCCTTGCTTCTGGCCCCACGATATTCACAGTATTCCCAGCTTCAGTTGCACTACTTCCCACACTCCCTGTCCCCCCAGAGCCAGATCCAGGCAGCCCGCCTGATCCCCCTGAGCCGACACCTTTGTTGGCCTGTGATCCAAGTGCTCCACTTGATCCAGGTCCAACGGGTTGGGATGTCCTGGTTGTAGTCTCAACCTCAGCTGTTGGGTCTACTTCTTCATATTCTTCCTCTTCTAATTTCTTCTCTCTGTTTTCATCCTCCAAGTTCTGCCCTTGGGTTTCTTCTTCACTCATGTAACTCAACTGTAATGTTGTTGGAGAGTCTGAACTCTCCGTTGGCTCTGCCACATCCTCTTCTCCTTCTTCATCTTCTGCTTCAGAAACTGGAGTTCCTGCTTTTGGTGTTCCATGCCAACTCTTATCAAAGATTTCTGTCAAGTCTTTTATCCAAGGATGTACCTCAAATCTTTCACCTCGTGATTGATCTTCTTCCTGTACCAATTCCCTTAATCTTTCTTGCAAAGAAACAAAAGGAGTGGCATCCAACTCTAGTTCTACCGGTATAGGTGATGCACTCTTTGATCTTGATGGTGTGAGAGGTCCAGATGATTCCCCTATGTCTATTCCTCTCTCCCAAAGATATGGATAATTAGCTTTCAGATAGCTTTCTCTTTTTGCTGAATATCTCTGTCGTCTAGCTTCTCTTTCATCACTCATGTCCCATGTCTTTCATTTCTTTTAATGTGGCAATAACCAAAACTCTCTTCTGTAATATCTCTCGTATATGCCTGGGTTTCTTTCAAGCTTCAATGCACCCTTGGCTATACTTGAAGTCTCCGTTACCATATAACCATATGGCAAACAAGTGTGAAAAGTTGTTCTTGGTGTGAGTTTGATCCACAAAATATCCTTTGGAATCCAATTCTTTACCAGTACAAGCTCTTCATGCATATGAGTATAAACATTCACCTTTCTTTCTTCCCAGCCTTCAAACTCTACTCGTTTAATGGATAGCAATGCTATCACATAAACCAATGTTGGTAACCAACGTGCTCTTCCTCTACAGGCTACCTGATAAATCTTTATCACTCCTTTCTCCAGACCCCATTCTGGATCAGCATCATGCACTCGTTTAAGAATATTTTCTTTACAACCGTCTGGCAATTCCAAGAACCTTTGAAAGAATCGTTTGGACAATCTTTCTTCCTTCGTTCCACAGGGAATTTGATTCACTTCAAATTCTTTAATGGTCCAACCACCATGATCCCACCAGATGCCTGTCACATCTGGTTGTTCATGTCCCAGGTCCCCAGTATGGTCGCCAAATGTCGCGCGGCTTTTACTCACCCATCCCTTCGCTATCCGAGGCGGAAACTCCAAGATAGAAGAGTTGGAAATCTCTAAGTACTCAGCCCGCGCAGAACAATCAGTCATGACCTACAGCTAGTGTATCATGGGGGTGTTTCCTATTTGTTTCCCTTTTCTCATTCATCTTAGCTACCTTACCATTGATAATTAAGTATTAGTTTGCTTCATCAATCTCATCCATTCAATCCACAGCTTCACTCAGATCTCTCTACACAGTGTGATTGTATCGTGTAAGTATCAGATTATGATTTATCAGGTATCAGGCCGAAGCCATTATGTCTCTAATCTGCTCTACAATATCACTACCGCTTTGCATATAACAAGCATCTACTAATCCTCTTTCCTCCTTCACCGTGCTCTCCATCTTTTGCTTCCGATCTCCGCTCCAGCCTGACTAAGAAGTCCTCCTCCGAATAATGATCCCCCTCAATTCCCCGTTTTTCCCTTTATCTTCCTATCCGCAGTTCTAACCGTTTCCCTCAGTAACCGTCGTCTGTGAACTAACATGTTCCCTTCGCAGGTGTTGTTCCCCACAGTCGTTCCCTGTCCTACTCTTCGTTCCCTATGATCGTGACAGCTGTGTCAAGCTGTGACTGGCTGTGTGAAACTGTGACGGGCTGTGACTGGCTGTGCGGGCTGTGACGACTGTGACGGGCTGTGTGGGCTGTGTGGGCTGTGACGGGCTGTGTTGGCTGTGTGGGCTGTGACGACTGTGACGGGCTGTGTGGGCTGTGTGGGCTGTGATGACTGTGTAACCCCCCTCTACAGTGCGCTGCTGTCACCCCTAAGGCTCCTGTTGGTCTCAGTCTGTGCAAAAATTAAGGGTACCCTACAGATCCCGTATAAGTGTCTAAGTCCCCTACAGTCCTCTAACAAGGTCCATCATGGATGGAGTGAATGTGTGAGTTTCCTTTCTATTCTTCATTTACTTTCATGTTCAATGTTGTCATGTTCTTGCTCAATGGATGTACATATACACATCTTCTTTCTAATGATCATATTTTATATGTGCAGGGCAACAGAGAGGGCGCATGTTACATCCAAATTTGTGCACTTGGTTTGCAAGGTCAATATGATTGGCCTTACACCTGTCTCTGAATGGAAGAATGTATTGAGGAAAGAGCAATACGACGAATGCATCAAGAAAGCAAGAAAGAATTGGTATAACCTGACAGTCCATGCAATGACAAAGATTTTGTACAAGGTAACATCATGTCTTAACCAAGTTTCATTCTTTGCATCCATAGACAAGATTCACCTCTGGTTCATGTTATGAACTGTTTGGTTCTTTTGGCAGCATGATATTGTTGAGGCCCAACGCATGGCGGGGGAAGCTTACAAACTTGCTGAGGGGCCAAAGAGTCAAGAGGGCCCAAAGAGTCAAGAGGGCCTTGAAGATACAATGAGACAAGCTGGATTGAAAGCAAGGGAGCAACACAAGAGTCAGCTTGTGAAGTTGCTTCCTATTGCTGATCCAACCCTTGGAGAGGGGTTTCTCCAAGAACTTAAACTGCATTGGTCACGTGTAAAGGCATGATCAGAGGAAATGACCCAAGAGAAAATGGTGAACATTGCTACCGCCCGGGTAGATCCTGAAGAAAAGGTGGAATGGCTACATATATGGAATGGAGACCAAACACTTCACGACCGTAATTTTTTCCACCCGGGCCTATCAGTGGGCCAACACTTGATCCTTGGCTGAATAGAAGGACTTTTTGGTGGCAGGTACATATACAATCACTATCTTCTCAATGCAATTAATTCATTTTGTTGATGACACATTAACATAGTTATTTAACTGACTGTATTTTCTGGCAGCTTCGCAAGGTTGCCTTGGCTCAGTTTGCCTTGTACACCACTCAGCTTGGCCAATTTCATGTTGCCTTGGATGAAGGAGAGAGTGAGAGTCTGGGAGACTACATGGATACATGGAAGATGACTCATTTCAAAGAGTTGTTTCATAGAGAGTTCTCATTGCCAAAGGGGCCATTCAGAGGCAATGATTGGGAACAACAAACAGGTGGGGAGAAGGTGGTGAGACGGATTTTATTCAGGTACCATCTTTCCATTGCATTGTACATGGATAGAGTATACACCTTGTAAGTCAAAAATATCTATGCTTCAAGTATTTTTCTAGTACATTGGGATATACATGTTTCTTAATGTGCTTGTTCAATTTTTGAACAGGTTGCATAAATATTTGTCTCCACAATAACTTTGAATGTGTTTGTATTTTAGGTACATGAGATTTGTGCTTGTACCGAGTGATCGACTTAAGGCTGAGCCCAAGTTTCTGATGGCCTGGAAGTTTGGTGCTCAACAAGCTTCCATGTACACACCTTGCAATTGAGGAAGATTGGGGTGTGGAACACCGGGAAGGGGGGGGGTTGGTATTTGGATATGCCCAAGGGTACTATCCCCTATGCAGAAATGGGACTTCATAAGGAATGTGTTCGCAGGCAGTCAGTCAGTGATGAAGGGGGTATCTCCACTGAAGTCCCTGTTCTTGATCTGGAGCATGCAGAACAGATTGCTACACAGGCCGCTGACGCTGTAGCCCAAGTGGTCCCTGCCGTTGTGGGTGTACCAAAACGCAAATCACGAAAAAGAAAAGGTGCGGATGTCAATGCAGGTGTGGCCCCCAATGCAAGTGTGGCTTCTATTGCTGGTCCTATTGGTAGTTCTTCACATCCTTCAAATCAGTTGGTTGTAGTGCCTGCACCTACTACTCGAGGAAACAAGCCAAAGGCAGGCGAACATCCTTACAGTGCAGTGTCATTTTCTGGTGGTGCACCTAGCATGTATCGCATGAAGATCATGCCTACTCATTTCATTGCTATGGTGGAGGCCTCAAGTACATCTCCTGATGCGACCTTGGAAGAGCTCATGGAGTTCTTAAAAAATGTGAGTTTCCCCCAACAAACAAACTTGAATGTAAGGAATTCTTCGATGTTTTTATATCCTCATCATCCGGCTATTGACTCCTACATTTTCTGTATGTTGTTTGCAGTTGCCAGGAACTTGGTCTAGTGTTGTGGATGGAAAAAGCGTGCATGTGGCTGTGGACATGATCATCGTGGACTGCCCAACAGGAATGCCTGTACAGGGCTGTTTGGATGGTGTACAGGTTCCTCCCTGGAATGCTTTTGATAAACGGTATTGGGAGTATGCATTCTCCATTGCTAATGACCAGTTGGATGACAATGGATGCTTGGTGTTCTTGCAGGGCTCCGATGATTCTTTTGCATTGGAGCTCTTTTCTTACTCCAGGGGCAGCTCTATTTCCGTATTATCAAGGAAATATACTTGCATCAATACCACCCCTCTACACACTCAGACATGAAAGGTAAAAATCATCCCTCTTCAATATCTCATTGTTTGATGTTTCATCTTCCTACTCTCATACATATTATTAAACCATCCGGGTGCACTGTTTTTGTGGAAATGGCACGTCTAACAGACCATGTTCTTCCATGCCCATGTCCTCACCAAGCAAGGAGGACTATTCAAACTGCGTGAGTCTGGCAAAGTTGTGGACCCCCTTGCAGACCCTGTTGAGTTGGATGCCATCTACAACCACATTCCAGATGTTGCACTACCCATGCAAACTCCTCAACAAGCCTGGAGGGGTGCACGAGACCGTAGTCCCGCCTTCATGCAAGTGTTGTTGGAGACATGCTCACCTCCTGGCTCCCGCATTTTGGATCTCACAGCTGGCACAGGTTTGCATTGGTATCCATTTTGTAATTAAAATCTTCTGAGCTGATTCATGATCATTAACTGTTATCCGATATAATATCATCATTGCATGTTTTTTCCTGCAGGTTCTACATTTATTGCTGCTCGCGAGTCTGGACGTCACGTATTTGGTCTTGAGGGGACTAGACGTTGTATGCAGCACGTCTCTCTGCACTTCAAAATACTCAACCCGTTTTGGTTTCATCTGTGGTAACTCCAACCATTCAACGTCCTGTGAGTTTGTTGGAACCCCCCGCTCCTAAGGTGGCGTGCAAGCTTGGTCTTCATCTCGGCAGTACTTCCTAGTGAGTATGTCTCGCCTCCATTCCCTTTGTTGCAATCTCTATATTATTTGCAAAGCAAACCATTCCCATTTGATTTGTTAACATAAGTATACATGTATGTTTGATGCAGTGATGGGATTGTGCGGACCATCTACGATAGTCTACCCCAAAGTCCTCTTTCATCGTTTTATCTACCTTCGTATGCCGAGTCCCAAGCTTTGCATTCAATACATCAACAATGTGATGTAGGTCTTTCCAATGATCTGTTGTTTGACCGAAGAGCAGCTATTGTTGGACAATCCGTGGATAGGTTGCGTAGAGTTGAGGCTTTCATGGATGTGTATACCTCTGAATCACAGGCTTATGACACGGATGATGAAGTATCAGCTGATGATGTTATGTAGGTAATTAGAAATTACATATACAATACATTGTCCTCATTGTCAGTCCGAATTTTTTGTTATTTTTTATGATACATGTATTTCTCTCTAGTATAAGGGCAAACAAATGGGGCAAATGACATGGTGTTGAAATCAGATTTCATGTTATCTTCCTGTCATTTGATTTATCTATGTAATAGTTTGTACATAGATCTCTACTGCATTTCATAGATCCCTTTACCTTAATGCAAGTTCGACATGCACTTCAGCACTATCAAATTTCATCATTAGTAAGATCAACCCTTATGAGTATTGTGGCATGTTATGTACACACGGGGTGACTATCTTTATCTCATTAGTGTTTCATTTCATTAGTGTTTCAAGTCTGAATGGGTAGTGTAGTGGTATGAACTAGGCTTGATACCCGATAGGTTGTGGGTTCTATCTCTGATGGACATTATGTTTTTGTAAAATAAAAATATTTCAGAAGATAGATATATAGATACTGCAAAACCTATGTAACAAGCTCCCTAGCATTGTCAAGCTCCCTAGCATTCCCTTAGCATTGCTCCATTTTGAACTTCAAACTAGACTCCCACCATTGGAAGAGCCCGTACCTTCACCATTTGTATCTAACAAGGAGCCGTGCCTCGTCACTTTTTAATTTTTCGACTTTTTTTCTCATGTTGGAAAGCCATAAAAGCAACATGTTCCTCTCCCATTCCTACACTCACCCATGTGGAATAATAATACAATGAATATGGAATATTCTATATAGAATATTCTTATTCCATCCTTTGATATTTTGACTATGGACCCTAAGATTAGATGAATCACATTTTTTTTTTTTTTTTTTTGGGTACCCTTATTTAAGTGTTGTGCATATAAAATTGTTCCTATGCATATCTAAAATTTATATGCACGCATACATTCCTCCATATGCATGCATTTGTGTGCGCATATAGTATAGGCTACCTCTTTTTGGTTTCCTCTCCAACAGCCAAACCTGCTTCAGCTTCTGCTGTTCCTGACCCATTGGCACTCTGTCACCTCTTGGATTTCCCATATGTCCCTGCTGATTTACTTGATGCTTGGGATCTAGCTCAATTTGATGTTCATTAAATTGCCACTGGTACTAGCCTGCATTAAGTGTTGCAGACCCACAGTTGGGGTCAGTCAGTCCCTTACCTACGCCTGGTTCATTTTTCTACCATCTCTTACCTGTTTCTGATTATAGACCAAGCGACTGAGCTGTTCATTAAGGCCTGCATGCACCTTCATAGGCAGCCTCTCAAAGGATGACAGGATTCATGAAGGGAAGAACACGGGGGCGGCCACTTTCCATTTCACCTTCTCTAACCGTTGCTATGTGGCCATGAAGGTTGTAAACATGGATGACCCACTTTACGAAGCTCTTCTCCATAGGTGCAAAGCCGGCACCTACTTAAGTGGCATATCCAAGCTACTTATGAGGCAAGTTAACTATCACTTCCCTACCCACCGGAAAAGTGAAGGGCGTTTGTTCAAACTTGATGCTTTGGAAGGCCAATCTGCTGTGGAAGTCCCTCCTAGGTCCGCTGTTCCTGGGCCTTGCTTTGAGCTGTACCATGCATCTACTTACGCTGGTCATCTGGGAGTTGCTAAGACAGTCAAAAGATTACAAGAACAATATCATTGGAAGGGCTTGGTGAAGGATGTTTCAGCTTTCATTGCTAAATGTGTTCCATGTCATGCTAAGGGTGTGTACTTTGCATGAGCGGTGAGCATGAGCATGAGCAGCCAAATATCCAAGGAATATTCCTCGATATTTGGATTTTCAACCGCAATTCGACAGCTTTTGAAGTCGAAAAAGGGCAGGTGCACCATCAGTAAGTGCAACATTCCGTAGGTTCGGTTACTCAAAATTAGGTTCGGTAGTTGCCGAACCTATGTAGTCGTTGCCGATTACAGACTCTGGGCCGAGAGGTTTGGGGGCAAATACCCGCGAGAATAGGGGCACGGTAGAAAGTCCGCGGGAATAGGTACACTATAAAAAAATTCTATAAAAATTAATGGAAGGCATGAAGTGTAGTTAGTATGAGCAGGTAGTTCACATGTGGGAGATTGCATATTGTTAATTAATAAATATGGCGGGAATGACATTTGAGCCCTGAATCACCACTGTAACATGCAAGCATTCTTGTTTATGGCATGCACAGGAAGTTGAACTCGAGACCTAAACAGAACAAAACTGATCATGCAGAGCATGTCATCCATTACAAATATAGACAGAAGATTCTTCTGAAACGTCCCACGATGATATTGGAAGTGCAAACGGCTACAAACAAAAAAGAAGGAAAAAGTATCGGCGAGGTGGAAAGTGGACAGTGGAATGGTATCTACAGCGGCATTAAGAAACTTATTTTGAAACAACCGAAAGCTCCAAAATAATAGAGGATATGTTGTTCGACGCCTACCAGGTTTTGTCACGAGCGAAAGCGACTTAGCGTACATGGCTACTTGTAGTCTGCAACGACTACAAGCACATTGCTCTCTGCCACTTTCTCTTTCAACAGAAGGGCTGCTGTTCAACGCTTACTACCTTTTGTCAATGACAGCAGCGCTTTCAGCTGGCTGTCACTTGTAGTCTGCAACGACTACAAGCACACTGTTTGGGGTCACTTTCTCTTCCAATCAATTGTGTTTTTGGATAGTCCGTTCTTAGATAAGATGGACGCGAGCTCTTCTAATGTAGGCGCCAACAGTAGTGGTGTCAGTGGAAATGGGGAGGACAGGCCTGCATTGACTTCATGGTGGGCTCCCTTTATAGACGATATCGCCGAGTACCTTGCCAAGCACAAAAATGATGAGGCAATGGTGCTTCAGCAGACCGTCAATGGGAACGGCCCTTCAGCAGGGGACTCCACTGCGGATTCTGACGACGAAGACAATGACGACGATGAAGATGAGCACATGGATACTGATGGGGAAGGTGAGGAGATGGAGGTATATGCAGAGGATGATTTGCGATGGACAGGGGCAAGCATAGAAATCATTGAAATGCATTCAATGGAGTTTGTTATCGCAGAAGAAACATGTCCAACAACAAACGAACGATGCACTGTTTGCCAAGACTGTCCAGTAGAGGGCGAGTCAGTCCGTATTCTCAGTGAGTGCGGCCATTCCTTTCACTCTATATGCATTGAAGGGTGGCTGCTTCGAAACGGGTCATGCCTTGTTTGCCGCAATAGGATCTGAGACATTGTAGTCACTGCAGAAAGAAAACTTATATGTAATTCATGACATAGAAGTGGATAAATGAGGCTATAATCATTGAGGTCGGCAATGACTATCAAGAATAAAAGAAATTGTACCTCTTTGACGTTTTGTACTTTGGCTTCTATTTTCAAAATTTTGAATGGAGTGTTGTGCTTTAACTGTTTTGTTCAGTTGGAAAGTGGTTGGACACGTCATTTGATGTTTCCCTAGTACCCTTAAAGTCGGCAACAACTTTAAGAATCCGCTCCGAGTTTCTGAAATGAAAAATACGATGTTTGTGAACATGCGTTGAGGTGTATGGACATTGCCTCGCAGCCCTCATCCGGATCTATTACAATGTAGGTAGTCGGCAACGACCACAAAGAGATCAGAACAGATATGCAGGTTCCGGCAAACGTGAATAAGGTACATTTTTTATCAGTTTTATTTCATCCCCAATATGGAACCAGCGAAACTCATTTCAACTGCAGAAGGTATTTCCTCTCACAAATGCAGTCTCACGTCCTTATAGTCGACACCGACTTCAATGATTTCAAGTAGATGAGCTCGATGGCACAACATCCATGCTTCACACAAACAACTGTGAACCCATGGGAATATTAATTTCCATGACAGTTATTTTGGTGCACGTTGTTTTGGCCATGTCAGCAACAAATTCCGGTGTGTGAATAATTTGTGTGTTAGGAAATGTTGTTGGCAAGATTGTATATTCGGGACGCCCATGTCTTGTAGTCGGCATAGACTACAAGAATTAAGTGAAAGAAGATGGATATTACGAGCGGTTGCTGACCGTTTCTTCCGCCGGTATACTCTGTCCCATCTTTCGTCGCGTACGAGTCCGGATCCAGATTATTGATATCTTCCGCAACACAGTCCCATTCACCTTGGGAAATACCCACGTCATCTGGGGGAACAAGTCGAAAGTCTGCTTTTGTGAAAGAGTCAACCTTTGCCTGACTTAGGTTCATCCCAACCATCACAGGCCAAACGTCCGGAGTATCAAGTCTGTCCAATACATACTAGCTCGATTCGCCACCAACACAGTAGACGATGTCTGTTGGGCAGTGCCAAATCTCCATCATCTTCGGCTTCACCAGGGCAGGAGGGTGGTGCCGACCAACAAACCTCGGAGCCGGAACACCCAAACTCTGGAGTGGACTGATTTCCTGTTTGCAAGGCTTCCCACTGTCGGAGCGCACTGCCCAGCACTTCACCCATGATGTGTTAGAAGTTCGTGCTATGTGCCAGCATGCCGTGGACACAGCCGACTCCAAAACTGGTTTTTTGTTCTGAACTGGAAGATCATCCTCCAAAGTCTCCACGGACATGTCAGTAGTGCATGTGGACACTCTTGGTCCACTAGCACCTTTACGACGCCTCGGTATCGTTCGGAGGTTTAAGTCAGACCTCCAGGAGTGAACATGTTCCTCTTCGTGCAAGTTACCGTGAACAATCTTCCGTTTTGTTGTTTGAGTTAGGAGATCACCCTCAAGCCCTGGATTTTGTCCATGAAGCTCAGTGCCATCTACGAGAGACCTGACCGCTTCTGCCATTTTAGCTGGATCAGACAATTGCGATGCAACACGGGCTAGTAGTTATGCCCGGTCGAGTCCAGAACCCTTTGGTCCACCCTTCAGATAACTGTGGTAGTCAGACGATTGCATAATTGCCCTCGTCAAGTCGTTCCTGGTGGCTGTATAGAGGTCGACCTTCGATACACCGCTCCCGGCCTGCCAGCTCGCATGCACAGCCTCGGACATGTTCACATTTGGCATTGCAGCGTTATCTTCTAGCTCCAAATCCTGCAGTACATATGTACAAATCAGCATTGAAGCATAGTCGGTGCAGACTATTAAACAACACAGTCAGTGGAGGACCAAATTGAACAACATAACCGCATAGTCGCCGCCGACCACAAGTCCGACAAGATACGACATCCGATAATATTCCACCGATAAGGCTAAGGTCAGTGCAGACTATAGGCACCATAGACAGTGCTGGACCATTGACCATACACAGACTATACGATAACGTCATATTCAGCAGGCTTTGTACTAAAAACACAGAAAATTTGCTTATTATCTAACAAGCAGGCGGCAGGAACGTAGTTGGTACAGACTATAACGACACGATGAGTACATAATGTACTATCCTTGGAATGGGAGTAGAGCTATAGCCTAGGGCTGTATCCAAAGCCACGTCTGGTGCCCAAAGATTGTCCTCTGATTGCCCCCTCTCTTTACAGTTCAGCTGTAACAGCTGAATACTGACATTCAGCTATTCAGCTGAGTACTGACAGTTTTGCTACAGTTCAGCTGCCCTACGTGTTCAAAAATTTTACATGACACAAAAAAGAGAAGACAAAGGTCATGGCCCCAGCAATGACAGCCCTAGCCTCGTGTCCAAGCTTACAATGATTTTGTAAGTGAAGTGTTTGTAATACCTCTTTGTGTTGTCTTACTGGCTGGGAACTAGTTGTGTATGGACCTTGCCCTTACAAACCCGAATGCTTCATTCAATCACCAAGCATTGCCCTGCCATGTCCCTTCCAACATGCCACAAACACATTGTTAGGCCTCTTCATACAAGAACAGACTCAACCTAAATCCCCAACAACACTTACAACTGCAATAGAATATTGTTCATTGCCTTCTGAACTATATTTGCTCACAGGGAAGCATATCAACAGCAGCAACTCCAAAACTGTAGCCATATACTAGAGCTTACATTGTGCAACTCTTTTGCATGCCTAACAAAAAGAAAAAGTTCTAAAACTTGAGGCTATGCACGTCAATACAGAAACTAGGATAATAGAAGAAAAAAAATCGACATCAATGGGCTCCTGGTGAGAATACCGCGCGATTGTTCCACTGGCTATGCCGCACCTTAGTGCCCTGCAGCTGCGCCTTGCAGCTTCACAGCTTCTAAGAACTTCGCTCCTTCGCTACCATAGCTAGTGGAGCTCGACGCTCTGTTTCTGCCTTGTCCCCTGCCATAGCCATGAAGCTCCAGCCGTGGCAAGGATGTCAGTCGATGTCAGTCTCCCATGTCCGGGGATAGGCGGGAAATCCACAAATTTGCATAAGCCTTCGTCCATCCAACGGATGACACGTTGTTTCGCCCATTTCATGGACGTGCCATTTTTGCCAAAGTGTCCGTCTCGTAGATAGTCATTGCTGACTATACGAGCAGTCTCATAAAAAGACACCCATGTTTCAGTAATTGACCCTGAAACATTGAACAACCAAGCCATAGTCGCTACAGACTATTAGTACAGGCCAAATGCATGAACCGCTTTACTTTCCCGGTGGCATAGTCGTTGCCGACTATGCCCCTTTTTCATTTACCCTCAAATGTGACCAAACCAATATAACACATGTGGAATTACCAGTCTGTGAAAATATCTCAATCCCATATAGTCGTTGCAGACTATACGGTACTTGTACCCTGTGGGTGCAAATATTCTGCAGTAAAAGGAGCATGTACGAATGACGGGTGCAATAGTCGTTGTAGACTATATGGTTTAACTTCATATCATGTCAGTTCTGCATATTCGGCAATGTATAAAAGCGTCGAGTGGAAACCGTTCTACTTAAACTTATGACGTGCTCATGTGAGCGGAGGATCATGCGAGTAACGCACTTGGTAGAAATATAGCCTAACGAATGCATCACGTTCCAGAGATGTAATGCTCTGGTCGGTGCCGACTACGACACTAGGTTCGCTCATGTGAGCGGCATCACAGAAGTGCATATACAGTGTTTGGAGAAACCGAAGACTTACATTGCGAACATATGCTCCCAATTGGTAGTATCGGTATGTCCACCACGACAGCCAGCTTTCCAGCGCATGAACGTCATCGTCTCGCATGGCACCGGAGGAGGACCACCAGGCACGGATTGCCACAAACGAAACCTCTGCTTCCGCCTCAGAACTTGCTGCTCTCCATTTCGTACACAACTAGCTGTATATGTGCTTTCTGAAGGTCCTGCAATACATATTTTTTCTTCCATTTGTCCAAGCTCTGGCCCCAATGGAAGCCACATGTCTTTTCTCGATCAGGCATAGGTTCCCCTCCGCCATACACCATACGCATAGCAGCCCAGTTGGCATTTGCATTGTCGCCATGAATCCTCGAAAATGTGGTTGGCCCTTCCCCGCTCTTCGTATCTGATCGTTGATGCATTCCCACATAATCACTTGTGATGCTGTATCCTCCGATTTCATTTCACAGATTGCGATTGTCATAATCTTCTGGTAATTCAAATGGTACACGTGACACGCCATTGTGCTCCAACCGTGTATTCGTTTGACGTTGTCGAACATAATCCAACTCGACCCCAGCTCACCACCGACCCGCATCATGTCCACCAAATGGACTTCACAGCCTTTACCAACAGTTGACATCTTGAAGACAAAGCATCTCTCGTCCACACTCCCTTGACCTGGAAAACGGCTCCCCTGGATATAGTCGTACCCGCTCCAACTTTTCATTGTCATTAACGCTTCCACATTGCTCCCAATCCCCATTGCCGCTTTTGTCTTCTGTGTCTCGTAACGAACACCACATCTGCTCACTGCACCCACTTCTTCCATGAGCTCCTCAAATTGCTCATCAGATAGCTTCCAACTCTCCGTTGCACCAGGAGATAACACCTTCTCCATTATAATAGATTCAGCAAAAGATAGCTGAACTGATTTGGGCCTGGTTGAGGGTGACATTTGGATCTCTTTTGCAATGGCACTTTTTGCCTTTGCTGCTGCTTCCCGACATAGCCCAGGTGTAGAGGGGTGTGAGTGGTTCCCAACATGGACGGCTGCTCTTGTCATTGTTGGTGGACCAAGGACGTAAAACATTTTCGCGGGGCAAATATGCATGCACGTGGGTGCATGATTGCACATTGCGCATACAAAGGTGTTTGGCGGAACTTGGCTCTGTGGCTTGAACTATACCTCAGAGTGCCCCAACCAGTGCATCTCATTGTGCGCTCCCTCCCTGACGAAGAATGGGCACGTTCCCCGTACGCACCTCAACGCTCCAACACAGTAAACATATCTGCCATGTGAAAGTTGGTTAGTACTCGACTACGATCGTGGCACTACGTGGACAAACAATGTAAGTCTACACCGACTACAAAAAGTCGTATGGCAATGTCCACTACTGGAAATGGAAACATCACCTCACAGCGCCGCCTTTTGAACCAATGAGTGGGAGCTTTATATTGGTTGTTTTTGTGACCATCCATGGATTCCCGTTGTACTTGCGGTCCATGCCCTCAAGCTGCCCAGCTAGAGATGTGTTCGATGTGGGCGGCAGCTCATACAAAACATCACCGTCGACAATCCTCGGCAAGCATCTCACTTCCTCGCTTCAACATTTTCAAAATTTATCCTTCCAAGCTGCGATTTGGAGTCTAGGTGCAGAAGCTTCAGCACATCCAGTATAGATTGAGCGGGCTGTGCGAATTTAGTGTTGTTGCCCATAAACTCCCCTCGGCGCAATTTCTGTGGAGGTGAAGCAGATATTCCCGGAGTGCTCTCCCGCCTTCCAGTACTGGATCTAATAACCACACATTCATCGTTGTTGCCACTAGAAAGCTCAATGCTCTCAGTTTGCACCACATTAGCACCACGGACGGAAGCCAGAGTAGGATGCTCACGAGTGGTCGACAGCCTGTCTGTCGTAGCTCGGACACCAAATACTTTGTATACAACCTCACCTGTAAATGGCAGAACCCAAGACTTGTTCCCGACGTCTCGAACTGGATCCAAGATGCAGGTTTTGGTGACGCCCCCAACACTGATGTCCTCCTCCTCAACAACAAGAGAGAGGTCCAGATTGAACCTTCCAAGTATTACT
The DNA here is from genome assembly GCA_030704615.1 of Takakia lepidozioides. Classification (NCBI taxonomy): domain Eukaryota; kingdom Viridiplantae; phylum Streptophyta; class Takakiopsida; order Takakiales; family Takakiaceae; genus Takakia; species Takakia lepidozioides. The sequence goes on along the minus strand of CM060731.1, from coordinate 95,136,605 downwards.
TTGTCAAGCAGGAACCCCTGGTCTCCCTGTGCCTTCACCTTCACAAGATCGGAGGACGGTGGACATTGCAGCCTCACGAACCGTTCCATGTTCGGCTGCTTCAAGCCCGTGTCACTGTCCGGGACTCTGACGTACAAACTGGAGTACTCTGCCGAATGTACCCAGTGTATGAGCATTGGGGCAGATGAGGAGCACATGAGCTGTTGCAAGCATGTAACGCAGTTTACAATTTCCTAACGAACTGTACGTCAACAACGGTAAGAAATAAATGCAAAATGAGTCTTTAATGGATCTTAGGTCGGATGAAAACTGTCTGCGCATCAACTAGCGGCGGCACGTTCAGCTGGCAACGGCCATTTCGAAACAACCATTAACCTCCTCTTCATGTGAATTTGTTCTACGCGACAGGGGGATGCCTTATTGTCGTTGCCGACCACGCCTATTTGAAAGGCATGAACATTGTGAAATAGTTAGTGGGACAGGTTTTCTTCCGTAGTCGGTACCGACTTCATACAGTTGAAATAAATTCCGGCGACGGATCAGGCAGATTTAATAGAATTGGAAGACAAATCGGAGTAGTCGTTGGCGACTATACCAGTTATTGTTGAAGTCGGCCAACAGATCTGCCAAGGTCACTAAAGATGTTCATTTCATGTGGCTTTTTTGGCAAATTGGCTTGCGAACGGAATAGTCGGCAGCGACTATTGTTTAAATCGGCAAGCGCTTTCCATTAATGCACTATACTCGCTGCCGACTTCCTTACGAACGCACAAATTTGCCTTCCAACTGATTTTTTGGCTTAAATGTGCTTGTAGTCGGGACCGACCTTCAATTTTCCTTCAATGTGCACATTCGATTTGAAATATTGGAAGATACTGGGATGAAATTAAAAGCATTTCCCGCATTGTGAGGGTGTAGTCGGCGCCGACTACGGAAATTGGCACATGTTGTGGCGGATTGCGCCGCTTGGAGGCAGTCAATGAAATCCAAGTCGGCACCGACCTTATGGAATTATTGAAATTCGTATAAATTTACAGAGTTATAGACAGTGAACACATCCTCTTCAAAGGCATTATAGAGTATGGTCGGCGCCGACCAATTCTTGCGGAGGGCATTTCCCGACTGTGTGGTTGTCAATCGATCATTCACATCCGGAATATGTGCTCTCTGACTCAGAATTTCTGCTCCTCCAGAAACTTCCACGACCCTGCAAAGGATATTAAGATTCGGGGATATGAAGTTCGGATATGGAGTTCGGATATTAGAAGTTGATTATACCATTTAGGATGACGTTCTGCAAACCCGGACCCCCATTGCACCCGGAAGAGATTCGCGGATACTGACATTGACAGCGTTCGAGTCAACATAAATTTTACCATTCATTCCTCTTATATTTCTCATCCCAAACTATTTGGATGGAGTCCAGACCACGTGTCGGAAATGACTGAGTCGTCTAGCGGCGCGGCAGGAGGCTATTTCTCAATTTTGGGGATGTGCTAGCCATTTCATATTCCTCACGTAGGTTTGGATGGAGTTCATTCGACGCACATTTAACACCCACATCGGATGACAACGGATGGCGTGCTTCCATGGATGGGATTCAATTTTTCATCCGTTATTGCTATTTGAATTTTGGCGCGGGCCATGTGGCACATAGTCCGGTTACGGCGTGCAGCCGGCTGCGTGGCGTCGCCGCACTACCTCAATTTTGTAGGCATACGTTACGGCCCGCGTAGGACGGGTTCTCATCCCTTTCCGGGTTTGGTAGTGCATACGGTCAAGCGGATTCTCCTCTGCAGTGCCCGACTCTTGGGCTTCCCTTTCTATTTTCGAGCAGTGGAACGTCGTCGTCATGGAGCCTCAAGCGGAGGAAGAGGGGGAGTTTGTGCTGCCCACGCAGACACGCATACTGCGCGGGCGGATGGTGGTCTCCCAACAGAGCAGCGAGGGTGCTAGACCTCCAAAAAAACTAGTGAAACTTCGCAAGAAATCAACAACTTCACAGGAAGGCGGTTTGGTGTCTACAGCGGCCACACCGTCGATGGATCGTCCTCCCCTCTCCCCCGTTTTTTGAAGCGGTGCATCCCCAGGTCCAGCAACGAGCGCACAGAGAGGCGGACATGTTCAAAATGCTGCAAGTGTGCAAGACACCGTGCTGGCGGACGTTGTTTTGACTGGCGACATGCGCAAGCAAGCCCTACTCTCACTCACTACAAGTGCCATGAACCACACAATGAGTTCTATTTTGCACTTGCTGTGGAATGGTGCTCCGCCAATGATACCATTATGTAGGATGCAGCCCCTCCCGGCTGTGCGCATGGTTGAGCGCCCAGGCAACAACAAGCTCAAGTTGTATTCTGAGGCGAACAGGTACAATGATGCACTTGCATCACTGCTATTTTCCATCAACGATATCAACGATGACGGTGGACAGAGCCAAGAAATCCAACAAGGAGATCGGGATGTATGGTCTGAACATTGGCAGGCAGCGGATGCTGCATTTGAGGAAGACATAAAGAACACGCAGACGACGCAAGCTGGCACTACCCGGGTGAACGCCAAGATTATGGATGTGAAGAGTTCCGATCTGGGGCTTATACGACGTGCAATGAACCCACTTCTGCTCACATGAGCATAGGTATAGGGTTTAGCAATTCGGGGATCACGTTTGCATGGGGGTTGCATGTCTTGCATAAGTAGTCCCAGTGGGTGCTTCGTGGACCAATTCATTAATTAGACATGTAGTGTGAGATGGAGTCGGAAGTATTGCATGCTGGGAGGGAGTTCAGAGAAGATGCCCAGAATGCCTCTGTTGAGAACCGCCTCGCTAAAAGTATGGTCTGCGCCGACTATACCATGGAGCCCACCCTAAACCCTAAAATCCCTGCTGAGTTTTGTAGGTAATACTTTCTTTCACGAATTTCAATAAGGTCCATGGTCACATGAAGGTCTTGTTCCGTGCGTTTTGCAGCGTGACAGATCGTGGAAATGTGTCCAACGAGCTTCCGCACAAGCTATTCTACTTCCAAAAGTGCGCAACTACACATGTTGAGTAGTACCAATCAGCTCTTCCAGCGGATGTCTACGAGAAGTGCTTGAACAAACGGGATGGGAATTGGATGACAATGTCGCAGGACGCCCTCATAGAGTATATGGGTCAGGAGGGATTCCGTAGAATTGGAAACACCTGCTTGGATGCCCATGCCCACCTGCCTGCCACCGTTGAGAAGACTGACCTCATCCGGAAGAAACTGGCTAGCGATTTCCAGGTGCACAGGACGAAGTGGTACACCAAAATCGCAAATATTCTTCCATCTGCGATACTGCACTCGGAATTGGCTTTCTTTTTTAGATAACCATGCATTACGAGTCTCTTGCCGTCAATCAGAAGCCGGAAATGACTCTTGAGAAGTTGCAGATGCTTGCCACGAGTGAGGTCAGCCCGAAGGAGAAGATTTTATGGTTGAAGCTGTGGAATTTTGACTCCACAACCCGCAAAAATGGAAAATTCCCCCATGCTCCCACAGATGTCGTGTTTGGCTTGTGGTGCGACAAAATGACATGGTGGTTCCAGGTGAGATGTTGGCAATACTGGTGGTGGCTTCATGTTACAGTTATTGTTGCAATTTCTCATCTCTAATAATTGACGTGGTGGACTCGCAGCAAAAGGAGGAAGCAGAGCGGCAGTTGGCCATGCTGGTTCAGAAAGGGTTCCTGCAGCTGCCAACCCTAGAAGAGGCTCCCACTCTGAAGACCCTCTCTGTCTGGGTGGACGATTTCCGCCTCAAGTTCTGGAAGGAGCTATTCTGGTGCGAGATGAAGGATGGGCTTGCCCACAGTTGGCCAATTACTGAGCAGCCTGGTGGAACTTTACCAGCTTGCAGGCTCCTGTACAGGTACATAATTGTCATTGTAATTCACCCACCCTTCGCATATGCCATACAACAAATTGGGTGTGGGAAGTAGCGGTCGAAAAAAAATCTGTAGGCTCGTTGTAGTCGGCAAACATTCCGGTAGTCGGCAGTAGTGTTGTTGCTCGTGGTCGGCGCCGACTACTGGGCTCATACATTGTACTCATAGTCGGCAACGACTAAAGGAAGGCGCCATTGGGTATAGGGTAGCCATTGGGTATAGGGTAGGATATAGGGTATTGGGTATAGGGTAGCCATTGGGTATAGTCGGCAATGACTATAGTAAGCCAGCCCTGTCGTGGCCAAAGTTGCCCTGGTCATAGTCGCCACCGACTATGACACGGGTTTTGCCCCTTAGGGGTTCATAGTCGCTGCCGACTATTGCAAGTGGGCCGTGACTACTGCCCGCAAATTAAAAACTAACTCAATTCCATAGTCGGCAACGACTATGTGGTGGGTCCTTCGAAGCCATGCCGTATAATGTACACCCATATTCCGGTATTGCCCCGCTCGGTGGCTGGCTAACCAACAGTTTGGAGTCGTAGTCGCCACCGACTATGACACTGCCTTCGCACTATTTGGTGTCATAGTCGGTGCCGACTACTGCACCTGGTAAGAGACAAAAAGGTTTGGTTTTCATACCCTACACTTTTCATTACAATCAAGCCAATGTGTCCTGACGTCGACTTTTGGTGCACTGCAACAGGTACATAAACTTTTATTTGTTCGCCAACAAACATATCAGGTGTATTCCCGCCAGTGTCACACAGTGGGCCAGCCTCCGATCAGACTGCACAATGTACAACGGCAGGCAGTTGGGCGAGTACGTGAAAGTCACACATCTGCCCTGCTACTGGTGGCTGGACTTGCCACCCAATATCATTCTTGATGTTGAACTGGAAGCGTACAAGAAGTACACCAAGAACGAACTGACAGCACCAACTCACATAGAGCCATTGACGGAAGAGGGTGCCGAGGAGGCTGCAGTTGCATCCAAAGGAACAACGAGTAAGTGGCCAGAGCCTAGGGGAGATATCAACGCGTTTCTGGAGAGGCACCGCTCCCCCGAGCCTTTGCGTAGGGGTGACACAGTCCCTAAAGCGGGGGCAGACCTTGTAATGGTGGATCTCCCAGATGGACAGTCTACGAGAGGATGTGGCATAGATGACATTGTGCCGCTTGGAATGCAAAATCAAAGGATACCGTCCCGCATGCACTGGCACTGGCAGCATCCCTGACGACGGCTGCCTTGTTATTTTCTGCAAGGGTGATGCTAAGACAGAGGTGGAAATTCGGAGATGTGTGGGCCCAGCGGGGCCCTTCAAAGTTATCAAGAGAAAGTTGACTTGCCTCAATCGGCTACCACTTCAATCTGGAGAGCCAAGGCAGCCACAGGTGAGTTCAAACTGCCTAAACTGCTTATATTGTTTGTTGAGCACTTTCAACTTTTCATCACATGTACCACATCTTCATCGACATTCTTTTAAAAATGTATTTAATAGTCGTCAAATATCCATTGTGTTAGTTATGGGTTGTCTACAGATATATAGTCGGTGCAGACTATGTTTCGGCTCGCATACTGTCTTTGCATAGTCGGCACCGACTATTTCTCAGTGCACCCACGTTAATATTTATAGTCGGCACCGACTATTAGAATGGTGTGTCTTGTTAGTTAGTCATTAAGTGCCGGATCGTCGGATTTGGTCGGTACCGATTTGGTCGGATTTGTTCGGATCATGGTCAGTGCCGACTATCAACCAAAATTGTGTGGTTTCGACGTTATAGTCTGTAACGACTACCACAACTCATTTTAGAATTGTGCAGCTACAAAGTCCATTAGGTTTCTTGAAACACAACCTTTATAGAATGTTGTACGTCTTCTCTTACATAATACCGATCTGACGGGGTTCCTCCTCAAATTTGTAATGGCAGACTGTGATTTTCTATGCATTTTGCCTACTGAGGGGCATGGACGTCAATTTCAACTTGTGGGAGATAGCTGCAAAGCTTGACACCGACCACAACAATGTCACTGAGGATGTGGTGAGAAACATGGTCAGGGAGGATAGACTCCACAAACGACAAGATGACACCTTCTTCCGCGGGGCACGTGAGAAAAGCCCCAAGCTCATGCAATCCTTCATGGAGATGTGTTCACCAGAAGGGGGAACAGTACTCGATCTGACAGCGGGATGCGGGTCCTCCATGGTGGCTGCAACAATTTGCGGAAGACATCTGCTCGCCTTGGAAGGGGACGACGAGCTACTGCGAGAGAGGCTAGGGAGATTGCAACGGCAGGCACCTACGGCCACCGTTGTTGCTAACACAGCTGCCGACACTGACTGATTGAACGACGAAAGGGATGACATTCAGATTCACGTACAATCGCTGGAGTGAGTAAGTCCAACTTCTATGTAAGTGTCTTCATTGTTAGCATGTTCTGAATGTTCTCATTTCCTCAAATCATCATTCATGCAAAATTTGATCTAATATGTTATGTCGTAATTGCAGTTACGAGCCGCCCTTGCAGATTGCAAAGCGTCCCGCTGAGGCCATCATGGGGATTCTAGGGTCTTCCACGGATACCGGGAGGGAGGACGTTGGTAGGGAGAAGAGAAAGTGCTTGAACATGTTGCAGCTCTAACTACTCCGGAGAAAGGGTACGACTTGCCTCCCTATGCGGCAGCAGAAGCGCAGGCTCAGGCTGAGCAACCGTGGACAGGAATGTCTCAGCAGGCACAATGGCCAGCACAGGTGAGGGCTGCTGCTCAATTTTCTACGATACAGAACTATTTTGATAATTCTGCAGAAGAGGGATCGGAAAGCGAGGATCCAACGACCGAGGAAGGCTCCGACGAAGAGTGTGTTGACGAGGTCATTGGTGAGGAGAGGACTCCTAGCCCAAAGATCAGTTTAAGACTTGGCCTCGACTTGCTACCGGGTCCCTCCCCCGCAACAGTAGTTTCTGGGGTGTTGCAGGACATAGCGTCGGAGCATGGTGAGGACCCTGGTAGTCCGAATGTTACATAGTTGCATTTGCTTTTCTTTGAATGTAAACACAAAGGGGTTTCTCTGATGCGTTGAATCATTTGGAAAATATCGTACAGTGATATGGGTATAATTGAATGTTGCGCAAAATTTTACTTCAATGTGGATGTTCAGTCTTCTTAATTGCATGATCTTCACATCCTCGCCATCCTCCAACCCTTCACATTCCCCTGGTTTGGAATTGCTGGAGTGCTGAGCCTAGTCTGCTGAAGTCATAAATTGCCAGTCACAAATATCCAAATGAAACATGTTACTACTCTGCTGATTGATGTGAAGACCCTTGCCATGACATGCTAGCCGCAATGCCCAAATATTAAACTTATGCCCATGTGCACACTCATTCCCTCACAGACAGTCACGCTTCAACAGTGTCTATTTCAAGAACAAGTAGCTTTCAACTATGTAGTTATAGACACAACAGGTCTAGCTTGGGTCCAGCTTTCACTGGGGATGATATAGTCGGTGGCGACCATAACACCTAACATTGCCGTATGGACTTGCACATTTTGAGGGTGGTGCTATAGTCGGTGGCGACTACAACAACTCACCTGCAACCCACGGTGATAGACGTTCTACCTTCTATTTCCGTGGAGTGTTACCACTATGCATTAAGTCGGCAGTTTTGATTCCCGACCTCCACCTTCGAGTAGGTTTGGTGTAGGTTCGGGCGAGGGTCGGGAAACTCTGCTCATGCTCATGCGCTCACCGCTCATGCTCATGGATTTGCAACCCCCTCATGCTAAGACCATCCTGCCTAGAACCGAAGCTCCATTACCATTACAGCCTATTCCTATTACTAAACCTTTTGCAAGGATGGGCTTAGATTTAGTTGGACCCCTCAAACCCACGTCCAAGGGCCATGCTTACCTTGTTGTAGCCCGAATTACCTGATGTTGTCCACTTGAGATCCTCACGGATCAAGGTACCGAGTTTTGCAACCAGCTCATGGAAATTGTCTTGTTCAATCTAAATACTATTCATGCGGTGACTGCTCCCTATAACCCCCAGTGCAATGGCTTGACTGAATATTTTAATCAAACCATGTGTAGGGTGTTGGAGAAAAATGGGACTTTAATCGACGAGTGGGACATGGCTGTTCCAGTTCAGTTGTTTGTTTATCGCACTTCTATTCATGCTAGTACTAAGTTATCCCCTTTTGAGCTGTTGTATGGCAGGAAGTACCGGTCCCCTTTGCATATCTCTTGGTTGCATGTGTCGGCTACTGAGCCTGAAAACTGGGAGCAATTTTTTTTTACTATGGATGTTAAACGCCAGCAGCTCCGAGAGACTGCCAAGTCCAACATCCAGTTTGCACAGACATCTCAGGCCAAGTATTACAACCGTAAGGTTGTTTATTCTGAGTATTTTAAACTAGGGCAATTTGTTTGTATCAGATTACAATCAGGGAAGCAAGTTTCTAAGGCTAAACGCCGCATCGATGACCCTTACCTCATCACTGAAATTCTTCCAGGTAGACAGTATGTGCTTCTTCCACAGCACTCTTCAACTCCTAATCTGGCTATTCGGTTCATGTGTTTTTGTTAGTTCCCTGCACTCTAACGTTTGACTTGATATGTTTGAATGTGGAAAATAGACAGGTGATTTATACTCCAACTCGGGTTGCCCTCTCTCGCCTGCAATCTGTCAGCACTGAGCCATAGTTAGCATTCGTTTGTTGTTTCGTGCTAGTGATGGCATCACATTGTACCAGGATTGGGGTTTTTCCAAATTAATCTTTTGTCCTTCGCCCACCTTGCAGGGCAAGGTTTTGTTCATTTGGTTTTTTCATCCCAAGCCTGCTCGGATGCCTAGTTTTTTTTTTGTCTAGTTTTGTCATATTTCCCTGTTCTCTTTTCCTTTGTAGCTCGCTGGAGTTCGCTTGGCTTGAGGGGCTAGCAAGCCTCACATATATGATGTGGAGATTCAGACCTGCTTGCTTTTGGGCATGGATGAATGAAATAGTGGATGGAGCAGGATGGTGACGCTCATTCAAAGTAACGAATGATGCGATGGATAAAACTCAGTTAATCCTGGATGGATGGTGGCAGAGTAGCCGTTACGCATTAGGTGCCGGTACAACTAGCTATATTAAGTTGATATTGTCTTTAGTTAACAGTTAGATTAGGATTAGATTAGATGAGGTGGCCTAGTTGGGATGGCATCTGGCCAGCCAATGAATGATGGCCGTTTGGCTGGATAGGATTATATGCCTAAGTACTATATAAATCAAAGCACTCAAGAAATCGGGGTGGTGGATTTTGGTTACAGATCTTGTACGGTGTACCTTTGTGGTGTTTGGATGAAAGTGTGAAAGTAAGGTTAATCGTTGTACAAGGTTTTGTCCTATCAAGCGAGTCACTGCCCTACTGTGCTACAACCCTCATACTGGTAATACCGGACAAAAAGGGGAATATATCCCGGGCCCGGAATCTAGCCTCACAAGGCTTCTGTCCCTTTCTTAAATTTAAAAAAAAAAATTTAAAAAAAAAAAAAACCTGTGGTCAGTGAATTCCCGCGCAATTTGAGTGTGCGCGCGCAAACTGCCAGCTTCTGCAGATGCCTAGAATGCGCGAGCGAGACGGGGACGGTTACTAAGCAGCGCAGGCCGAGCCGTATGTGGGCATGCTCCTGCCCAACAGGGTGCCTGCTCTTTCTTGTCAGCAGCTTCTTGCTCTCGATCTTTTAGGTTTGCGTTGGGTTCGACAATCACAGATCTTCTTTTTGTAAGTAACTGCAAGAGGGGAAGTTAATTCCGCAATGCACGATCGCTGAGTGGTGCTGTGAGAGGAGCGGCCTGCGACAGAGGTGGAGTTTGAAGGCATGATATGCTGTAAGGTGGCGCGGCAATCTCGAGGTGTTTCTCGGACGCGTCTGGGATAGAATGAATTGGGATGGAATGAATTGAAGATTTGGTTCTCAGCTGCATGTCAGGCGATGGTTTCATGTTGGTGGTGTCCGAATTCTGAATATGGTAGTCTCAGAGGACCTGAAAGGACTTGAAGTTGTTGGCATGGGAATAGCAAAAAGATTCCTATAGAAATCAGCTAGAGGAACAAATGGAAGATCTTGGGAAACTGACATGCAATGGGAAGGGTGGAGTAGGAACAGTCTTGGGTCAAGGACAGCAAGAGGAGTTCCAAATAGAATTGGACCAACAGGCTACGTTTTTGGCAACTCTGGTCCTTAGAGTAGGCAGTGCCTGTGGCTTCGAAGAACTTCGAAAAACATGCCAGCTTTTCCAAGTGACGTCAACAGAAATAGAATCTTTGTGTACTTTACCAAACTCACCACTATGCCTCGTGGAGGATGGATTGGTCGGTGTTACTCACACCTTCTTGCACGGTTTGCGATCAAGTCTTGAGGTTTTTCGGATTGTGAAGGCAGGCACAGTCTCCCCTTGCGACCCCCACGCAGCTCTCCCGACTTTTGTTGCAACTTCTTCCCTATTGAGAAGTCCTTCGGGGGGTGCTGCTGTGCAAGGAACTACAGGGAAAGATAATGTTATTGAAGGATTGGAAAGCAAACAGGTGTGTAATCTTTCATTCAGGTGTCTGGTGCCAGTCTTCAGAAATTTTGTTTCCTTTCTTGAAGCTGTGCACGCATTATGATTACTCCCATTTCCGTACATACATAGAGGATGGGGGAAAGGTGTGTGTGGGGTGATCATATGGGGAGGGGGGAGGCGGCTGAAGGGAGAGACTGGAAGCAGGGAGGGGAATGGAAAGATGGAGAGGGCAAAATTGCTGCTGCAGGGGATGTCTTGTTGGCTAGAAATCGGGAAGCCCGGATCTGATAGTTGCAGGTCACGCCTGTAAGGTTGACTTTTTACATTTGCTGTGTGCTCCTATACAGAAACCGTCTGAACCAAAGCGCATCCCTGTGTTCAAGGACTACGTGGTAGAGGGAGAGGAAGGGTCCGGTATGCTTCCTATCGCTGTGGTCCCGCAATCCGCTAACAAACCGCAAGCTGCATGTGACATTTTTTTTTGGCTTCGCTAGTCTTTGACTGACTGATGGTATCGACCTGGTGGGTGCTCTGCCAGTGCAGATTAGTGAAGCTCATTTCTGGTCGAATGTGAGATGTTTTCTGATCCAAGTTACATTGAATGCAGGGGGTTATGGAACTGTATATAGAGTAAAACGGAAATTGGATGGGCAACTATTTGCCATCAAGTGTAGGTTCCCTTGCACTTTCACAATCTTCCTCTCCTTGTTTACTTTGAAAAAAATGAAACAGCATCTCTTTGCACAACTGTATGGCAGCGAAGCAACCAGAGCCTCAGCTTTTGAACATGTATGCTACAAAACATTTGCAACATAAGAGAACTCTGCAAGTGATTTATTACTCACAAGGATTATGGTACACTATGCAGGTCCTTTGGAGAAGACCACTCTAGACTATGTCAACCATGAAATTGACATGCTCCAAAAAATTGGGTCAGAAGACACTTCCCTCCTCACCGCTGATTTTGAATACACTGTAGTGTACGTTTGAAGTGAACCCTCTATATGCTCGTCTGAGCGGTAGGCTTACACTCTCATGTTGTATTGAAGACAAATGAAATGATACTCTATGATGTCCGTGGGAAGCTCAAAGAGCTTGTTGGACAAGAGAAAGCATGAAACAAGCGAGTGGAGCCCTCCACAAGCAGCCCGAAAACAACTAGTGATCAAGGGATTGTCTGAGAGTCAAGGCCTCATGCAGATATGCTGCTAAGCATTTCTCCTCTAACTGGAACACCTCTGTTAGAGATTGGCTATCTTGGAATATACTATAGTATCTCCCAGGGATCTCACTGTGATAGAACAAATGTTCTTCACTTTCAATTTCCCTCCCGTAATCTCCAGCCAATGAGGATAGAGAGGATTCCGTGATCGAACTAGGGAAAGAAAGAGTTTTGGAAAGTGGAATGAAGATGACTGGTTTTCAGACCAGACCTGTGGTAGAGAGGAAGTGAGGCCAGAGGTCTGTCTGTTGGATTGATGAATCATGGGAGAGGACACGACACTCTGAATTGCAGTAGGAGGTCATGAATATGCTTAAGTACTCTGGAACGAGTACAACTGCTGATGAAGTTCTGCTGGTCTGTTTCTTAGATGATTCTTATGCCAGTAGTAGAAAGAGTGAAGGGGACCGGGGGTTGTTTCCTTTGTGTGAAGAGATGGTAAGTTTGGCTTTGCACCACTGCTGGATTCAGTCTAAGGAAGGATACAAATGAAGGATAGTGGGAAGGAATGCCAATTACTGATAAGGAGGGTAGTCTATGTACACTGAGGGTAGGCATGCAGTAGCCTTTCTAAGAGGAAATATCAGGCTGTTTGCATCTGTTTCCATGAACACAGAACTACAGTTTTAAGCAAGCACATGCAGGGACACACAGTGAGAAGGGGAAGGAATGTCACCGGCCCCTGACTCCAGCCGGAGCCAGTTGATTGGAACTTCTGATTGACACATGAAGGGGGGAAAATGAAAGATCTGTAGCCAAGTTGGGCTCAGCAAGTCAGAGCAATGGCTATCTATGTGGGTTACTTTAGCCAAGCTTGTTGGGTTAATAAAGGTGTCAGCATGTGGTGGATGGATACAGAGGCAAGGAGTATGTGACAAGGTGTGAAGGTGTGATACAAGAGGACCACAATGTCCAGATGGAAGTTGGGGCTGAGACAGAGAACCAGCGCCCCAATCTGGTTCTTCAGTACATAGAGCATGATAAGCCCGAGGTCTGTCACATTTGCCCTGTTACCACTGCATACATTTCTCTCCTCTTCTCTCCACGGGCCCTTGTGGACCTCTGGACGTTAGAAAGTCTCCTTTGTTCTTTTGTCCCATAAGCTATTTTGAGCTTCTTGTTGACGTTATAGAGTTTCTTTCTTTCTTTCTGAAGTGCCTGGAATGCTACCTGCATGAGGCACTTGGCCTTTGCTCATGGTTTGATGTTTTCTGAAGTGGTTTCTTGTTGTTCTACTTTGTTTTTTTCTTCCTCTAGACCATCATACTGCTGGGTCCTCGTTACCACCCTACTCAGTGAGCAAATCTGCTTTTTGCCCTGGACGAATATAGGGGAGTGTAGTTATCCTGCATGGCTTCCTTGGCCTTGAAGTTCAGCTGTCGACTACTTTCCCTCTCTATACCCTGTGTTACATATTATGCCTCAAATTTGGTGGTTCTCGGTGCAGATTTTGAGGAAAGAAATTACTGTTCAAGAACTCCAGTGGTATGGCTACTGCCTCTTCAAGGCACTTGCATATCTCCACAAGCAGGTGAGTTTTGTGCGTCCTCTGCCATGTTCCGCACTTCCTGGCATTGTGTTCTACAATAGTTCATGACTGTTTGTTGTTGCCTTTGCAACTTTGCAGGGAATTATGCATCGGGATGTAAAGCCAGGCAATTTTCTCTTCTCTCGCAAACGTCGCACTGGATACTTGGTTGACTTCAACCTGGCACTAGTAAGTGGTCCTCCATGATATTAAGAGCTGAACGGCATACTAGGTTCATCTTGCCCTAAGTCAAATTGTTTTCGTTAATTCTGGATTGCTTTGGGTTTGCGTCTTCACAACTGTATCATGAGAACTTATTTTCAGAACTATTAATGCATCTGGAGGTTAGAGTAGCACGGACTTCTAACAATGTGAGTTTCCTATATATCTGGAGGGTGTCTGTCGAGCGAGTCTCATTGTTGTCCCTGCTATCAATGTGTAATCAGTAACCAACATTCTTCTAACACACGACTGTTTTCTTCCTCATTTGGGTTTGAAATGTATGCAGCTTAATCAAGCGTTTCTGCCCATTGCAGGTGAGCTCTTCTTTGATGCCCTTATACCTCATCTGCTCGTTAATAAGATGTTGCTGATCATTAAGCAGAATAATGCTCTGGTCCATACACAGGCGCAGGGATAAGATCAGAACTGAAGGATGTAATGTGCACTTTGTGTGTTATGCAGTGAAAGCCAGAAAACTGGGTTCCAAATCTGCTAAAGGTGTAGCAAACAGAGAACCAGGTTCAGTCTCTGCAAATCAAATGCTAGGCAAGCGTGCACGCAAAGACGAGAATGCTGTTACCATCTCTAAACGCCAGCAGACCTTGAAAGACCCGTGCTTGCCTACTCCATCCATAACTGATGTTGGAGGTCCACGTCATTCCAACCACAGACCATCAATGGGTGTCAGTGCCTCAAGGTACAGACTGTTTATCGTTTTGGCAGATGATTGGAAATGCCACATTATTTTGCTGCTTCAACAGGTCCTGTTTGTAGCACTACTTAAATGTCATCTGCTTTCGTCCATCTGGTTTGCAAAGATACACTAAAACTGTCATGGGTGAAGCCCCTTGACGACGGCAACATGCACAACAGCCCAACTGTGCTCCAACTATGGACGGCCTGTTTGGGTTGTGGATCTGATCTCATTCCACCTCTTCAAGCAGGGAAGCCTTACCAGCTGGAGGGAGCCACTATGCTAGTGTGTCCTCTCAACAGACTCTCCAGCCAACCACCTCTTGGAAACCCAGGATCAAAGGAGGAATTGCTCCAACAATTGAAGAGGGCAGCAGGAAGAGGTCTATAGCTGCAGATTCCAGCTCCAAGGCAACAGTGGTTACAGATGCTTGCGCTCCCTCTTCTGGGCTCTGTGGGAACCGACATTCTTTCAAACCTGCAGTATGTGCATGACTGTCTTCTAGTGTGTATAAGGGCGTACTTTGAAGGGTAAATGCTTATTTAAATGCCTACTTAAATGCAAGAGGTTTCCAGGGGCTGGACGTACCTACTCCTTAACTTAGAAAATGTAAACATGTCTCATGCATTTTCACCTCATTTTGGGAAGGTCTATCAAGTATCTGAAAATCAGGCAACCTTTTGGGTTTAACAGACGCCTTCAAGGGAGCAGGATGGAGGACCTGTATCACAGTCGGTCCTTGGGGAGCTGGCCTGGATGCCTCCAACACTTGGTGTGCTTCGCTATGCACAGTTCCTCAAGCAGCGAACCGAGGCCTTGAATCGAGCAACCACCACCCCCACCCCCCCTAGTAATCCACCTGCCTCACAACGCAAGCGTGTAGCTGCCTTGCAGCACAAGAACCGGGGGGCCACCAGACTGCCAGTCTCTCCTCCCAAGCCTCATAGCAAAGGTAGCGTATCCTACTGGGGATGGATATCAGTTGACATTGGCTCTACTCAACTTGCTGTATATTGTTGCAGTAGTCACCAGATGTTGCACGGGAGTACTTGTGGGCAAGCAAAGCCTGTTTCCCATGCTCATGTACCAACCGGCACTGAAAATGCTTCAGACACACGTATTCAGTTTGCATCGAACAAGTCAATTGTTGGTTTTCTTCTGATTGATATAGTCAATAAAGATGAAAATAACCTTTGATTCCGTGAATGTCTTTGGAAGTTTTTTTTTGAGTGCTCTCTGGAAACCAACCTCTTTATGGCCGATTTACATGTTGTCTTTGTGTGGGCAGTATGGCAATTCCTTGTGCAGCTCAGACTACAGAATCTTTTGTTAGCTGTTTCTTGATTCAGATTGCATAATTTGCAGGGATGCGTCGTAACCTGCCAAAAGATGGGCCTTGTGCGGGGACTAAGGGCTATCGGGCGCCTGAGGTTTGCTATCCTCCTTATACTAGCTTTACTTGGTTTGGTTCAAATGTCCCATTAAAAAACACTTGGCAATACTTTCATCAATCATGAATGAGGGGAAAAGTGAGAGACATATCTAGGAGCCATTAATGTATGCTACTCACGGTGGGAAGTGTACTTCTGGGCTGAAATCAGGTGCTACTAAAATCCAATATGCAAAGCACAAAACTGGATATCTGGTCTGCTGGCGTGAGTCTGCTGCAGCTGGTTGCAGGCAGAGCTCCCTTCCCATCGAGCACCAGTGAACAGTATGTCCCCTCATCTCTTCTCCTGCCATCGTGTTCTTAACCACCTTCTCTTGTTATAAGGGACGTGCGTGCAGGCAGGTAGGTTTGTTTGTTTCTAGATACACATACATAGTCAGAGAAGAGGAGGGTGAAGGATGTGTAACAACTGATCAAATAAGCACTTTAACCTCTGATTTGGCAATGCCTTGTCCATGTTTGCTGGCCATCTCTATGGTGTTCATAGTATGAACAAAGATCCTTTGGAGGTGGGGACTGAGGCAGTAATGTGGGAATGGGGCATGTATGTGCAGAGCATTGAGGGACATTGCCAAACTGCGGGGTGCCAAATATCTGGTGAAGCTGGCTAAAGAGCATAATTGCTTCCACAAACTTCCTCTGGTACTCTTCATCTGCAAGAATCCTGTTAAACTCAAAGATGGCAATACAGTTCATTGTTGTAATGCCACCAATCAATAAGGATCAACATCAGAACAGAGAAATAGCAGTCACAGAAAGGTTGGTAATGTCATACGGGATAAAATTATACTCTCTCAAATATGTTCTGACAACCTATGATTCTATGAAGAGATAACAAAGAATGTATGTTTAGTATATTGCTGCTAACACGGGGCTTCAAGCTTGAACTTATTCTTCATCAAAATGTCACACGCCACAGTAGTAAGGCTCAAGAGGACTCACAAGGTCATTAATGGGTGCTCTCATCATTGATTTGGGCTTCAATTCAACATTTGCTAAGCCATATGGGAGCTTATGGCATTGATGCAGCTACAAATCTTGCTACGGTTGTGTCACTTGTTTCTTGTCAATACAAGAGCCAGTGTTTGTGGCTCATCCACTAACAGGGACTATTTAATGTAAGTCCCCATGAGATTGCAACCCTCTTACAGCAGTTGCGTCAATTACAGCATCTTTCATGCCTAAGAGGAATCTCATGCTCGTGGATCTACTGCTAACATTTGGGGTGGATATATACTGTTGTAATGTAGGGGTTCCAAGCATTGTGTCAAATGCCCGTCACAGTTAAGGAGTGGTGCAGCAGCCATGCCAGGAGAATTGAAATGATAGAAAGGCTTCCTGCATCCCTCTTCGATCTTCTGGAAAAGTGTCTGCAGGTAGACCCCAACATTCGGATCGATGCTGCTGAAGCCCTCTGTCATGAGTTTTTTGAACCTTGTCAAGTGGTAGCTGACTGGGATGAGGGGGGTACCGTTCCAACCATTGGTACTGTCTAGGTTCAAAGGCTACTAGTGGCATCTTTCATGATGAGAAGAGTAACAGTGGCATACACGAGCAGCAGTAGCATGAAGTAGACAATGGCTACGGTAGATATAAAGGTATTCAGCTGCTCAATACCTGCCTTCTCTGTATAATGTAAAGATGTCGCGTGTAAATTGATGATTTGTTTTGTTCTAGTGGGGTTGATTGGACATTACTGCCCGGAGCACTCACCTAGCAGAAAAGCTGTAAACTTCAACTTCTTTTGCAGACTATGCTCTCCATCATGCCATGGATGATGTTACAGAACTCATTTCAGAAAAGCTAGGAAATTGAAGCCAGTGATTGTGTGCATGAAAGCTGTCATCCAGCACAAATTACTAGTCTGTCAGAGTGGTCTAAACTATGTCTGTGATGGTTGGCTTGCCATGGCATAGTTCCATTAAGTTTCCTCCAAAGTAAAGGATACCTGTATTCATTCTCAGATATATGTGATCACGGTAGCACGAAGCATATCTATTTGTGCCTCTTTTCAGGATGGTACTAACATCTTTCTTTCCAGTTAGCAACATTCAAGCTGGTCAAAAGGCAGAACAACAAGATTCCATCCTGGGTGCAAGGAAACTTCCACGTGGGGCCTATAAATCATTCCATGCACTATGAGATAAAGAATTGTTTGATTCCTGTGTGTCGGGCATTGGAAACCAGAGAGGACCCCTATCTATCAGCATGCAACCACAGACAGTATGCACATCACCTCAAGGAGATCGCCTAAAACTCCAGAGTTGGGAATCATTTGGGTAGTTCTCGGATGCATCCACATCCCATCCATGAACTGCAAAGCTTGCCTTAAAATTGCCATCATTTCTGCTAGAGTGTGCTGGAAGCTTCTCAAGCAGCTCATGTTTTACAGTCTTCAGCACCCACTCACTCTGCGCGTAATTTATGGCATTTATGCCATCAATGTAATGTACCACTGCTCCTGAATCGCAAATCCTTGTATGTACAGTAGGAATCTTGCTGCAACTACTGAAAGCCCTGCATTCTGTTCATGGTTGAAATAACACTTGTTTTATGGAACCAGGTGAAAACTGAGCTTTTGCACAGTGTAGTTCCAACACTGATTGAAGCTACATCAACAGATCATGTGCAGTGGCTTGCTGTGTACACAAGTCATCTATGCACCGGTGTGTATGGAGTACCTCTACACCACTCCTCCATGGGAATCTAAGCTTCTTGAACTTTCCAGAGACTAAGAACTGCAGGACCTCCCTCCTATATGTGCACAATTCGCAACATCTCTTTCCATCTTCTTAGCCATTGGTACTCGAAAGGCATCAACCTGATCCAGTTCCAAGTAACTCACCTGTCCAATCTACTTGATCTTCTTGTTAGGCAACTGTTGCCATGGTAGACTGTTGTCACCTTCTCTGTTGGCTTTGACCCTCTGACTGTTTTGATTAACCATAACTTAGTCCTGCTTTTGCACTCACTAGCTTCATATCCTTACTTCTACTCTGCAGCTGGCCACCTCGTCCAGAGGGGGAATTTGTGTGACTGTGATTCTTGCAGTGTCAGTGCAAGCAGCATCATACCAGGATTCCAAGTTTCCCATGGTTTTCAGATGTCCAATTTTCTGAAATCACCTTCATATCAGGCTTGGGACAAGTCTCTTCTTGTCTCTTCTCTGCTCTTGAACGGTACCTGCTCACTTTATTGCAGTTTGAGAGGCTAGAAAAATCACAGAGTGATGGTAGGAAAGCCATGACCTTCGATGGATGACTTCACAGCATTCAAAAGCATTTGAGTCTTTTTGGAAATGGTAGGCCATGTGGAGTCTGGTTTTCCAGTGCCATCACGGATCCCAGTCACAAACCTTGCAAATTCCTGCACCATCAGAGCTTCTTGCGGCAGCTCTGTTTTCACTTCATGAATCTCTGTGGTGGCCGTCAAGCCTGTTGCCCTATCTGCAAACCCACTATCCCTCACAACTTTAAACGAAGCCACATCTTCTCTGACAGGTATCACAAAGTCGTCCAGCTCCATGCTTCCTTTGGTTCCAATAACAGTTATCTTCATCACAACGTTGCATGAAATGAGCAAGTAAATGTGGCAGTGCGTCCATCACTCCATACGTACGTTGCACCGCAACTGGTAATCGCGCCAGCTTTGTCTACCTTGGAGCCGGGTTGCGCTGTCACTGTCTCAGGCATCGCAAAGTCGAATGCCCACAAGATGGCACGACTGCAATACCATCCTATGTCTCCCAGAGCTCCCAGCCCATCCAATTGAGGCTGCATGCGTACATCCTGTGACCAGTCAACTGCGCGCTCCCCATTGTAGTGGAACATCGAGTCCACCTGCCACCCACAACGACAGGCATATCTACCTCAGACGCGTGGCCGAGTCTAGTGACAAGCTTACCAACAGAATTGATGACCCCCGCTGAAGCTGGGATGGAAGAACAATTGGCATGGCTAAAGGGAAAAGGTTCGATAGAAAGGTGGTTCAACAAAGGGGGGCATATTAGCAGCTTGCAATCTGTTCAGAGTACGTACACCTTTGTTACATCCTTTGCACAGTGGCCCCAAACCCGAAAAGATTACATTTCAAACAGAGACGACAGGGTCTATGACCATGCCACCACAGACAGGCTGTACATTACCTGCACAAGGTCACCTAGAAGGTCAGAGTTGTGGATGACTTGGTGCATTTGCGCAGTTCTGGGATGATGCATCCACATTGTACCATCGAACTGCAAACCGTGCTTTTTGATTGCGGTAAGCATCACATCCATCTCTGCTACAGACAGTGCTGGAGGTTTTTCCAGCAGCACATGTTTCTTCTTTTCTGCAGCTTTCAGCACCCACTCAATATGGAGGCCTGATGGCAGGGGAATGTACACCGCATCCACTTCTTCATCATCCAGGACTCGCTGATAGCTGCCATAGCTCTTGGCCTCAGGAGGAAGGTTGTTGGCTGCTGCAAAAGCCTGAGCCTTGGCCAGACCGGCTGCCTATAGCGGACACGCGCACGCCCGGCGTGCGCAGCATGGCTCTTACCAGCTTGCGCGCAATTTCCCGCGCAACCCAGGATGCAATCCTCACCTCTCCCATCTGCGCTTTCCTCAAGCTTCCAATGTGTCAAACACAGAGCTGCAGTAACTTGACTAAGACCGAGAAACGTTTGCTTACATAAACGAGATACTAGAAAAAGAAACGAAGGAGGGGTATAACGCTGAGAGTAAGGAGGGACACATGACGTCCAATGAGAGAGAGAGAGAGTTAGGGCCACTTTACACTAAGGACCAAGACCAAGCGGAAATGG
The DNA here is from genome assembly GCA_030704615.1 of Takakia lepidozioides. Classification (NCBI taxonomy): domain Eukaryota; kingdom Viridiplantae; phylum Streptophyta; class Takakiopsida; order Takakiales; family Takakiaceae; genus Takakia; species Takakia lepidozioides. The sequence goes on along the minus strand of CM060731.1, from coordinate 95,116,219 downwards.
AGCATTCTTATTGGTCAAGGGCCGAAAATTGGTCCCAAGGGCTTTACATTAGGGACGATGGTTGGGAGGTGAGTATGTATATGTACCCTATATTAAGGTTAGCACTACACTCTATACCCGGATTACTAAGGCATTTTGACCACCCCTAGAACGGTTAAGTATAGGACACGTCTCCTCACACAACGCAACTGCATTGATTGCCTGCATGCCTTACTATTGGCAACTTTTGCAAGAGGTGGGCTCAGTATGTATAACTTATTGCTACGTTAAATGTAAGCCAACTTCCCTCTTTGGCTTTTTTCCTTTCTTACTTTAATCATTTTATTTGTCAGTGTCTCATGTATGTACTTAGAGCATTCTAGCATTACCTATCTATTACTCATCTTTATTAAAGGTTCTCATCTTCATTTGGATGTCATGTGAGAATTTGATTATTTTTAACAAAAATCATTGAGGAGTGCCCATTCAATATATTATATGTAACGCCAATTGCATATATATTCGCCAATTTTAAGACACCTCTAAGCGTCTTATTCATAACCGTCTAAATTTGAAGAATTTTATAGAATAGATAACCGATGGATATACTAAAATAAAAAATTTATACTTATACATAACCATAGAGTGTGTCCATCCCAAAAATATTGAAGTAACCTTAACCGGCGGATATGTAAAATTCCTATAACCGGCCAACACTGGTCCAGACCAAGGAAAAGGAAGACCAGCCCAAGAGTGGCACTTCTTGGTCCCACGATTTGCTGGTCTTGGTCAGTAGTGTAAAGTGCCCCCAGAGTGTGGTGCGCTGCATGGATATAAAAGTACAGCTGTAAAGGTCAATACAATACGGTGGAGAAGCCAAGTGGCACGCCAGCTCCGCCGTCCTGTACCCGACATCCGTCACCGTTCCACCAACCTTTATAGTTGCAACAGTACATCTTGGAAACTCTCTCAAGCGTTTCTCGTCCAATCCCTGAATCGTTTCTGGGTCGATCACGGGTAGGTACTCAGCCCTACAACAATTCTGCAATACAGTGAGTCTGCGCAGGGGGATGGAGGAAGCGGGCCAGAGCACGCCTGCAAATGTGCCTTACGGCACGACGCCAGAGCGCTGCCAACAGATGATCCGGCACTCCCTCTCTCGCAGTTAGTACGCCCTTGCTATCCCCGTACCGAATTGTGGGTTGCTGGGGGATTGATTTATTGACGTAAGAACTGACCTAATTTTTCCTTTGTATTTGGAGGTACCTTACGGGAGTTGTAAGGTCCTGCTAGGCTGGCAGGTATCTTACAAATTTTTAAGGCCCTGCTAGGTTAGGTTTTCACGTTGTAAGGCCCCGCTAGGTCGGGTTTTCACGTTGGGGAAGGCCCTCCACTCAGGCCTTCCCCTACACGTTCAGTCATGGGCTATGTGGTGGCTGTATTGATGCTTACACAAGGGTGGTGTGGTTGCAATAAATTTATTAAGTTGTCTTCGTGGAGTAGCTTGGTTGTTACTGCCTGAGGTCTAGGTGTAGGGCTTCAGGCTTTCCGACCCAGGCTGATGAGATTCTACCGTTCTTTTAGAATTCTTTTCATGTTATCTAAGGGCTGTCTGATGTGTAGTGACCTTCCGCCCTCTGCCTCAAGGCGCCAAGCACAAAGAGTGTAAGGGAAAGTGTGATATTTGTAATGCAGATCCTATGGTGAAGTTCATGCGAGAGGCTCTTGAGAAGGCAGGCTGTCCTGTAGCAGATCAATTCTTCAAATCTGAAGTATGTGATATGCAAGTTGGTGGTGGCTTCAAGCGGGATGATGGGGTCAGGTCTTTTCTGTACTATTTCTACCCTCTTTCATGATGTTGTGGACATATGGGTAGACTATGCTTGAGCTCCACCTATAACTGGATTTCCGTACCAGCACTTTGTATGTGCAGGGGTAAATTAAGTGCAAGGTGCAGTATATTGATGGGTTCTATACTTTGCAGGTGGTGATCTGCAGCAACCATTTGATGATGCAGGATGAAGTGGACGTGGCTATGACCCATGAGCTGTTGCATGCTTACGACCATTGCCGTGCTGCAAACTTAGATTGGACCAATTGTGAGCACCATGCTTGCAGTGAGGTGTGCCTCTTTTGCCCAGGCTTTGCTAGCTTTTGTGAAGACAGGTCAAAGACGAATCAATCATGCTTCTTAAGGGGTTCATCTAATTGATGTGTAAGACAAAGTGTGGGAATGTTATCTAGAAGTCACCACTTTCTCAATAGTAGATATGGACGTATATCTCTGGTCAGTGGTTTGCACTTATTACAGTGTAACACCGATTGTGATGTCTATTAGGAACATGCTTGAATGGATAGTTTTCAAGAAAGGTCATGGTACTCAGTGTGGTTTACTTTTTCTGTTAGGTTTGCTGGAGAGGTGGCATTGAGTGTGAGTGACCTGTTGGTTGCTGGATCTGTTTAGGCTTTTGCAGCTTGCAGAAGGTTTCTCAGTCTGTTATGTTGCTACCTTAGTCTTAGTGTGCAGCCATCAGTTATGACCATTCCAGTGCTGCTCAGGGTAGTTGCTTGATGGTAGCTTGAGGCCAAATTGCCTAATATGCAGAGAGTTTTTGACATGACATTGAACAAGAAACGTGATCTGTGTAGAGATTTTTGGGGTATGGCAGATACGAGCAGCTAACTTGAGTGGGGATTGTCATTGGAAGCAAGAGCTGAATCGCGGCAATTTTGGAATCCAAAAGCAGCATCAGGTATGTCATCTCTTTGGCGTGTAAGCCTATATGTTCTGTGCATTTTGAGAACCTGTGTGGGCAGTTGCTACATTCCAGATTTGGGAGTCAGAAGAGTAAGTGAGAGTAAAGCTGGTCATGCTGGGTTGGGTGTGGGTAGCAGGTTTGTGTAAAAAGGAGGGCTCAGATTAGTGTGGCCATGAATCCAAATTGCTCCAAAAGCCAGGCTGCAACAGCCGCGTACGCGGTGTGGAATACGTGTTATCACGATACACAACCTTTTGATAGGGTGCCCTAAATTGGTACTTCTTTTGCTAATGGTCATCCTCCGTTGTTCTTCAGCTCTGGATGGAGAAATGCAGGGATATCCTATTGAACAAGCAGCCAGGGTTAACAATAGCACAATCAAGCAAGCGCAGAGTGCAATACCACCAGGCCCAGCTATCTGTCTGCTTTTTTTTGGGACCACTGTATAATAATTGATAATTGGTAGAATAATTGATTAGAAAAGTGTATTGGCTGTTAGAGAAGGGAAGTTTAATTCTTGTCCGCATTCATTCAACCCATTATTAAGGATTTCTGAATTCAACAGCCCTAGATTTTTGTAAGTTAACCCACAACTATTGAGGTGGGTAAAATTGAACTTGTTGACTTCCATTACAGAGACAATGTCGACAGCTCAAGAAGGAGACCATTGTAGTAATCTTGTTGCCCGATAAAATAAGACATTTGACTTTTTGTTGTGGTACTCCTGGCACAACCTCCTTAGGTCTCAACATACTTGGTTGTCCTCGTCCAAATTTCCTAGTTACTTCACCTGTGGTTCGATCATGATGGAGATCCTTGCAGACACTGAGATGTAATTCTATAATCCTAGAATGTACCAGAACTGGGTATTGGCAAGCATGGGGAACTCTCAACACCTAGCTGGCAAACTTATATGCTCAATTTTGTTTTTGTTTTTAAAGGGGACCGAAACCCCAGAATTGCATTGAAGGATAATAAAAAAATAACCTCAGAAGTCATGAGGGCCCATTACAAGTGATGACAGTGCCGCCCAGAGGTCCCGAGTAGATAACAGAGCAAACAAGGATCCGGAAGCACAAGTCCAGAATTGAGAGCTGCGGACCCTAACAGCAGAGAAGAGCACTAGCAAATCTACCGTTTGAGCCTTGCACCGAAGCAACTCGAAGTTAAGATGAGCTTTAAGTTTTGAACTGCGATTCTTCCGATGACACCAGTTGATGATGTTGTCATCTCCTTCCATCGGGGAAGCCCGCAGGTCAGGGGAGTCTCCACCGTGCTAGGAGCTCGTGTGACCAGGTAGTGCCAAAATCCGTGTATCCAAAGCAGAGAGGTCCTTGCCATCCCCTTGCAGAGTTGAGTTGAGAAATAAGAGCTACTTGCTTATCTTGAGAGCATCGGATTAAAGCTGCATCCAAGGCTTTCACACCCTCCATTAGCAAATCAGAATAGATCTATGAAGAGTCGTTGCCATCGAAAGGGGGGGTCAGGCAGAAGTGCATTTGCCACTGCCTTCTCCATCGCATTTTGTGCATAGATTTAGACAATCCCGTAGAGCGGGTAGGATTTTTGTGCAGGATGTTCCCTCCGTTTCTAGATATTCATCCAGTTTTGGCTCTGCTGATAGCCTCATCCAGTGTTTTTTTTTTTGGCGGAAAATCGACCTCAAAACATTAAAATGGAATATTCTGTCGTAAATTCCCCAATTTTTTCATGGATGAAATCGCCAAACTTCTACAAGGAAAATAATAATAATGGATGAATTCGCCAAATGTGGATGATATAAATGGATGAAAGTACATAGGAGGATGATTCTATCCAAATTTTCAATGGATGAACAGAATATATAGCTATTTCTTGTAGCCACTCATGCTATTTTTCAAATTTAAGAAAAAAATCACTGGCCTCATCTGGTTGAACATAGAATGTAATGCCAAAAATACAATTTTTATTCTACATATTGTCATTTTGCTCTCGGGGGTTGTCTGAATACATCTTTTCTTTCTCGCACTCTAGGGTTATGTGTCTTTTATTATCAGTGCTTTGACTATATGCCAGACCCCAGTTCTATTCTTTATGTGACTCGGTGTGTCATGGCAAGGTTTTTGGGTCCAATCTATGCGAATTTCCACGTGCGGCTATAAGACGTAGTGCCCGCGGTTACAGGTATTGCTTTCGAAAGGTGGGCTCACGTGAGCCGGGCCACGTCTGCATGCTCAGGATTCAGCATCCTCGACCAAACAATGTGCGACATTTCTTTGGCAAGTCGCCAACAGAATAATGAAGATTGGAGCTTGGCTTCAATTTCAAGATGCACTCATATGTAAATGCTGCTATCAACTAGGCATCCATTAAACACTGTTTGTTGTTGTGCTCCACCCCCAAGAATCAACTTGGCCCTGGTCAAAACTCTTTGCCCTCCAAAAGCTCACCACCCCAAGCCACCACTTCTGAAAATGCAGTCAATGTGGGCATCATGTTTCATGCATAAGGCGCCTTGGCAGACGGCTCCATTACCGCCACTGCCGATCTGCTGGATCTTCTGCTGCAATTGGTTTTCAATTTTTTTTTTATCTTCTTAAGTTTGTTCTTATTTCAAAGAGAATGTACTCATAAGATATGATTTGTCATAGCCTTGTGGCCATGGACCCCGCGCCCGGTTTGGGCATAACAAAAGAGACCAGAAACTATGAGGGTCGGCGCTCGCTCGAGTAGTGTGACGTACCTTGATATATAAACGATTAGTTCGGACTTTCCAGATGTCATTTAAAAAACCCTTCACACAAGCATCAATATTTTGTTGTATGTGATGCTCAACCCAAAAATTAGACCCCAACAGGGCTAGGTCTTTAGGCTCAGCCTCAAGATTTTGAAAGTTGGAGAACACACGTGTTTAGAAAATGTTTTGATTATCTTGAAGAGACTCACTCTGTGTTTTTAGTTTTACACCTACTTCATTTTCATCAGACAGTCTCTGTGTTTTGGACATGGCTTTGGAAAACACTTCCTCAAGGTCAGCTCCATCCAGTAGGGTCAATTCTTCACTACTAATATTCAGATACTCTTTTCATAGAGACACTGAGGGAGAGAGGAGGAAAGGAGGGAGGGAGGGAGGGAGGGAGCTGGAGGAGCAGCAAAGGATAAACAGGCCCTGTTGCTGCTCTCTCTCTCCCTCTCCTTCTCTTTGCACTATTTTTATTTTATGAGTGCTCAGCCTCCCTCCGCCGCTGCTACAATTTGTTTTAAGTTCTTTTTTTCTTATCTTTTTTTTCCCTTCTTAGGTTCTCTCTTCTTTCAGGGGAGACAAGGAGGGAGAGAGGAGGAAGGGAGGGAGGGAGAATTAAGGAGCAATAGAGGTGAAAAAAACCTTGTTGTTGGTCTCTCTCCCTCACATTTCCTGCTCTTCTCTTTTCAATTTTTTTTTTTTCCCTGGCCTTCTTAGGCTCTCTCTTCTTTCCAAGCAGACAAGGAGGGAGAGAGAAGGAAGGGAGGGAGGGAGAAATGAGCAGTAGAGGGTGAAAAGACTTTGTTGCTGGTCTCTCTAATCATTCCTCCCTTTCCTACTCTTCTCTTTTCTACTGCTCCGACAGAACTAATTATTTATATCAAAGCAAGTCACTCTACCAGGGCAAGCCCCTCACAAAGGTAGTTTATGGTCCCTTTTGTTACGTCCAAACTGGGCGTGACGACAAACAACGTCTTGTCATGGTTTAGTCATGGTTAGTAGAAATAGTTATTTCTAGCTAATTAGGACTTTATACATTTATATTTGTATTTTGTTGGTATTGGAACTTCATTTAGTTCCATGTGACAAATGAGGTGGCGAACCTCACTTGGGACGGGGAGAGGCTAAGATCTCTACGTGAGGCTTAGGAAGGCTCATCTTCTTGTAGTTGAGCCTCCACGAGCTTTTAACTCAAATTTAACTAATTCCAGACTTTTGGTTTAAATCCGGACAAAACTTAATATAATGTTGCATTTAAATTAAATCAAATAATAAAAATATTATGAAGCAATGAATCAAAATTTAGCTTTCAAGCGAATTTGCATGATTCCAAATTCATTAAACGTCAACATCAAAGTCGGATGACATACATTAGACAATGCAAATGATATATATTAGTTACCACAAGTATCCATGAAATGTCATTACCAAGCACGATATTGTCAATTAGTCTGCTATCCCCGATACAAAGGCATTGTCATCCACATACACCCTAGCCCTGAAACTAGAACATCTACACATAGGGCCCGCATTGGAAGACTGGGTGTCAGTCGCACGAAGATATGTTTTTGCAAATGCCTCCGCGTAGCTTGTAAGAATAGAGACTCGGACTTTGTTTCGCAAAAAAAAAATGTCGGTCTCGAATCCAATGGACTTCTGCAAAAGAGCAGCCGTGACGGATATAAAGTCATGAATACAAAGGAGGGCGAACTGAAAGGTATTCAAAATCGAAACGGTACACCGAAATAAAAAAGTCTTACTCACATGATAAATCCGGATCAACAGTAATAAAATGTGGAAGAATCTATGGAAAACATTTGGCTTGCATATGCAAGGTCACATTTGTTTTGGGAGATGTTGAAGTATTGCGAGATCTACAGATAAGGCAAGTGCGACCTCTCAGCTTACATCTTGGACAATGTTCCTCTTATGATGGATTCTCGGGCCAGGGTTATGGCCGGTGTGCATGAGATGTGGTCTTGGATTGGATTGGCGGTGTTATTGGATGTAGCAGCGGTGGGATCACGCGCGCATCGACCTCGATTGTGGTGGACCAATCTTGTACCACCAGAGCTGCTCAAAAGAGCATACGATTTCATTCAACAGCCACCCAATCTCACGGTTGAGGGCATTTTGGACCAATGAGGCCGCCGCAGAGGGTGCGACATGATGACTGTCCACTTTTGGTGATGGTCAATTGAGTGGGGCAGCCACGTGCGGCCTTGCCTATGTTTTTCAAGACAATGGTCCTGGGTTGATTTGGGACAGTGTGCTACAGCAATTGGTGGAGCCCAATGTGGATGAGCGAGAGCGGGCAATGGGGTTTGCCATGGGCACTACAGTTGTGTCAGCTCTATCAGAGGCATCACGCCGGCAGGTGTTGGGTCAAGCAATGGATCTAAATTGCTTGAGCAACGGAGATTGCAAGCATTGGTGGCTACTTCTACACTTCCATTGGATATTGCACGCTCTCTGCCAACCGGGACGGTTGAGGCAGTGAGTATGGGCGAGCACAGGATCGTGGGGTGCAAACACCTATGGCAGATGTGGAATGAGATGCGCAAAGAGAGAGTCGTTAGATCTCTCAAGCTGCAGTATGAGGAGTGAGGAGAGCCATACACTAAGGATCAGTTGGAGGCCAAGATGGCCAAGGTGGCCAAGGTTTTCTGCAGAGATTGAGAATGTTTCTTGCTCAGAGGATGTTCTCAAGGATGCTATGGCGGAGCAAGTGGAGGCTACGCCACAGTCAGGGCGGGCAGACAAGGCCCAGGAGGTTGTTATCTAGCAACCAAATGATGCTTCTCCTACCTCCAAGCTTGGTGTACCCAAAGTTACAGTCACTGAGGACAATTGGGAACCAGATGTTGGACCTACAGTCACCGGAGGAGAGAGACAATTTCTGAGGGCTTATAGAAATTATTTTGCCTTCGGTTTGAAGGATTTGAGGAGTTTGAAGGGCTAGAAGATTCGTGTTGATTTGGTAAGTGACACACCATTTTTTGAAGGCCCTACAGGTATAGTGATATGAAGAGGTCTTTTGATCCAGTCATGAAGCTATCGTCCTGTGAACCGTCAGACTAAGTCCAACAGATATGCCATATCAACTCCAGATAAGATCTTTGATACCATTGGGCATGCGAAGGTGTTTAGTACATTGGACTTACGATCAAGTTATCACCAGTTGCCAATCAAAGAGGCTGCAAAAGACGATATTCTTGGGGATTGACCAGCATGGGAAGGATTGTTTGTACCAATGGCGGTTCTTACCGTTTGGGTTGAAGAATGCTCCTACAGAGTTTCAGAGGGTCATGGATAGGATTCTTGCAAGACTAGACTTTGTCCGGTGCTACATTGATGACATCATCATCTTTAGTGCTACAATTGAGGAGCACGAGAGACACCTTTAATGTTTGAGCGCTTGAGAGCGCATGGGTTGAAATTGCACCCTGTGAAAGTGCAAGTTCTTCCACAACCACATTGAGTATCTGGGTCACATGATATACCCTGGAGGATTAGGTATTCAAGAGACAAAGATGGAGGCCATTGAGTGGAACAGCTTGTGGAAATTGAATGAATAGGGAAGGCATAATGGGGGTAGCATGGAGGAGGGGGGCTATGGGTATTTTCTTGGGGGGGTATGAATTGGGGGAGGGGGATGGGATGGGGTGTCAGGTAGTGGTTCGGGTTATGGGTAGGTGGGGTTTTTATTTATTTATTTATTTATAAAGAAATATTACATTTATTCCAAAATTATGGGGAAAAAAAATAAAACCCATTTTTGCACCATGAGGGCTACACACTGTAGTCGGTGAAGGGTGATCAAATACCTACTGCTAAAGTGCAGCAGTGTGCTCATAGAGAGATGACCTCTTGAAATAGCTTAGCCCTGTCCGAGAGACTTCCAAAAGAAAAAATAAAATAAAATAAAATAAAATAATGTCTAAGCCTGCAGCTGAGATTACCGAGGAGCTAATCTACAGCTACGTTTTAACGGAAATTTAGCCTGGAAGTAGTGGCGGGTGCTTGACGTGTTTCCAGTTCACGTCTCTCTCAAATACTGGCGAGGCCGTGGAGTGGAGCTTTGAGGTCTCTCCAACGCTGAGGGGGGAGAGCGTTCCAAACACAGTGTTCCTGCTCATCGCTTTGACAAATGATGCCATGGCAGGCCCACGTCGCTCTGAATGTTGCATGGATTGCTGGCGCCTACCTGGGGGTTCTGTGACAATCTGCAACACATTTTGCCCAAACTTTTTTCGACTCTGTTAAAAGGTCTTTGTACACCATTGCCAACAAAGCAAAGGTACTGATTGTCTCCTTGCTAAAGGTCTTTTTACATCTAGCACGCCATAAGTGCCATAACGTAGATGCGCGAAGAGTCTCGAAGATCGGACATGGAAAGGATCGGGCCCTGGCTGTTTTGTTGTAATTAAGTAGCAGATCCAGAGGGCCAATGGCCGAGAGGCTCCAATGTCTGTAGAAGACCTTGATGAAGGGCCAGATTTTGGCTGGAGCTATACAGGCAAGAAGGTAGTGCTCATGAGTTTCAATGATACCCGAGGAGCAGCATCAACACAGTAAAGCTTCATGGAATTGCAACCATTCTCCCACTTTTAGGGCTCTGTTCGCTACTTGCCATAAAAACGCCGAGATCTTGGCAGGCCTAATTTTTAGCCAAATAGAAGACCAGATTGCTGACCAGTTCTCATTTAAGAATCCAAAGTGACTCCATTTGCTATTCCACTTAGTAGAGAGGGATGGCTGGATGTTAAGAGCCCTATAAGCCTTCTTGGGGGTGTAGGGAAGAAGGGGTGTTGCAGTGCGGCCAAAGGCCCATTCCCATTCTTTGGGGTCCAGCTGGAGGTCCGCCAGAGGTCTTCCCAGGATCCACACGAATGTGGAGGCATTAACCCAGGACATGACAGGTACGGTAAGAGGTGGTTGGGGATCAAACTCTTTGAACTTAGATGACCAATTGCATATTCTCACCGGGGTATGAATGAAACGAGGGAAGAGGGTTTGGGATTGAGAAACCAAGATCAGAACTAGAGTTTCGGGGTTGATATGGTAAGCGAACCCTGAGAAGTGGGTGTCTGTGGCAAAAATCACCAATAGGATGGTGAGTCTGTTGCTTATGACTCCTAATGTCCAGAAGTTCGTGGAGGGGGTCATTGGTCCCGCCTACAGAGACAGGGTCCAGGTTTGAGGTATAGAATTTATGACCGCCTGAAGCCCGGTCTTGGCTCTGATTGACCCCAGTATAGGGCTAATTGTGTCAATATGCAGGAAGCATGCAGGCAACCACAGGTGTTTTAGTTGACTGATGCCCCTGCTGTCCCAGGCAGACCACTTTTTTGCCAGCGATTTTTCAGTTGGTGTGGGCACGTTGGTGTTCAAAAATAGGTGCTAGCGGAGGGTTCCCTCGTAAGTTTCTGGCTCTTTTTTGCGGAGAAATGGTCTCAGTGCAGCCCAAGCTTTCCAGATGACATTCCATAGGGACAATCCCACCATTTTGTGCTTGAATCCCTGTGTGATCCAGCGAATGGAGGGGTGCCATTTAGAGGTCTTAAGGGGGCTTGCCATCATCAGATTTCCTACCACCAAAAATTTCCACCAGCCTCCTTCTGGGCCTAAGAATCTTGGCAGCCATTTCCCGAGGAGTGCTGTGATTTGGATCTCCGGGTCCAGAACCCCCAGTCCTCCCAGTTTTTTTGGCTGGCAGATCTGTCTCCAGGAGACCTGTGGCCTGACTTTTTGGCCTGCATTGCTAGCTCCCCATACAAAATTTCGCAATAAAGCTTTGTATTAACATATTTGCCTTTTGGAAGGGCGCCAGGATGCTGCGTAGAACCAAAGGCCAGCTGAGAGAATCTGGTTGGCCACAAGTGCCCGACCTGTGATTGAGAGGAACTTAGAGCCCCAAAAAATGAGGTTTCTTTTGATCTTGGATAGAATGGGTGCAAATCGTTGCTCATCGGTGATATCAAGCCCATAGGTGTACCCTAGCAACATTGTCGTCAGGCTAGGTTGCAGCCATGAGAGGCCCAAGGCCTGGCCCCAAGAGGGCACACATCCCAGAAGGGATTTTGATGTGTCTCCAGCGAGGATGGCACAAGTTTTGTTCCAGTTGACCTTGAAACTAGAGGCTTCACAGAATGCCTCCAAAGTTGCTGCAGTTCTGTCCAGGTTGGTTTGGCTTGCTTGACGCATAAGGAAAGTGTCATCTACATACATGGATTCCCTGATGTAGGCAGGCTGGTTAGTTATGTAGTTTGTGATTCTAAGACCCAGAATCTGCCTATCTGCTTGTAGCATGTATCCAATCGTGTTGGCGGCAATAATGAAGAGGAAAGGAGCCAAGGGGCAGCCTTGACGGACAGATCGATACAGGTTGAATGGCTTTGACACTGAACTGTTGATGATTACCCTACTGGTTGACCCATTCAGCAAAATGCGCACCCATTGACAAAAGGAGGGAGGCAAACCAATCTTGGCCAGGGTGCCCATCAGGAAAGGCCATTCTACTCTGTCAAACGCTTTCTCGAAGTCTAGAAGGATTAGGGCAATAGCTTGCTGGGTTTGAAGGGCGTACTGGGGAAGCTCTTGTGCAAGAAGAAGGTTATCCATGATGTATCTCCCCTTAATAAAACCCGATTGGCTAGGTCTAATGATTGAAGGAAGAAGAGGCTGAAGACGTAGAGCCAGGCTTTTGGCTATAATCTTCACTAGAAGAGAAACCGGCTTTTTCCACGGCTCTGCCATCTCACACCTGGCACATTCCACGGCTTTTATCACGGGTCTGTAGACTGAGCCAAAGTGTGGTCTAAATATGCCCTAACTGTGTCTCACATGTGGTCCACACCCCAGGCAAGAACGGTGTGAAAACAGCCATGACCGTGGCAGGGGTTGGCTTAGTTTACATGGCATGTTAAACACCTGTGTGAAATGGGACCATACAATTATTTCCACTGATTGTGGTGTATGGGTTTAGTTAGTACTCCGCTGCAAATGGAATAAATCATGAACTTCAAAAACTGCCCTCGGAAAGATGAAGAGGTGGTCGTCGCACTTTGCAATGTAAACCGAATGCAATGCAAGCTTAACAGTCCTCATATTATGATTGAAGGGAGTCAAATTAAGTGTGACCATATCAGTGCAGGGACATAAATATGAATCATTCAACATTGTAAAATGAAAACAGGGTAGAGCTAGTACATGGTACCTTTAAAACTTGTTGCAGAGTGCAAAAGGTTTAAAGATCAAAGTGCAAAAGGTTTAAATTTTTTTGCAAAAGTTGCTTGTAGGGTTTGCAAAAGGTTAATTTTTTTTAAAAGTTGCCCATCCCGGTAGCTGTGAACAGAGGGTTGGGACTTAGAGCGAGCGAGCAGGAGGGAGAGAGAGAGGGCTGGGACTTAGAGCAGCGAGCGGGAGGGAGGGCAAACATGGGAGGCCCGCAGTTGGAGCAACCTTCGCATCTGAAAAGCAAGCAACCCGACAAACGCTAGGGTATGTGTGCGAGGACTAGGTGTCGGCTGAGAGCTCACCGTTCTGGGGAGAGTCAGCTTGGTCTTAGGTTGAGGACAATGTGGTGAGGGCACCTTCTTCTTTGACCTATTTCAGCCTGTTTTGCGCTCTCATCAAACTCAGCCTTAAATTTGTAGCACGGAGCAGAGCTGGCATGAGTTTTTAAAGATCCTTCACGATGGTGGGACAACCGCAATCGCAAGGTGTGGCTTTTTCTTAATGTACGATATGAAGAAGTTTGTCCATCCTGCAAATATCCTGTTAGTACCGTGCTTTGGTATCCTTCCTGATGTTTACAAGGTTCTTGGAAGAGTCAGCTTGGTCTTAGCAGGCCGTGCTTCAATTTCTGCCCGTTCAGCTGCACCATGGTGGTTCTCATAGACCAATCAGACATTACCTGACTACAGACACAAGCAGCACACACAAGAGGTTCTCTTAGGTTCATGGTCAGTCAAATCCTCCATGGGTCATGACACAAGGTCGAGGACAATGTGGTGAGGGCACCTTCTTCTTTGACCTATTTCAGCCTGTTTTTCCCTCCCATCAGACTCGGTTGATAGAACTAGGCAACAGTAATGGAGGCACCTTCTTCAATACATTTCAGCCTGTTTTCCTTGTTATCAGAGTTGTCCCTAATTTTCATGTTGAATTCTGCAAGTTAGCTCTTGGTGGATCTATGGTACCGGGGGTTTTGAAGTGATTTGACATGTTACTGCCTATGTGGCAACAGGAAAGTATTGAAAACAGATAACAGAAACTAAGAGAAGCTCTGGAATGAAGGAGCAGGGATAGAGTGTGGGTTGAGATTCATCGAAGCGGGCCGGATTTCAAGCTCCAGATCACCTATGATTCCATGTGGAAGGATAGCTACAAGAAACCTGCATGGGTAGATGGTCAATTGGAAGCCGCGGCAGCAACGGCACAAATGATCAAATCAGGCACCTCAACCATGACCACAACTTCTAGAAGAGGATCAAGAGAGGGAGTCCACAGTGCCTGTTCTGGCACTTTTGGGCATGTCAAGATGCTTTGTGAGGTAGGCAGACTGAATGAGGCTCTACAGACTTTAAACCAATGAGGAATTTCAGCAGATTTAGATAAGTATGTCTGTCTCTTGCTTAAGTGCATCAAGAGGAAAGGTTTGGAAGCTGGAGAGCAGGTGCACACTCACATTATGATCCAAAGTGGACTCACGCCAACTGTTTTTCTCCTCAACACCCTTGTCAACCTGTATGTTAAGTGCGGGAGCATCATGAATGCTCACCAAGTTTTCAACAGAATGCCTCAACGATCTTTGATCTCATGGAATACAATGCTGGAAGGATTTACCACGCGTGGGTGTTTGTGTTTGCAAAAGCGTGTGCAAGCCTGGGACCTCTGGAAAATGGGGGAAAGGGGGCACCTTCTTCAATAGCACAGCGGCTACAAGTGGGTAGATGGTCAATTGGAAACAGTAGCGGCAGCAGCACATTGATAGAACAAGGCAGTAGCTAGGATCAATAGCTACAAGAAACCTGCATGGGTAGATGGTCAACTAAAGGCAGCAGCTGCAATGTCACAGTTGATAAAATCAAGCACCTCAACCAAGACCACAGCTTCTGGAAGAGGATCAAGAGATGGAGTCCACAAGCCTCTTCTGGCACTTCTGGGCATGTGAAGATGTCTTGTGAGGCACGCAAACTAAAAGAGGCTCTACAGACTTTAATTTAAACCAAAGAGGCATTTCAGCAGATTCAGAAACGCATGTTTGTCTCTTGCATAAGTGCATCCAGGTTAAAGGCCTGGAAGTTGGAAAGCAGGTGCACACTCACATTATCCAAAGTGAATTCACGCCAAATGTTTTTCTCCTCCACACCCTTGTCAACATGTATGTTAAGTGCGGGAGCATCATGGATGCTCACCAAGTGTTCAACAGAATGCCTCAACGATCTTTGATCACGTGGAATATCATGTTGGCAGGATTTACCAAGCATGGGTGTGGTAGGAATGCTTTGGAGACCTATGAGCAAATGATGGGGGAAGCGATTTAGCCCAACCACATCATGTTTGTAGCGTTTGCAGTGCGTGTGCAAGCCTGGCAGCCCTGGAAAAGGGCAAAGAGGTGCATGGCGACATCGTGAGAGCTGGAATCCTACCAGATGTCATCCTGAATACTGCCCTGGTGGACTGTCGAACGGCTTTTACTCACCCATCCCTTCGTTATCCGAGGTGGAAACTCCAAGATAGAAGAGTTGGATATCTCTAAGCACTCAGCCCGCTCAGAACTATCAGTCATGACCTGCAGCTAGTGAATCATGGTTGTGCTTCCCATTTGTATTCCTTCTTGCCTTCATGTTATCAAATTACCTTATCTGATACTAAAGCATCAGATTGCTTCAGTATCTACTTAGTTCCAGTTAATTATGCATTCATTTCACAGCTTCACTCATGTCTCTCTACACAGTGTGATTGTATCGAATAAGTATTAGATTATGATTTATCAGGTATCAGGCCAATGCCATGGTGACTCTAATCTGCCCTACAGTTTCATTACAACTTTGCATGTAATAAACATCTACTGTTCATCTTTCCTCCTTCTCTGTGCTCTCGTTCTTGCTCTCCGCCTGATCTCCTCTTCTGCATGACCAAGAAGCACTCCCTGTGAAGTGATCCTCTTTCCGTTGCCGCTCTCCTTATCTGCCCGCAAGCTGTTCTAACCACCTAACTAACTAACCGTCATCCCTGAAGTAACACGTTCCCTCTGCAGATGTCGTTCCCTCACAGTCGTTCCCTATCAATGATAACTGTTCCCCATGTACTATGATAGGCTGTGTCAAGCTGTGCCGAGCTATGACTGGCTGTGTAAAGCTGTGTCGGGCTGTGACTGGCTGTGCAAAGTTGTGTCGGGCCGTGTCGGGCTGTGCGAAGCTATGGCGGCTGTGACTGGCTGTGTAAAGCTGTGTCGGGCTATGCGAAGCTGTGGCGGCTGTGACTGGCTGTGTAAAGCTATGTCAGGCTATGACTGGCTGTGTCGGGCTGTGTCGGGCTATGCGAAGCTGTGGCGGCTGTGTAAAGCTGTGTTGGGCTGTATAACCCCCCTAAAGCCTGCTGCTGCCACCCCTAAGGCTCCTGTTGGTCCAGTCTGTGCAAAAATTAAGGGTACCCCACAGAACCCGTAAAAGCGTCTAAGTCCCAAGCAGCCCTCTAACATTTACCCCTCCCCCTCTCAAAAAGCCATGTCCTCACGGTTTACTGTTTGGGATTAGCAAACCTTTGTGACCGAGCACCCTTCTGACGGTGAGAGTCTCGTGAAGGACTCCGTGTGCGAGCCCGAGTCCTGTCACTGGTTGACGGAGACGATTGAGCACTACCTGGAAATGTCTGACCCTCCTTTGGCTGATAACGAGGTAACCTCTCAGGCATAGGAGATCCCCGTCGTTTCTTCTCTGCCATCTGAAGTGCATAGTCCTCTGCTATGTCAAAAGAGTCGGCTGAAGAAACAGTAGTATCAGAATCCTCGTCTCCCCTTAGGTGTTTTAACGGCCGAACTTTAAGTGGAATCATGTGTGGCATACAATGTGGTCCAACCATATCTGGAAGTTTAAATTGTACAACTTGTTGTAAGCGCTGGCAAGCAAAATTAGTGAACGTCCTCAACTCCTTATCTGTATAGGTAAGAGGAGTGCCAATGACTTTGGAACAGTGTAAGTATTTCCATGCCTCATGTCCCTTCAAGAAAATATCCTCAGGGCCGAATTTCTGTGTTGTCAAATTGTTCCAAGCCGAATGAAACCATGAACGAAGTTGGGAATCCTTCTGCATCATAACTTTTACATCATATAGGTACATATGAGGTGGCACTGAAGGTAAGACCCAATGATCCCCACTGAAATAACTCAGAAATCGGGATTGCATCCTCTGCTGCTCAATGTGATAACGTGCCAGAAAACAAGCAGCATAGTATAATCCACAGCCCATGACAATACTTGATACCTCCTTGGTCTTGGTATAAATGTACCCATGTACAACTTGAAAGACAATTAATTCCTTCAACATGGTACCTGCTTCAGACCAGTACCTCGCAAAGTGATGATCCTCAATGGGTCGATTGTTCGGAAGAACCTTAGTCCTAGTTGCCACTGGCAGCCAAATGCGCATGATCTGGTAGTAATGTGCCAACGACTGCGGAGGACTAAATTCCTTCCAAGCCAAATCCAACACAATGGGAATTTGGTTGAAGGGCATAATCATAGCCCGACTGTACTCTCGTGCAGTAGGAGTCTTAGGTGGGTTAAAATCAGCATCCCCCCATACCTCAGGCTGTGGTGTGGCTGTAGTAACAACAGGGTCAGCTACCTGCACAGTCACTTACTGTGGTATTGGTACCACTGGCCCTTCTACCACTGGCATCTCCTGCACCCCTTGCAAAGAAGACTGAAAAATTAGAGTCCTGGCATGTAAATAAGTAGCCATCAGCTGCTCCTCAGGTACAAAGACTCTCTTGTCAATATTTGAACTCAGGTCATCCACCTGAGTCTGCAGGCCTTCTACATCCTCCTGTAGCTCCACTATCCTACTATAGACATTGTCTATAGTAGTTGTGACAATGTTTTGCACCTACAGTCTGAGCTCATTCATCTCGCCCTGGGTGAGCTTCCGTGGTGCTTTGCCTTCCACCGGCCCTTGTGCTAACCAGACTTGCATAAGGTGGTTATCCACCAAGTCGTGTGTGGCACCCCGAGAGTCTGCTCCTCCGTGAGTCTATACACATCTAACTGCTGCTGTAAAGCCTCCATGCGCTTCGCATGAGGTTCAACCAGACTCGCATAGGCAGCAGCCAGATTATTGGCTTCCTTCTAAGCCTTGGTAGCCACAGAGAGTTCATTTCTATTGACCATGACTGTTTGTTGCAACTCCAGGATGTACCTCTCATGGTCAGCCTCAACCTGTCTGTATTGTTTGAAAGTATTCTCATTGCGACAGATTGTATTCTTCATATCAACAATGAGTTTTGCTTGCTCTATTATCTCTGCTTCTGCCTTCATACATCTCTCCCCTTGTCTGTTAACTTCTAATGCAGTTTGCTCAAGAGTAGTTGTGAGTGTAGCATATTGTATGGTCATCTTCTCATGTACTGCTTGCAACTCTGTATGTAGTACATTCACTTCTTGCAACTTGCCCTCATGCTTCACCTGCATTTGGTATAACTGTTGCTTATGTGCTTCATGCAACTGGTCCTGCTCGAGGCCTGCTTCAATCAAATGTCTCTTGGCCAACTGCAAAGCAGCCTTTGTGTCCTCCAACTCTTGCTGTAACTTGAGATTGATCTCCTCATCTACCTTGTTAGCACACTCAGTGGCAATTCGAGCCTCAAACTCCTTCCTGAGTTCCTCTCTCAAAGCTGCCAATTGGGTAGATGGAACATGGGATTTCACATAAGTGCCCAACAAATTAAGTGTCTTGCTTATGGAATTTATAAGCATGGCCTGCTGAGGGTCATCATGGTGAATTTGCTGCTATTCTCCCTGATCCTCCACAGTGTGATGCCTCACCAACCATTCAGGCCATTGCCCCACCATATTTTCTTCCTGAACCACCTCATCCTCCACAGGTGTTGCACTGTCCTGATATTCTACCCCTGGTACCTCCGTCACAGGTGTGGGTATTACATGCACAGTAGGGTTTTCCCTGGACAACCGCTGCACCTCTGGAATCACTGATTCCCTTACTAAGCCAGAGTTTTCATAGAGAAGGTCACCCTTCTCAATTTCGGCCACGACCTGCTTTGTAGTGGGAAGGTCCAACCTTTCTCCTTCCAGAGCAATTGGGGGTGATGTCACAGCATGTACGAACTGTGGAACCTCTAAAACAACTGAGTCAATTGGTTGTGGTGGCTGTGGTATTGAATTGACTTCCTCTTCCCTCTCCGAAGGCCGTGCTTCCAATAATAACAGCCTTCTGTGTTGTTGTGCCCCATCTTGCACAAGAGCTTGGGAAACATCATCGTGCGTTTTCCGTGAAGCCAGTGGATCCGCCACTACAGTCATACCCCGCCTCTGTCTCTTAGACTGGTGTTGCCCTGCCAGTCCACCCTCACTGTGTGAAGAGCCCTGCTCTTCAATTGCAAAGTCCTTGCGTAGCAGCCCCTCCAATCGCAACTCCCTTAGCAGCTGTACTGCCTGCGGTGCTGCAATTGTTTGCTTCTGCAGAATCGTGGTGCTCTTCACCCTGATATCCTCCATTCCCCTCACTCTCTTCATTGTAGACAAACAAAAAGGCTTTGTTTGAAACAGCTAAAGGAAAGCTTGCAGGGCACAGAGCATGAAGGTATGGTTGGCACAGAATGGAACAGGTAAGTGCGTGTAAGCCTGTGGGGCTTGCAAGTATCGAGTGAGAGAAAATGTACTCTCAATGCTTCCATCCTTGCGCCACTACGTGAGAAGTAAAGCGAGTGTGTAATCCGTTACATGTGCCATAGCTACAAAACTAGTGCTTTGATTGCCCCTTCCGTCGAGACCTTGGCTATTCAGAGCCACCCCGACTCTTCCGCTCATAACACTTCATATTTTTTGTTCTTGTTTCTTGGAGGGAACCACCTGCATGTAATTCGCACTCCTGATTGGCTGTGGACTGCTTAGGTAATTTCTTAATTCCACCCCCCTCCATGGACATTCCCACCTGGAATGTCCAGTAGGACAGCACATGTGGCATAGGTTTCCCTTTTCTGTACTCGGAAAGGGTTCCATTACCCTTACACTAAATGCATTAATGGACCCACAATTAGTATTAGCTGCTATACCGGGTAGGTACTTTGACAGCCCGATTTGTCTGTTTGCATGATGAGACCCTTTTTTGCACTTGATGCAGTGCGGTGTGCCACGCCTTAGTGGCCACGTGTCCATTTCTAAACATGCCCCCGACTTCCCCTCTCTGCGTGGCATATTCTCCAAGTTTGACTTCCAAACTTCTTCTTCACTCGATGGCCACTTTTCTAACGTTAATTCGCGTCCACCTGTCACTGACCCTATGGACTATGTAATCTGTATGGGCTATGTTGGGATGTGACAGGCTGTGTGGCACTGTGGTGGGCTGTGATAGGTTGTGTGACACTGTGATGGGCTGTGATAGGCTGTGTGAAACTTGTACTTCCCGCCTTGGTCATACATGCTTGGCTTAACGACAAGTGCTCCATACTCCATTGGTATCACTGGCGCAGCCCGTGACTGCTTTTGCGTTTCAACATGCAAATCGTGCTGCAATGGTTTGTCATGGATACCACTGTACCCCTTCAACTTATTGGCATTGACTCTTCCCAGCATCTCTTTGTTAATGGTTTGTAATATGACGGTGTTGTTATCATATATCTTCTGTATGACATAAGGTCATTTCCATGGTGATTTAAGCTTAGAAGCTTTAATCTTCCCCTTCTTCTGCAACCAGAGAACCAAATCTCTCGTCTTAAAAGTCTTTAATTTGCCTTCATCAAACTGTTCCTTCCTCTTCATCTGAATTCTGGTCATGTTATCAGCTGCATCAGCACGTACTTCTTCCACATGGTATAATTCATGTTTCCTGACCTTAATTGAATCTTCCAATTCCATTCTCCTTCCCCATTCAGTTCTCATGGTAGGTAACAAGAATTCCACTGGAAGTAAAGCTTCCATACCATAAACTAATTGGAATGGTGTATACTTAGTGGTGACTTTATATAAAGTCCTGTATGACCACAAAGCTGTCAGCAGCTTTGTATCCCAATCCGTTCTGTTTGCATTGACTATCTTAGCCAAGATAGTACATAGTATTTTGTTGGTAGCCTCTGCCTGCCCATTACCCTGTGGGTAATATGTTGTACTCTTCTTATGCACAATCATGAACTCTTTAGTCAATAGTTCAATGGTCTCATTAATGAAGTGACTTCCCTGGTCACTGATAAATTCCAGGGGACAGCCAAATCGTGTAAGTATGTTCTCATACAGGAACCTTGCTGTGGAATTGGCTGTGTTGTCCCTCAGAGCTTTAGCTTCCACCCACTTCGTAGTATAATCAGTGGCTGTAATTATGTACTTGTTCTGTGTATTCTTGGCTGGTGGGTTAATTGGTCCAACAAAGTCTAGTCCCCATTTCTGAAACGGTTCAGTAGGCATCGTAGGATGCAAAGCCATCTTCCCAGATCTTTGCAAAGGTCCTAGCCTCTGACATTCATCACAACTCTGACAATACTTGTGTACATCTTTGAACAAAGTAGGCCACCAGTAACCTGCAAGTAGTATCTTCCTACTGGTAGTCTCTTCTCCAAAATGACCTCCAGCCACTCCTTTATGAACTTCCTCCAAAACTTTATTTACTTCATGGTGGTACAAGCATCGTTTAAGTACTCCATCAGGTCCTAGCTTATACATTCTGCCCCCTACCATGGTATAAGGTAAAGCCTTGATAGCGATTCTCTTCCTCTGCTCCTTACCATAACTAGGTGGGCACTGACAATGAGTAAGGTAGTATCTGATTGGCCACTGCCAATCTAACCATTCATCTGGACTTCCCTGCACCTCCATTGCAAATAAACTCGCATCAGGTAATTGGTCGTCTACTCATGTGGCGGGCTCTCCTGTTGTTAGGCGTGACAAATGATCTGCCACAAGATGCAAACGGCCAGGCTTGTAAACAACTTTGAACTCAAACTCGTGTAAGATTATTAACCACCTTGCTATCCTTCCACTTCTCAAAGGTTTGTTCATCAGATATATCAGAGCCTGGTGATCCACATAAAACATAAACTTTCTTCCCAATAGGTAATGCCTGAATTTCTTGACTGCATAAATCATTGCCAGTGCTTCTCTTTTCAGTTGTGTTATAGTTCCTTTCAGCACTGTTCATCAACCTGCTAGCATAGTACACAGGTGAATCTATATTTCCTGTAACATTTTGGGCTAACACCGCTCCCAACGCTTCCCCTGAGGGCATCACAGTGAACATGAAATACTACATGCCAGTGAGGGTTAATCAGCACAGGTAGTTGTTACTGACAATGTAAGTTCCTCAAAAGAAGACCAGGGAAAGACAGCTTTCATCACAGATTGGGGTGCTTATGCATACAAAGTCATGCCTTTTGGACTTTGTAATGTACCACTTGCACTTGATTATAACCACTGAAGCCATCCATGAATGAGTACATCTCATGGCCTGCCACAGTGTCCAATACCGCTTCTGTGAATGGCAAGGGGAAATGATCTTTCTTCGTGCAAGCATTCAACTTCTTATAGTTCACACAAACTCTCAATTTACCATTCTTCTTGGGAACTATCACAATGGGTGACAACCAAGTTGTATACTCTATCGAGTATATAAACTTAGCCTCAGCCAACTTCTTGATCTCTTCTCCAACCTTCTGTGCATAGTTGGGATTCATTATGTACCTTGCCTGTTTGATTGGTACTGACCCTGGTTCCAGTTCAATCTTATGCTGACAGATCTCAGGTGGTATCCCTTTTAGATCCTCGTAGCTCCAAGCAAATACATCTCTGTATTTGATGAACAAACTCTTAGCTTCCTCAAAGAATTATGGCTCCAAATCAGCCCCTACCTTCACCATCCTCGGTTCCTCTTCAGTTCCCACATTCACTTCTCTCACATGCTCATCAGCTGTGATTATCCAACCAGTCACCACTTTATCCTGTAAACTCATAGTGGCTGGTTCCTCTAGGATTTCCATTTCTCCCTCTCTTTCTTCATAGAAATGTGGTGGGTAACTACTTGTTTCACCCTCAATTGGTGTTGCTGTCACTACACCACAACAGATACCTTTTAAACAACTTAGGCCTTCCAGTTGCATCTCTGCAACCTGCTCCCACTCTGGGTATGCAACGAACAGGGTAGTTTCCTGCTCCTCATCAAGTCCTCCCCTCCAATCATACTCCCTGACCCCTGGAGGTCTTCTCGTAGCAGGTAATCTACTAGATTTCTTAGTGGTAATTTGTATCTTGTGCATCCCATCATGCACAGTTAGTAACTGGGAATTCCAGTCATGGAATACCCTGGCCTGTTTCAGCCACGGACGTCCCAACAATAAGGAGTAAGCTTCCATGACTTCATCCATTTTCAACACAGTTACTGTGATCATAAAGATCATCTTTTGAATTTGTATCTTAACTCCTCTTATCAATCCCAATGGCTGTACACTTCTTTGATCTGCCATTATTACTGTAAATGGGGCTGGTTTCATGTTACTTAGACCAAGCTTTTGCCTTAATTGGTCTGTCATGATATTCACTCCAGAGCCTCCATCTATCAGTACATCAGTTAGTTCTGTGCTTCCAATTCTCAATTGGATTACTGGCATAAAATCATCAAAGTCTATGACTGTTTCTCGCCCTTCCGGCTTCACATTATAACTGGTCACCTTGCTGTTCAGGTCTGTATTCCCTGTCACATGGGCAATTCGATTGATAGCTTGATACAGCCTGTGTCTACAATAAGGTGCCACAGCCAATAGCTGTCCAATGGTAATCTCCGCTTTGAACTGGCATATCACTTCAGCCAAAGTCCCTTCATTACTCTACATGTCTGCAGCTTCTTTCTTCCCTTCATCCTCACTCACTTCCTCTTCTCTTTCAGAATCAGAGGAATCTGCCATAGAGTTGGATGCCACTCCTTATTTTTCTTTGAAAGAAAGATTAAGGGAATTGATACTAGAAGAAGATCAACCACGAGGTGAAAGATCTGAGGTACATCCCTGGATAAAAGATTTGACAGAAATCTTTGATAAGAGTTGGCATGGAACACCAAAAGCAGGAACTCCAGTTTCTGAGACGGAAGATGAAGAAGGAGGAGAGGATGTGGCAGAGCCAACGGAGAGTTCAGACTCTTCAACACCATTGCAGTTGAGTTACAGGAGTGAAGAAGAAACCCAAGGGCAGAACTTGGAGGATGAAAACAAAGAGAAGAAATTGGAAGAGGAAGAGTATGAAGAAGTAGACCCAACAGCTGAGGTTGAGACTACAACCAGGACATCCCAACCCGTTGGACCTAGATCAAGTGGAGCACTTGGATCACAGGCCAACGAAGGTGTCGGCTCAGGGGGATCAGGCGGGCAGCCTGGATCTGGCTCTGGGGGGACAGCTAGTGTGGGAAGTAGTGCAACTGGAGCTGGGAATACTGTGAATATAGTGGGGCCAGTAGCAGGGAGTGCTCAGGGGCCACCACTTGGTGGAAGTTCCACCACAACTACAACAGGTCCTCAAGGACCAGCACCAGCAAAGGGGCCAGCATCTGTCAGTGGGCAGAAGGTAGGGCCACAGATGGCGTTACAACCAACACGGGCAAAACCACATTTTCCAATATATTCAGGAAAAAGGGATCATGATGTACACATTAGCCAATTTGAGCACATGTGCATTGTGAACAATGAGAATGGCAATGATGCCAAGATGAGACTGTTTCCTTGTTCACTTATCAAGAAAGCAAGTGAATGGTATGCAAGATTCCCTGATAATCATTTCCTAACCTGGAATGGCTTGAATACAACATTCCAAAATAGGTTCAGGACAAGTAAAACTGAGGATGAAGTGTATGGAAGTTTACAACAGTTAAAGCAAAAGAAGCATGAAACTGTTGAGGAGTATATGGAAAAGATGGAATTGATGATGAAAAAGCTAGCTGCTATACCAGCACCAGATTTACAGAAGACTTGGTTTGTGAGTGGACGGGCCTATAGCCGCGGATTGCGCATTTGGCAGACAGGGAACCAAAAGAGAGTTTAGGGTTTGTTGGTGAATGTTGCAGAATGATAGTGTACGTAGAGACTGAAATGGTTATGGATGTATTAATGTCCAGGTCATCAGTCTACAATGGTCCTCACATGATTTAATGCCATGCTAATGTGGTATTTTACGTTGCTGTCATCAGTGTAGAATGGTTGTGGATGAGTTAATGAGGATGAAGCAGAGCCAATGTGGATGGGACACTGCTAGTATGGATGAATGGGGATGAATAGTTGTGGACAAATGTGGATGAAATATCATGAATGGATGATAGAGTGGATGAATGTTGAGCGAGGATGTCATTCTAACATTTATGGAAACCAAGCACAACGATCAATGTCGTTTGCACAAACTTTAGAAATTGTGTCTAAAATCCGTCCTGAAGCACTTGATAAGATTTAATGAATGTCTGGCATTTGGGGAAAGGTAGACAGATGACAGCAACGTAGAATAAGACAACACAGCAGATGTGAGACTGATCTTTCATTCTGCGACTTTGTCTGAGTGCTTACTGCAACATTCTAGTGTGCAGCACGCTCCTCTTTAGTTGTCCTCTTTAGTGTTGACACATTACAAGCCATTTCAGCACTATACTTTCTGCAACGCACCACCTGACCACGCTAAACATGGGTTGGACTCCAATGCGTATTGCGGCCCCTGCCAGTGAGGTAGAAATGTGCACATGTATGTTACTAGAGTACTGCAACTTTCATGGTTTTTCATCAGGACCATTATACAACAACATTCAAAATGAATTTGGCTCTCGTTTGTGCATGAGGAGGAATTCCGGGTTGTACAACATTGTGTAACAGAATTTGACAAAATATCTGTCTTGTCCTTCTTGTTTGACCCATAACCAATGTTATGCATGAGGATGTTGTCCTTGAACTTGCGCTAAAACCGAGAGTCCACCAATCATCCCCTAGGTGCCTTGTCTTCTTGTTTGACCCATAACTAATGTTAGGCATGAGGATCCCGCCTTTGAACTTGCGCTGAAACCAAGAGTCAATACACCATCCACTAGGTGCACTGTCTTCTTGTTTGAACCATAACCAATGTTACGCATCAGGATGCTGCCCTTGACCTTGCGTTGAACCCGATAGTCCGCAAATCATCCCCTACGTGCCTTGTTTTCTTGTTTGACCCATAACCAATGTTAGGCATCAGGAGGCTGCCTTTGAACTTGCGTTGGACCCGAGAGTCAATACATACATCATCCCCTAGGTGCCTTGTCTTTTTGTTTGACCCATTACCAACCATTTGTTGTATATTACAATCAAAGCCTACAAGCCAAGATACAACTATCCACTGTATGAAGTGCATAGAAGCCACTGTTGTAAATGCTTACACGGCCCGAAAATGAGAAACCATCTTTTAACGACATTACAACGAATAGGCACAAATTTTATTACAAAGATGTGGAGGGACACAAAATGTCTGAAACTGTGAACATCACGAGACCCCCCAAAATGATGAAATTTGCATTTCAGTCACTAGAACTATCCCCTGAAACTTGTGCAGTATCATCGACATAAACCCGAGCTCCGAGGTGCCTGTTGTGCTTTCGAGCACATGGGGGAGATAACATAAAACTCTGTTGACGAGCAATGGCCTCCGCGTAGTTGGGTAGGATATATGAACGTGGAGGGCTGCACCACAAGTCATTGTGAATAAAAGAGACTTTGACCAAAGGAATAGCTTCCAATATCCTGCCATCCAAAGAACCACAATTGCATTAGCCACCATTAATGGGAAAGGGGGGGCCATTTTCGCGGGAGAAATCGGCTTACAGAAAAACAACTTACTCACATGCAAAATCGTCGTCCAAGACTTTGTCGTCCCCTTCGTTGATTTCCACATGCACTATACCCTCCTGTTATTGGGCGGCAGGCGCCGGCGCTGGCGCTTCCAAGTTATGGAGGAGGTCATTGAAAATGTCCGCATCCCCTTCCATACCAAACAAATGCCTGCCCGCTGCCTTGCAAGCATGGTACGAAGCTCCTACAAGACAGAGTACTCTTAGGACACATATTAACAAATTTTGCACCAAGAAGAAAACACCGCAGTAGGTTCGGGGTGAAACCTGTGCCAAGAGTGAGGTCCACTATACGCGCCCCCGGATGGGAACAAGTCTCCACAATTGTTTGAATAAATGTTGGGCTCTTCTCCTTGGCCCCTCTCCATGGCGTGGAGTTGGACTTTCGCAAGCACACATTGGAATCCACGTAATTGTAGTGCATGTCGTCCACCACTGGATCGAACTTATCGTTGATGAACGAACCTCCCCCATGAAGCTTGAACTCCTTCACTGCTGTGGGAGTTGAAGCAGGGTGCACTCTAACAAGGCAGACGGCCTCAAAAAGGCGGGTCTACACACAAGACAACATGAAGCACATATTAATGAATCCAAAAAAATTCATCTGGAAAGAACAGTGCTTGAAACCTCCGAAAATGAGTGCGTTGACGCACTCATTTCTGCAGGGGTGAAATGGAACTTCAAATGAAGCAGGTAAGAGAAAGTCGATTACCATTTGTCCGGGACAGTCGCCCTTTGTCAAGTACAGACTGTTCACACCATTCCACGTTTTGATGATTTTCATCCCCGAGGCCTTGAGGTAGCTTGCAAGCTCCCGGCGATATTTTGTATTGATCGACTGGATCATTACAAGAACCCCTGCATCCGATAAAAAAAATTTGCAAAATGAAAATACCCACCGCCAGTACCTCTCATCAAATGCATTCCATGTTGGGCAAGTGCCTGTGGGTAAAATGTCCGGTACTGGTAGCCCATCCGGAATGTCCACAATCACCATGTCGGCACAACATGGTTTCAGAGAACCATTGACCCAACACTGCCCTTTCGAAACCTGAAAACAGACAGACGGCAAAAATTAAATAACTATCCAACAGGGAAAACAGTAAAGGAGACAAACAGTGGGAATTGGCTTACCGAGTCAAGGAATGCACACAACTTGCCCCAAGTTCGAGAGGGTTCTCCAGTGTAGCCAGATTTCCTGCTTTCCATCATGGCAAGGAATGAATCATTGACCATCTCGCATTTACATTCTCGTTGGATTCTGGATGGGTGCTCCACTGCGTCGTATGGCTCAATCTTCCCCTTACGTTTTCGTTCCTTGTTTGCAATTGGGGTCTGCGCTACCTCACCGCCCGCAGTCTCCCCTTGGGTGGCCTTCTCCTTCCCTTCGTCCTTTGTACCATTTCCCTTTCCCTTCCCTCTCGCAGGAGTTTTGTTGGCTGCGGGTTCCTTCTCAGCGAGGTTTCGCAGATTCCTCTCATGCAATTCCTTGTCAATAAGAGGGGCCAAAGACTCCACATTGTCGTTCTGGTTCCGTGTCTGCAACTCATACTAGGGGCAATCTGATTTCGGAATGTCTAGATACCAGCAGCAGTCTTTCAGGTGGTATCTCCCGTAGTCTCTGCGGATGGCTGCCGTGTACATGGTCTGACTGTTAGAGGGGTCAGACCACAAGTCGATGAAGGCATGGTACTTACTGAGGTTTTTCCCCGGAATGAGCACGTTCTTGATATACCTACAAAACAAAAGAGATACACTTTTAGTCATTGAAGGCAAAAAAGCATATACTGCGGACCTCCCAAAATGCGTGCGTCGACGGGGTGCACAAATACTTGAGCATGAGGCAACCGAAATACACTCACAAGTACCATATGCAAGAACAGGAGAAAACAAAGGGTTCCATATGCAGTAAGATATCCCATTCTCGGCAGACACATATTCCATTCAGAACTGCCAACGAAACATTGAAATCCATGATGGAGGAGAGAACACATCTGAGTTTGCGGCCCTCCAAAATTGCGTGCGTTGGCGCACGCAGTTTTGCATGGCCACAAACTGCCTGTCTAGTGATTGCTAAAGAAAGTTTTCAAACATAAAACAAAATTAACGAACCTATATAGGACCCTCTTCATGGCTCCCTCCGCCCCGTACTGCTGGTCAAAGTCATTTGTGCGGGAGATTCCTCCATCTCGGGAAAACTCTCTGAAGAAGCAGTTGCTCCAAGCAGTGGCCTTCCACTGCCTCAAGTAATCCTCCAGAGTGTCCTTAGGCACGGTCATGGTAATTTTGTAGTCATACATTCATGGGAAGATATTCTCAAAATTTCAAGCAAAGAAAGTCCTGAAAAGTACCTGGCTCCAGTAGGTGGCTTTGTGCAACCATGTATCGAGAACTTGGTCGCTGAAGGGTTTGATGTGCCCAGTGTTCTCATCTCTTTCACCCCTAGGGAAGCAGTATGTATCCTTGACAGTTGGGTCGGAATTCCAAATCTCCAACCATTTCACTTTCTGGTCAGCTTCCACAGCTGTAGTTGACAACCGGTGAAGCTTTTCTTGTGTCATCTCCGGTTTGGTGTTATTGTTCCAGTGGATCCTCACCTGGTTAAGGAACTGGGGACCAAAATCAGGGTCAGCTATTCTCAGTTGTTTCACAAAAGCGATCATGAGCTTCTTCCGTATCTCATTCATCGTAAACTTCATGGCTTCCGCCACTCCCTTGGACGTCCTCATACCCTCCGGGTTTTTCAAATAATACTCAGCTTTTCCTCTCTCTCCAGCTTCAGCTATTTCTTGCTGCAAAACGCAATCCGGAATGAGATCACAACAGATAATGGAAGGCCGGAGCGATGGAATACTTACAGTGTACATGTACTCCATGAATGATTCCCTTGTCAGCTTGTATCAGGTATCTGACGTTTTCGATGTCAAACATTTCTTGAATGACTCTGCACTCGAGATGCTCTTGAATGAATTGAGGGACATCTGGCCGATATTCTGTATCCTGAATAGTGTGTGAAGAAGGTTTGTTGTCACATGGGCGGTTTCAGTTCCCCTGCACATACAGTGGTGTGTCGTCGGTGAGTGCTAAAAGCGAACAGACAGTCAAGGGAAAATTGCAGACAATAATAGGTGAAGAAGACACTTACTTGTTAACGTCATGCATTGCCGTCAACAGTGTAGTGATGTTTCCCTTGGGATCCAGCACCATTGAGGCCACAGAGTAGTGTCACTCCTCCTCGGTGCTATGATATCTCTCGATCATGTTCCTCCAGGCAAGCAATCGGTGGTTGCCATCCCAGACATAAAACATCTTGCTTGAGAAAGGCTGGGTGACGAGCCTCTTGCAAATGATAGATTCGAACTCCTCGTTTATCTGTCGCCAGATAGGATCCCAGCCTCCAACAATGGACTCGTCCACCAACACCTCTCTGCCAGCGGAGTCCGCCAAGGAGACGTAAAAAACAGATTGACCCTCTATGTACCCATGGCAGAAATCATGTTCCAACTTTGAATGTCATTCGTCAGAGCTGGTCGAACGAAGGGCATGGAGATCAAACGGCATAGGGGTATCATTATTTTTCCCCCAAGGACGCCCATGGCCTTGATGACCCTGGCCGAATTCACTTTGGAGAAGGAAAGTAGATCTTTCGCTCTGTCTTCGTATGGCTTGCCATCGTCCTCCTCCTCAACAACCACCAGTTCCTGCTCAATCACTTCGTCCTCTACCTGAGTAGCACCTTTCCTTTTCTTCGTCTGCACTCAAAGTGATAGGTTTCGCATGTAAAAAAACTTGCCAAAAATTGCGTGCTTCAACACACGCAATTTTCTACCATTTGAAATTTACTCATTTCTTTGCCTATTTCATCACACACAAAAAAAAACAAAAAAACAAAAACAAAAAAAACAATTGTTATTTATAATTGCCCTTAGGACTCCTTAGGACAGTCCTAAGGAGTCCTAAGAAAAAGAAAAAGAAAATATATTTATAATTGCCCCAAGGACTCCTTAGGACAATCCTAAGGAGTCCTAAGAGGAGGAAAATAATAAAAATAAAAATAAAAATAATTGCCCTTAGGACTCCTTAGGACAGTCCTAAGAAGAGGAATATATATATATATATATATATATAATTTATAATTGCCCTTAGGACTCCTTAGGACAGTCCTAAGGAGTCCTAAGAAGAGGAAAATATATATATATATATAATTTATAATTGCCCTTAGGACTCCTTAGGACAGTCCTAAAGAGTCCTAAAGGAGGAATATATATATATATATGCTATTTATAATTGCAACTTACAATGCACCGACATCTATTTTTGAATAAACTTTCATGAGTTAGTACTTGAAGCTTTTACTTGAAACTTTTATTTCTATCACATCTGCTGTAACATCCCAAGTAGTTCGATTAGAGTTCGACAGCTGAGAGAGGTGAGTAACTGCTGCTTCTGTTGTTCAAGACAAGAGGAATGTGGTCGTGAAGACGGAGCGCACAACTTCTAGACAAATTGTTGAGCTCTCCGACTCCTCGGAGGAGGACGTCCCGAAAATTCCTTTTGTGGCTCCTTCTCCGGTGGTCGTGGTGCCGGAATTGAAGGACCTGTGTAGTGTCATTCCTAAACTGAAGTCAATGGGAGGAATGCCCGGTTTCAAGAGTGAATTGCGGGGGATTGACTGGGACACTGTCCCTGTTGAGCGTGTGCAGTACCTTCCGGAATCTTTTGATGGGGATGTCGTCTTCGAGTTGCCTCCACTTGGGCGGGGTGGACCTGTTTTGAGCCTGATGCACGGAATGGACAAGAGACACGATGGACACCCATGGTGCAGAACAAAGACATCCAATATTCAAAATGATGACAAGCTCGTGTTCAGGAGAGCGGTGTGCAATGGGCACCTGAGGTGCGAGAATTTGAGTTGCAGACATTTCCTGCTGTCAGAGGTTCAGAACCAGAGCGAGTGGGAGGGTGTCACCAAGAATCCTTTCAAGCCCGGTGAAGCACCTCCAAGCTCCAACACGTTCGTTTGCAAGTTCTGCAAACGAGCTCCTTCCTGTGTGGCAGTGTGTGGAGCAAGAATGTACTATGTGGTGCACCGTTTTCCAACCTTGACTAGAGCCGGTGTGCATTTCGGGTTCCACAACCATCCAATGTCGAAGGGGGATTACAGGAAAGCGTTGAAACAGTATCCAGGTTGATAAGACAAGAGTATGAGAGCAATCCAACAGCCACCACCTCCACAATTGTTCTTGGAGCAAGCAAGACTTTCCTGGAAACCCATATTCTTAGTGAAGGAGATTCTGTTGGCAGGAAACTCGACGGGGCAGCCTTGGACAATGTTATGGATCACTTCTCTACCTTGAGCTCGTCGAACATTAAAAACCAGGTGAATGCATTGAGGATGGGCTCAGTCTTGTGAAGCGCATGTAGAAGGGTGGCGATCTTCAGAACTGTTTCCTTATGTTTGATCACGTCAAACGAGTGAAAGACTGGACTACAATGGCGTGTCATGTTTACGATCCTTTCTACCAACGAGTCATGACAATTGCAGTGTGTGACATGCAATCAGAGGATGCGGATTCGCAGCAGCTAATGTGGAGAAGTCTCATTCGCGTTATGGACTCCCAGGGTCTCCCATCTCCAAATTTCGCCGGGTTTATGGCCGACAGTGCTCAAGCGAATTTCAATGCTATTCGCATTGTGTTTGGATCAGGAGATCCAAAGGTGCCAATGCCAGGAAGAGAGCGAACATGTCTTTTCCATTAGACCCAGTCCCTTGAGAAACATACAAAGGCAGACATCAAACCGGAAATGTAGCCTATTCATCTTAGGCTATGCAAACAGTACAAAGATGCCAAAAGCATGGCAGAGTCGAATACATTATTCCAGACAATTCGTGCCTGGTGGTTCTCATCTGGGGTTGCATCAGAAGACAGTATGAGAGCGCTAGAAGACTGGCTGGCATTTTGGCACTTCCGGTACAAACAATGGGGAGCATGCATGACAACGGTGCGTGCATTTGAAAACTTGCAAATTTCATTGAGTTTGAATCTATTTCCAATCATGTCTGTTATGGTGGGGTGTGCCTGTCCTCTTTCTAATATATATTTTTCCATTTTGCAGCACTTCTCAATTGAATAGATGGCGGACATGCCCTCTTGCAATCTTGCGGAGATAGTGCACAATGTATGGTTGCAGCAATCTGGAAAGCGGGGCCGAGATTTGTATGTGGTGACGGCAGATGATCTGATTCGAGCTCTACTGCAACAGACAAGATATCGGGAGTTCTTGCGGGGTGGTGTTGGTGGCAAGGGTCCAGACAAGTCCGAGTTGATGTTGCGAGCAACAAGAAGATCAGGGGATTCGAACAAGATTGCCAGGGCTGTCAGCATGTGTGCGGAAGGAACTCCACTAGTGTCCAGAGTTCCCCATCTGGAGGGTGAGGAGAGATTTGGGTCTTGTAAACGGAAATTGAACACCCCTCCTAGGTCGGATGCGGACTCCCACAGGCCGGACAGGGACAACTTCTCCATGCCGCGTGTTCTATTTCATCAGAGGTTCGTTTCCGGCATATCCAGTGTGGACGATCCTTTGTCACAAAGCCAAAGGCAACCATCTCCCACAGTGAGTGCAATGGGGCAGGAGGCGAACATGCTCCCATGTGGTGGAGTCCATGTGCCCCGACAAAGTCTGGCACATAGAACGCACCATTGCTGGGTCTCGAGTGAAGTGCACGGCAATCAGAGCAACCAATCGCGAGAAATGCAAGTCCTCCATATCCAGAGGCAAGGTCCGCACTCCGGCTCTGACCTTCACTGGTTTGTTCACGCCTTACGGGCAAGTCGAGGCGAAGAACCACAAATTCTGGTTCTGCCCTGACGACTGTGGTAGGTGCGTGCGTGGGACTGTGCGACCATCAGTTGTCATGAAGCCTCCTCCACCAAGTGTTTGGCCTGTGAAGGTGGGGACACATCTCACAACTCACGAGATTACCATGTTGGAGGAGGCAGGCTTCTCCCTTCAGCGAGCCCCCTCTGTACATGCAGGTGCTTCTACTTCAACAAGTTCTGGAGTGCCACCACTGAACGCTGATGCATGGCCAACAAAACGAAATGGGAAGCTGGTTCGTCGTTTCCCTCCGACATCGATTGACGTTTGGGTTTTGACTCCTAGTATGGCTTCAATGATGTACGCATTATTATTGTCATCATTGTATGGAGAAGGTGGGGGGGACGTTGTGGTGAGTGGTTGGGAGTGGGTGGGGGAGCCTTGCGTATTAGATGAGAGATTATATAGAGCAAGGAAGCGGTTCGAGGAGATGAGCATCCCTCTTGGCAACACTCTCCTCTCCCCAATCACTGCCTACACCAAACACGCCACCAAGATGTGGTCTGGACTCTTGAAAGTCGAACTTCTACACCCCGCTACGGATGGGATCACACTCCTCCATGGAAATCGGGCATTCGTGATGCAAATGGCTTCTGGCAACTACATCCAGGGAAAAGTAGAGAAAGCATTTGACATGACAGCATTAGCCGACTACTTGTCCCTCTACATAGCGAATGATATCCTACAAGGTATAATCAGATACTTGAGCATTCTATGTACTTCATTATGGAAACATTCATGCATGGGGATGAATTCAAAATCTTATATATTCAAAAACCACTCCCTGAGACCAGATTTGGCTTCATATACTTGGCTGCGGAAGATACCAAGAAGTGGATGATGGACAAAGGAGTACGAATTGAGCACACAATCATCAAGCCGCTACTACGCACAAGAAAGCTTAGCATGACGGGCATCAAAGCAACGCAACAGGAAATCATTGCAGAGAGAGATGCCCTCTTGGTGATGGTAAAAAATCTGAACGTTCTACACTCGCAGGCTGACACTGAAGCAGCTCTCCGCAACATAATGGGTAAGGCAAACATGGAACATGTTCACTCCTGCTATGTCCCTTCGTCTAAACTGATCAAACACGAGGGCATGGCCCAGATCACCTGCAAGAACCTTTGTGTACACGCAATGGTGCAACAGGGGTCAGATTCCAATATTTGGTCACAATGTGGACTTCACTCCCCACACCAATAGCCTTTATGGCTCCCACCCGCCGGCGAAGGAAATATTGGACAGGCTCCGGGTAGCTAGCATAAACCAGACACTTGCTGATACCGTGAACTCCATCAATGTTACTGCAAGTTCAAGGAGCGCAGCTACGGTGTGAGCCTAGCCGCGTGAGCCCAGGAGCTCGGCTCCGCTTTGCCCTCTAAGCGTGAGCCCAGGGGTTTAGTGGAGGAAGAAGCAGGCCCCATACCCGAGTCCTCTGTTTAGAGAGGGTCCTATTGTCGTGGAAGCAGTTATAGCGCTTAAAAAAAGAGGTATAGAAAACATGGAATGGTCATTGTGAAAGTTACTGAGGTTTTCTTATTGAAGAAGAGGTGAAATAAAAGGCTGGGTGAGTCATCATGAATCTTACTTAGGGATTCTTGCATGAACAAGAGGCCAGAAAAGTTTGGATGCTCATTGTCAAGCTATCTGACGTTTCCAATATTTCATCCATGGTGGATGAATGATGGATGGATGAAATATTGAAGGAGAGGATTAAAATAATGAGGATGGGCAAGAACAGGCCCCAAAATATGACCACTCATTGTGGGGGGCTGCTATTTCATGAGCGGCATGAGCATGAGCGGAAAAAAAAAAAGCATGAGCGGGCCATTGTGTGTCCACGGAAATAGGATTAGGAGGCACGGAAATAGGGTCATGTGGACTCGTCATAGCAATGAAATGCAACATTTTATTGCAAATTTTGTGGCAAGCCACGTCTATACAAGTGTGTCCTAACTGACATAGCAGGAATGGGAACTACTCTCCTACGCCTTCCGAGGAACTTGGCCCTCCTTCTTCCTCATCCCCCTCATCCCCCCCATCCTCCGAGCTCTGTGATGCATCGGTTGCACTATGCCTCTCAAAAATTCCGTCCTCTCCTTGGGGGACTGTCCACCTCACCTCCTGGGAATCTTCTGCCTCTTCTCCCCCACTTTCCTC
The DNA here is from genome assembly GCA_030704615.1 of Takakia lepidozioides. Classification (NCBI taxonomy): domain Eukaryota; kingdom Viridiplantae; phylum Streptophyta; class Takakiopsida; order Takakiales; family Takakiaceae; genus Takakia; species Takakia lepidozioides. The sequence goes on along the minus strand of CM060731.1, from coordinate 95,080,642 downwards.
AGTAGAATCCAAGACAAATCTACGAGCCTGACGGGCTCTAATATCTGCTGCCTCCTCCCTCATCTTCATTTTCTTGAGGCTTGCCTCGTCTAAAATCTGCTGTACACGACTAGGTTCGGAAGACCTCCTAATGGACACCGAAGCAAGCCGGGCAGCATAAGTAGGAAGGATGTAGTCTCTTTCTGGACTAGGCATGAAATCGTCCCTGGCAAAAAAAGGCACGTTCCTCCTGCCCATGAACTCCGGTGTAGACGTCCCTCCTGCAGTACTTGACATCCTACAATAAGAACAAATCCACTTCAAGAATGTCAATACCAGCAGAAGCAGAAAGGGTTTTCAATGAAATAAGAGAGCGAAGGGAGGTGCCTCATGAAATCTGGAGGCAACTTACAATGCGACCACTCACTCGTAAACCGGGGGCTCCTCGGCCTCGATCCCAACTTGTTCCTCCCCCTGCTCCTTCTCGGATTTTTCCTCATCCTCCGAGGGTGCCTCTTCCTCTTTGGGCAGACGTTCAGCCGCTGCAAGTTCCGAGTTGTGGAGGGCAGTATCTGGTTCGAAGGCGAACACATGCCTATCGGACAACGTCCCTGCCCACATTGAAGCACCTGAGGAACAAAGCGGGCGGTTAATAGCTTGCGGCATGCAATTGCAATCGGGCCAGGGGACAAACTCAGCAAGTGAAGGCTTACCCGTGCCACATGTGAGGTCAAGAATCCGCCCTGGGACATCCGAGCACGTCTCCATGAGGGTTTGGATGAAAGCAGGGCTCCGGGTCCGGCTGTACCGCCACGGTTTGCCTGTCTTTGTGTCCTTCGGCATACTGGAGTGGGGCACATAGTTGTAGAGGACATCGTAGGTAACAGGGTCCACAGCGGCATCAACAAGACGACCGTCATTGCGGAATTTGAACGTAGACCCTCTCTTCACAAAGCAATATGCCTCAAACACCAATGTCTGCACATCCAACAATAGAGGGATTAACTCCGGGATCTAGTTTAGATACACCACAATATGAGGTGAATGAAATAGATTGATAACTTATACTTTGGCCCTCTGTTCGCAACCCCTGTGTATTGATGCAGAACCATGTTCTGAGGAGGACCGGGGTGACTCTTTTTGGTGTCCATCTTGCCACCGCATTCTCTGTGGTCTTCCCTCTTGTGGCAAGGACAACCACACATCCACCGTCATCCAGGATCATCCCCGCCAGCCCAAACCCGGCTTTCCAGTAGTCCTCAGTAAACCTGTTCCAGTTGGGCACACCATCCAGGCCCTCCAGCAGCTCTCCATCTGGATGTCGAGGAGAATCATATCGCAAGCTCTCTCCACCTCAACCCCCCCCCCCCCCCCCCCCCGAGTGCTCTTGCAATCCGTGCTCACAGCTGTGAAGAATTCCATCATGGCTTCAAAACCAGGGGTGTCTTTAGGCTCTGTACCAGCAGCCCTCTTCTTGGCTTTCCCCTTCTGCTCCGCCAGAGACTTATTGTGTGCCACCTTCTTTGCCCTGGCAGCGAGAGCGTCAAGGAAGCTCTCATTGACTCATTGGATGATGGTTGGAGGTTCTAGCTTTGGCCTAAGCGTAAACGTCACCGCCGAATACCGCCGTGTAGGCTCGCCCTCAAATGCCAACTTCTTGGCAGAGCCAGTCCCACTCCGAACTGACTTGGGAACCCGGACGACCGGTGACTTGGTAGTAGCAGCAGCAGTCGCAGGACCTTGAACAAAGTTGTCGTCCGAGTCACTCCCTTGGGTCCCCTCCTGCGTCTCCTCCGATGCCCCGATGGTTTTCTGTTTTTTGGGTGTTATTGTACTCACATGTTTCCTTGTCCTTTTCCTTTGGCCTTTATTCTTCTCATTCAATTTCTCCTGAATTCCTGCATGAGCAAGCTCTGCCGCTTTCCTGGAGTTCGCAAGCGCTTTTGCCTCTTTTGGACCCAGCGGAGGCAGCGGAGCCCGGTTTCGTCGGGCCTCAGCATCCAGCTTCAATTGAAACTCGGATGGGTCGAGCGAGCCGGGCGGAAGGTCCACATACCAAGGGCAATAATGCAAATGTTCCAGATGCCACTCCTTCACAATAACGTCAGTGTACATGGAGTCAGCCCCAGGGTTCCTCCATGCCAGGAAGAATGGTGGCTCGAAAGACAGATGACCTTTCTCCAAAAGGGAGAACTTGCAGTACCTGCATTCATGAAAAACACAGAATGAGGTCCCTGAACTGGAAATTCGGCACCATTTTCCCAAGTTGGGGCGGAACTGACTGGGCCTAGAACTGGAAAAATGGCGCCGAATTTCGGTTTTCGGTGCTAGCCACGCTAGGGACAGCCATTTTGGGAGCCCTGAACTGGAAATTCGGCGCCATTTTCCCAGGTCCGGGCCAAAAATGGCTAAGTCCCTGAACTGACTAGCCTTGGAATTGGAAAAATGGCGCCGATTTTTGGTTTTCGGTGTCAACCAACCTAGGGACTTAGCCATTTTGGGAGCCCTGAACTGGAAATTTGGCGCCATTTTCCCAGGTCCGGGCCAAAAATGCCTAAGTCCCTGAACTGACTGGCCCTGGAATTGGAAAAATGGCGCCAAATTTCGGTTTTCGGTGCTAGCCACCCTAGGGACTTAGCCATTTTGGGAGCCCTGAACTGGAAATTCGGCGTCATTTTTCCAAGGACTAATTTTTATGCGCCACATGAGGCCTCTAACATCTTGAAATGCAAGGACTTGAAAGGAAGGCATCGCGTATGTACCTGTACAAAAGGCGCATTGCTGCTTTGTCCGCGTTCGGCTGGTCGGTGAACTCGTGGCTCCGGCGGGCGTGGGGTATCTCCCGAAAGAATAGGTCGGTTTTGTACAGCAGAAAGTACCTCGTCACATAGTCGCGTAGGCTCTCTGCTACAGGAGAAATCTCCATCTTGAACTGATGTGCTTGTGTGTCCAGCTGCTCTTGCGCATTCGTCGTCACCTATGGAGATTCTCCATCAGATCGCTTTCCTGAAAAAATACAATGAATCCACCCCCTACAAGAGTAGAAGCGCCAAATGAAGCGTGGGGAAGTACCTAAAACCACCATATCATGCGGTTCATCCACATGTTGAATGTCGGGTCAGACAGTTTGTCCGGTTTGGGGAAGCTCCACATGTCCCTTGTACTTTGGGAACCATTCCAGATTTGGATCCACCGGGTCTGTCCAACCACCCAGCATATTCGTAAGCGCCAAACACCACAAAAACGAGTTGTTGCCACCACAATTTGGTTAAGAATGTATCACCTTTTCTGTTGCATCCACACAGGATGTGGCTAGACGATGGAGCTTCTCCAATGTCATCGTGGGCTTCAGAGCGCGGGAGTAGTGCTTCCCCACCTCCACCAGAAAGTCGGCACCAAGGGCGGGATCAGCTATGGCCACGTACTTTACCATCCGCGACTTGTACTTTATGCGGGCCCTGGCCTCCGCAGCTTTGAGATACGATTCGAGTGCCGGGAGGGTTAGATTCTTCTCCTCTGACTCCATGTAGAACCTCCGCGCATGTGCCAAATCTTGTTGAATTTTTGTCTGTCAAGAATGCGCACATAAGATTAGAGATCCTACTCAACACAATTTCTTCTATTGGGGGAGGAGAGACAGATTAGCTCAACAAAACTGTCAGGAGCTTTACCCGAAATATGTAGTCCACCATGGCGTCCATGCTCAGCCTATACCAGGTTCTGTCTACCTTTGCCTCCGACTTGCGCAGGAGGTCGGCACTGAGCGAATTGGCAAACTCTTGCACCCCCTGCTTCCCGACATCCTTCACTCGGAAGAGCATATGGGACAAGTTGGTGGCAATGAAGGCATTCTCAGTCACCCTGCAATGCCACATTTCCATCAAACAATACTGAAATGGGAATTTTGAACAAATATGAGGATTCGCAATGAAATGACTTACAAATTTTCCTCTCCTCCACTCTCCACCGTATGGGTAATTGCGGAGGCTGCTCTTGTCCGCGATGGTGTAACCGGTGTGTTACTGCCTCTTTGTGGTGTCTTGGAGGGATCCACCGTCTCTGTGCGTCCCTCGCTTACATGGGCATCTGTCATTTCGGCACCCCTGGCCTCTTCAGTGGTCTTTTCTCTTTCCTCCTGGCTAGCCTTTTGTCTCGCCTGTTCTTTTGCCCTCTCTTTTGCCCTCTCACGGGCTTTCTGTTTCTTACTAGGGCTAGCAGCAGGGGAGCCCTCCAGGACGACCACCTTTGATTGAGGAGAACTGACACCCTCGCGCGCACTGCTCACTCCCCCCTCCGCAGCCCGTGACAGCTCTCTCGCCGGGGATTGCATGTGCTTGGCTTTCTTCTTATTCTTTGCGTGGGCGGGCCCTACTGCATGTGCATCAACAACCTCCATTGCCGGATTTGCTGTCCTCACGTCCTCGCGCCCTTCACCTGCCATGCCGCCTGCACCAACCTACCCAATGCCTATTCTGTCGTACTCTCGCTGCAGGTCCTCCCGTCCACCAACAAAAGGTTTTAGTTTGCCCTCTCGCCCCAAGTTGGGCGATCCAAACATGCGATGAGTTGGAGCTGTCGATGATACCACCAGTGTGCCGGGCTCGTCGTCACTCTGTCATTCCCGAAAATTGTGAGAACCAACATCGGAATGAAAACCACCATCGCAATGAGCAGCGCAACCACCATCGCAACAATTGTGGAACAACAATGAAAACAAATCCAACCAATGCCTAAGAATGACATGCACAAGCAGCCTTCTCAAGAGCTGCCGGGTTTGCACACGCATTGCAAACTATCTAAGGTTCACTCAACCGGTAACATGTAACACGATGAACAAATGAACACGAATTCCATAAGACGGGAAAACAGGGTGAAATGTTTTGAAGGCACTTCATCTGCTCAGACAATCTTCTCAGCTCAGCATGGATTTCCTTAATTTTTAACCACTCTGACCTTGATCATTCTTCTCAACAGCTACTGCTTTTGCGATGCAACCATATGCTTCCAGCGATGCCAGGCTGAAGATGCGAAAACAAACCAAAAAACGAAGTAAACAACAAAGCGAAAGCGGAAGTGGCTTGCCTGGGAGTACTCGGCTTCAGTTGGCGCGGGTTGTGAGCAAGACACTGGAATCTCCTGCTGGAGCTTAAGTTTGGCCATGCGAGAGGTTGGCCGTCGCCCGTAGTACAAAGCCTTCAACTTCCGCCGCGGTCTGGATGTGGGGTCTCTCTCAGGAGAGCCACGCCCTTCACGCGGCATAAGTCCCAGCAAAAGAAAAAAGATCTCAGTATTTTTGCGTACATGCCTCGAATAGAACTTCATCCAAGTTTAGCATTAGGTTTCCAAGACGTATCGAGGAAGCAAGCGCGGAATCCCTCTGTCGCCATCACGAATCAAAACCGACGGCGGAGGACATTTAATGCCCAACTACGCAATTAAATGTCGAATGAAGTATGACGCAACGAAGCCCTCGGCGCCGAATTTCCATCTGCCAGGTAAGTCGGAGCGCCGAATTTCCGTCATGCAGGTAATTCAAAAAGCGGATGGATGGAAATCCGGCACCGAATTTCCGTCCGCCAGGTAAGTCGGAGCGCCGTCTTTCCGTCATGCAGGTAATTCGGAGAGCGGATGGATGGAAATCCGGCGCAGAATTTCCATCCTGCAGGTAACTCAAAGCGCGGATGGATGGAAATCCGGCACCGAATTTCCGTCATGCAGGTAATTCGGAGCGCGGCCGGATGGAAATCCGGCGCTGGATTTCCATCAAGCAGGTAACTCGGAGCGCGGCCGGATGGAAATTCGGCGCCGAATTTCCATCCGCCAGGTAAGTCGAAGCGCCGAATTACCATCCTGCAGGTAATTCTGAGCGTGGCCGCTTGGTTTTTTGGTCTAAAAAGACACTAAACCTTAAGTTTGGTGGCTGAAGTCCACTTTTAGACACGTTTTTCAGGGAATTCTCGACTGGTAGAGAGAAATTCCTTGCTTCTTTTCCATCCCTCTTAGTTCCTACATGGAAATTCGTTGCCGAAATTCCATCTGGCCGCGATTGCGATTACATGCCGAATGGAAATTCGGCACCGGTTTTCCATCCCCTCCGCCCAAGTCCACGTTATCCGGGCGCCCCCAGTTGGATATTCGGTGCCGAATTTCCGTCCGGGGGTTGTAATGTGACGGCCAGGTGCCGGCCTCTCCTCCCGAGCTGACTGCATCCGAACGGCCCCGGATGTAAGTTCGGCGCCGTTTTTCCATCCGGGAAGGTTTTTATGTCGGCCACTTTTCGGCCTGACCCCCCGACTCGACTTCCTTTGGGGGGGCCCGGATGGAAATTTGGCGCCGAATTTCCATCCGGGGGATGTTCTCTGTCGGACAGGTGCCGGCCTCTCCGCCCGAGGCGACTTCATCCGGGCGGCCCCTGTTGGATATTCGGTGCCGAATTCCCGTCCGGGGGTTGTAATGTGACAGCCATGTGCCGGCCTCTCCCCCCGAGCCGACTGCATCCAAACGGCCCCGGATGTAAATTCAGCGCCGTTTTTCCATCCGGGGAGGTTTTTATGTCGGCCACTTTTCGGCCTGACCCCCCGACACGACTTCCTTTGGGGGGGGCTGGATGAAAATCCGGCGCCGAATTTCCATCCGGGGGATGTTCTCTGTCGGACAGGTGCCGGCCTCTCCGCCCGAGGCGACTTCATCCGGGCGGCCCCTATTGGATATTCGGTGCCGAATTCCCGTCCGGGGGTTGTAATGTGACGGCCATGTGTCGGCCTCTCCCCCCGAGCCGACTGCATCCGAACGGCCCCGGATGTAAATTCGGCGCCGTTTTTCCATCCGGGGAGGTTTTTATGTCGGCCACTTTTCGGCCTGACCCCCCGACACGACTTCCTTTGGGGGGGCCTGGATGGAAATTCGGCGCCGAATTTCCATCCGGGGGATGTTCTCTGTCGGACAGGTGCCGGCCTCTCCGCCCGAGGCAACTTCATCCGGGCGGCCCCTGTTGGATATTCGGTGCCGAATTCCCGTCCGGGGGTTGTAATGTGACGGCCTCTCCCCCCAAGCCGACTGTATCCGAACGGCCCCGGATGTAAATTCGGTGCTGTTTTTCCATCCAGGGAGGTTTTTATGTCGGCCACTTTTTGGCCTGACCCCCCGACACGACTTCGTTTGGGGGGGCCCGGATGGAAATTCGGCGCTGAATGGAAATCCGGGGGATGTTCTCTGTCGGACAGGTGTCAGCCTCTCCGCCCGAGTCGACTTCATCCGGGCGGCCCCTGTTGGATATTCGGTGCCGAATTCCCGTCCGGGGGTTGTAATGTGACGGCCATGTGCCGGCCTCTCCCCCCGAGCCGACTGCATCCGAACGGCCCCGGATGTAAATTCGGCGCCGTTTTTCCATCCGGGGAGGTTTTTTTGTCAACCACTTTTTGGCCTGACCCCCCGACACGACTTCGTTTGGGGGGGCCCGGATGGAAATTCGGCGCTGAATGGAAATCCGGGGGATGTTCTCTGTCGGACAGGTGCCGGCCTCTCCGCCCGAGTCGACTTCATCCGGGCGGCCCCTGTTGGATATTCGGTGCCGAATTTCCATCCGGGGGTTGTAATGTGACGGCCCGGTGCCGGCTTCTCCCCTTCAGCTGACATCATCCGGGCGGCCCCCCACTTTCTAACTGCATACCATTGGCAGTTATTGCGCAAAGACCAGGGGCCGCATTCCGGAGACAAGGTTCATTAACACTCTGACTGTGGATTTTTTAGATAGTTGGCTCCCTGGATTTGGATCAGGCTTCGTCGCTCGGACAAATCGGCACCGCATTCCTTCCCATCGGTGCATCCCCCTTCTACCAGGGAGCTTGCCCGCACGCCATCCTGGCAGTCTTGTGTGCACATCTCCCATGGCGGAAAACCCGAGCGCTACAGTGTTCTGCCCTCCTCACGAGCATATAGCTTCATTTCCGTGCAGAGGGGACATCTGCCGTGTGATGGAGAAATATTTGTGCGTTCGATACCACCTGAAACCGGGGTCGGTTTTTTTGGAGGAGGAAATGAAGGACTCAAACGGCGTTGTTGTCGAGAGTATTGTTGTGCTCCACGATGATTTTGGCGATGGCAGGGAATGGTGAGTTCCACCATCGGACAACGTCATATACAAGGCTGTTGGGGACTTCATTTGCCCGCCAAATGCACCTTCTATCCTGGCGCCTTCCACGAAACAATCCGCAAATCAGAGAGTGGGTACCTCAAAGAGAGAAGTCCGCAACGAAGTAAATCCAGAGCCCAACCCATCAATGAAGACGAGCGAGAACCGGGTTGTTCACAACCTGTCCGACTCCGACGAGGTCATGGAAGTTCCGAGATCGTCCTGGAGTTCAGGCAAGTCCTCAATGGACGTCAGTGGACGAGGGAGTCATATTCCCAGCACGAGCACCGCAGTTCGATCCATTCTTGAAATTCTGCGAGGGCTTCACATGGATGGACACCGCTCGGAGCTGGCCGGGCTGGACTACAGCAAGTTCGCTATTAAATCGGTTACATGCCTTCCCGCAGACGTCGACGGTAATATCTTCTTTGAGTTCCCCCCTCGGACGGACTACTCGAGGGCGTCCGGAATGTTGACAGATATGGATAGAAAACATGACGGTCATCCTTGGTGCGTCACCAAAACCACCAGCACGAAGATGCTTGATGGTGTGCGGGTGCGCTACGTTGTTTGTGCGGGCGCGTTGCGGTGTTTCTCCCCAACTTGCTTCCATTTTAAATCCAGAGATCACAGGAACGAGACCGATTGGACAGGCACAGCTCATCAACCATTTCGAGCTCAGGAGAAGGTTCCGAACTCCACATTTAAGTGTGCGCATTGCAAAGAACCACCACGCTGCATGTCTGTTTGTAATGCCAAGCAGTTCTATGTGTTGCATCGTTTCCCTGACCTCACCCGAGCTTGCATACACGTTGGTTCCCATTGTCACAAATTGGCGAGGGGGAACTTGCGGGAGGCTGCCCACGAGGCAGAGCAGCTCGTTTAGGAGGAGGTTAAGTTGAGACCGGGTGCCAAACCCAAACAGATACAGCTCCAAGCCGCCCATAAGATGGCATTGGCCAGAATTATGTCGGAAGACGGCTCCGATAGAGTTCCTCTCGATGACAAAGAAATGGAGGCATTGCTGGAGTCGGTGTCCCACGTCTGTTCACTGAATGTCCGAAACCACATTGTCTCATGCAAATAGAAAATTGGGCGTGGCTCGGATATGCACTCCATTCTGGAGGTGAAGCAACGATGTGGATATGACTACATTCATGGAAGTAGGTTTCCAGGACAAGGGACTGAGGCAGATCGTTGTTTCGTATTCAAAATGTCCACGTGTGGACCTGGCAGCGGCGTCCAGTTGGTCGACAGGATGACGAGTGGGGACTTGCCAAACAGTTGGGTCACGTTCGACCATATCAAGCAAATTACAAATCACCAGTGGGTGGCAATGGGTGCACGTGTCTACGACACCCACTGCAGGATGCTAATGACAATTGCTATTTGTGAGATGAAAGGAGAGGACACACAATTGGAGATGCTTCTTTGGCAGGGAATAAACGAACAGATGGCCAAGGCGGGATTGCCCCCTCCCAATTTCCGTGGTTTCATGGCGGACAACGCACAAGCAAATTGGGCTGCCATCCGAAGGGTGTACGGGCAAGACCCCAATGTTCCCATGGAAGACAAGGAGAGATCTTGTGGGTTCCATTTTCTGCAGAGCCTTTCGCAGTACACAACCAGGCTCGTGGCGCCAAATTTCAGAGAGGAGCACCGTTCCATGTGTCTTGCGTGGAAGCGTGCTCCCACCTTGGATGATGCAGAGACACAGTTTGCATGTATACGGGCTTGGTGGACATCGTCAGGTGATGTAAGGAAATCAGACGAGGGAGCAATGGTCAGTTGGCTAGCATGGTGGCATTATCGTTTCCTCCAGTTCGGCGACTATATGCGGGAGGTGAGTTGCACGAATTCGCGTCCCGTTGAATATTATTCTTGGCATTATTTGTAACTTGCTTGTAACCTGAACATGTGCTTGTGCAGGAAATGTGTCTCGACTCCGACACCGACATGCCCACGACAAACATGGCCGAATCAGTGCATTCTTCCTGGCGTGCCTCCTCTGCGGCGCATCTGGTGGACATCCTCACTGCCACAACGGAGGACATTGTGAGGTCAATTATGCAGCAATGTAGGTACAACGAGTTCTTGAAAGGGAAACAGTGGGGCTTGGGGCCGGACAGGCAGGAAATGCTGATTTGGACTGCCTCCAGATCGAAGAATCCTCGGAAGTGGGCGGCAGCCTTGCGAGAGGGCCTTCAAGACACGTCATTGCTTCGAAGAGGCCAACATTTGGAAGGAGATGTTCATACCCGTCCAGTGAGACGAAGACTTGACGAGGCACCTGGCGGGGAAGAGGATTCATGGCGAGCTGACAAGAATATTCGCACGCTCCCTCGTGGTCCTGTGATGTTGCCCGAGGAGGTCTCGTCTAGCACCGCAAGTCCTGCACGTTCAAGATCGTCATCTCCTTTGAGCACAGGGCACGTGCCCGGGCAACATAACGAGCCATCTGTAGTAAAGCAGTACAACATTCCCATTGTGGAGACAAGAGTGTCGGAGTCACAGTGGAGAATTGCAAGGACATTGCAGGCATTTCGAGGGAAGTGCTGCGCCATCCGGGTGGATACGAGAGCACGCTGTGGTGAGATGATTCAGAGGAACCCACACGGTGCTATACCTGCACCTTGTTTCAACGGCAGATTTTTGACTCCCACATTTGCTCACGCCACAACGCAGACGTTTTGGTTCTGTAGGCACGACATAATGACCTGTGTATTTGGCAAGCCCAAGTACGGGATTCAAGGAATGCCGGAGCCTCCGGGCGTCTGGCGTGTTGCACCGGGTTGCAGCCTCTCTCAGAATGAGGCGGATGCTCTATCTGCAGCAGGATTTCGAATGGTGCAACGCACAGACGTCCCGGCCCACGCATTTCCAATTCCTCAGAGCCAGCCATTGCAGACTGCTCGGTCCAGTAGAGACGGATTGGACAATTCTGCACATCCCACAATGCGATTCGGAAGAGTGAAGAGACGACACCCTCCCAACAAGTTGAATGAGACTCGGATTGCCAATGCTCTTGGGATGGCTTGCACTATTCAGAGCTCCGTGGACGTACCTCCACCCGGCCTTGGGCGTGTTTATCGGATGGCAACGGCCGGCTCGGCTGTACGCGACGATGTATACACAATTACGATTGGAGTGGAGCCGACTTGCAATTGTACGGACTTCTCGTTGATGGAAGCAAAGAAGGGTTCAAAGTATAATCCGTGCAAGCATCTGTATTACATTTACCTGAAGAGGTTGAGGATGAACGTGACTATTGATGACTTTATTCATGCACCGGCGTTGAGCGTGAACGAGCTGCACAAACTCCTCCTTAAGGATTCCAGAAATCATTGATGGGGCAAAGGGAATCCTCCATATGGATATTTTCAATTGCATTTTGCTGTATCAGACTTTTTTTTGCAGTGTAATGAAATGCACCCCAAAACTCCTGGAATGAGGCAATATTCCATTCAAACTGAGATCCAACAGAAGCAGTTGTGGGGCCATTTCTGGAAAAATGGCGCCGAATTTCTCTATTTTGGGCCGAAAACTGGCTAAGTCCCAACATGCACGAGAACGTTGTTTGGAAAAATGGTGCCGAATTTCCAGTTTCATGGCCCAGAACTGCCCAACATCTGTGCAATCCCCGGCACCATGTACCGAAATTCGGCGCCACATTTCCAAATTTTGGGCTTACACACCTGTCATGAGGGGACCTATAGCCGCGGAATTCGGCACCATTTTTTGCCAGAGAGACCTATTACCGCGAAATACGTCGCGGTTTTTTCCGGTTACGGACCCTATTACCGCGAAATTCGGCGCCATTTTTGCACATGTCGCTGGGGATTGGCATGAGCGGAAGACGAAATATCATGAGCACAACTCTCAAAACTACAATTTTCCCTTCAAAGTGCCGAATAATATATTTGTTTTTTTCTGACACATTGCATTTAAATTAATGTTTTATAATGTTTTTTATTTTCGAAATCTGTACTTCTGCTCATGAAAACCGATTGTCTTGCTACTCCGCTCATGCCGCTCATGCCGCTCATGCTCATGAAATAGCTAACCTCCTCATTGTGAAACAGGCAATGGTTTTTATTGATGTAGATGAGGTGAAAATTTGACAGATGACCATCTTCAAGCTTATTTAGGCTTTGTTTGTGAAGAAGAGGTGAAAAAAAAGTTGAGATCTATCATTGTCAAACTTCTTCAGGTTTCTGTTATAGAAGAAGAGGTGAAAAAAAAACCAGATGGTCATCATGAATGCTTATTTAGGGAATAAATTAGGGATTGTTTGTGAAGAAGAGGTGAAAAAAAAACTTGAGCTCTACCATTGTCAAACTTCTTAAGGTTTCTGTTATTGAAGAAGAGGTGAAAAAAAACCAGATGGTCATCATGAATGCTTATTTAGGGTTTCTTTGTGAAGAAGAGGTGAAAAAAATTGAGCTCTATCATTGTCAATCTTGTTCAGGTTTCTGTTGATGAAAAAGAGGTGAAAAAAAAATCAGATGGTCATCATGAATAAATTAGGGATTGTTTGTGAAGAAGAGGTGAAAAAAAATCATATGGTCATCATGACTGCTTATTTAGGGTTTCTTTGTGAAGAAGAGGTGAAAAAAATTGAGCTCTATCATTGTCAATCTTGTTCAGGTTTCTATTGATGAAAAAGAGGTGAAAAAAAAAATCAGATGGTCATCATGAATAAATTAGGGATTGTTTGTGAAGAAGAGGTGAAAAAAAAATCATATGGTCATCATGAATGCTTATTTAGGGTTTGTTTGTATAGAGGACGTGGAAAACAAATGAGCTGTCATTGTGAAACTTGTTCAGGTGCCTGTTATTCCAGATGAAGTGGGAAAAAAAACAGGTGGTCATCATGAAGCTCATTTACGCAATGCTTCTGTAGAGGCCATCAAAAAATAAAATGAGCTTTTATACTGACACTTGTCCATGTTTGGCAGGCCCGCGAACAAAACAAAGTTTTTTTTTTTTTTTTTTTTTTTTTTTGGATTTTTGCCCGGGGAAATATTGGGGGTGGGGGCAGAAGTGGTGTGCGTTGACGCACTCAATTTTAGAGGCTCGTTAACCAAACCCGATGAAAAAATAAACTACCTTTCAAAACGAGACATCGTCTGCTTGTCCAGTTTTAAGAGCTGTGTATACATGTTCTACCAACAAGGCAGCCCTTTCTGACATTGCGAAAATCGCAACATATGCAACACTACTCGATATTGCCAATGTCTCGCTGCAAAAGTGTCCGTACCTCACCAGGACCTAGTGTCGCCTGGTGAATGATTTGGTCTCTTTTGGGATCACAATACATCCTGCGCAAAAAGATGTAGTAAAGATGCTTGCAGGGAACCCATTTCCCTCTCTTTCCTAGAGCTTCCTCACGCATGCACACAAAGTCAAGACAGGTACACCCCGGAAAATTTCCCACCGTCACCTGATAGGCCCTGTCGTGCAAAACAGACCCAGATGTGACCAAAGTATAAACTCGTCCATACCCAGGTGAAGGTACTTCCATAGTTCCTGTTACCTGAGCCTGAAGTAGTCTGGCCGATTCCACCTTCGCATCGTGATCAGGCCCCGAAGTCACCCGATGCACTGTTTTGCCATTCCTTCTCATGGGATGCGAAGTATCGTCTAGAGGAGGCACCATAGCAGCAAGTCCACCAAGAGTCGACGCCAAAGATCGGTGCAGACGAAAGCCGGCGTCCTCCAACTTGCCAATCTCCAGTGCTGTTAGGGAGGTTCCCACCCGCACTGGCCAAATGGTTGGTGGGGGAGGCTTAGCAATGCAGGAGTCGCGGACGGTACCATTCACACAACGAGCCATATCGTCCGGGCAGAACCAGAATTTGTGCATCTTCGACTCCTTTGACATATATGGCCGAATCAAACCTGTGAACGTCGGAGCTGGAGTACCCGCCGAGCCTTTGGCTATCATGGACTTACACTTTTCATAATTAATGGCCCTCACTGCAGCGCAGCCAACTCTAGACCCTGGAGTAGTTCGCTCGATGTGCCATTCGGAGTCAGCACAAGGTGACTTCTGCACTGCCCCCCTGTGGTCCTGCTGGAAACCCGCAATTACAGGGGTTGCAGGTAGCTCTGTGGAAGAGGAAGCACCAGCAGCCTCTTTCCTACTGGACGCCATGCTTTGTAGTGGAGAAATCTTGGGTACAAAAAAGTTGTCTCTGTCATGGCGATGTGAATCCCCATCTGATCCTGGAGGTGTATTTAGCTTGCGTTTGCAAGTCCCGAACCTTTCCTCTCCTTCCAGATGGGGCTCCCTTGATTGGAGAGGCGAGCCCATTGTGCACGTGTTCACTGCCTTTGCCATCTTCGTTGGATCCCCGGACCTTCTTGCAGCCCTCAACATCAACTCTGCTATATCTGGTCCCTTGCCCCCACATCGCCCCCTGAGGAAATCACGATATCTTGTTTGCTGGGTTAGAGCTCGTATCAGATCATTTGTTGTAGCAATGTAAAGATCTCTTCCTGCTTTGCCAGATTGCTGCTTCCAGGCGGCGTGAACGTTTTCTGCCAGATTACAAGACGGCATGTCCGCAATGTCCTCAAGGGACATGTCCTGTGAAAGGAAAATGAAAGAGCGTCATTCATGCAAGCGCGGACTGAACAAGGAAAGAAACTAGGTACATACAAGGGATTGCAGAGGTGAAAGGCAGCTTACAGTAGTCATGAAAGCCCCCCATTGCCTGTATCTGAAGTGCCAGAAGACCAACCAGTCTTCCAATTCTTCGACACCGTCTTGATCAGTAGCCCCTGACGAGAACCACCATGCTCTCACTGTCTGGTACATGGTCTCAGCCTCTTCCATTGTAGTCGCATTCTTGTACATGAAGCAAAGCCTCATATGCTCCGCCTGCAGATCTCTTCTAATGCACCTCTTCGTATGTTTCTACAGGGACTGAGTCCAGTGGAATAGACATGTGCGCTCCCTATTAGGCATGGGTACCTTTGGATCACCAGATCCAAAAACTCGGTGCACCGCGTTGAAGTTAGCCTGTGCACTATCTGCCATAAACCCGTTGGAATTTATGCATGTATGTCCATTGGACTCCATGACTGAAAGCAAACAATTCCACATTATCATCTGGGACTCTGTATCTTCAGACTGCATGTCACAGATGGCAATTGTCATTATTCTTTGGTAGTTCGGGTCGTGAACATGGCAAGACGTGGTTGTCCAGCCCTTCACTCGTTTGCAATGATCGAACATCATCCAGGCTTTCTCCAGATCCCCCCCTTGTTGCATACGTCTGGCCAGGCTGACGCCACTGCCCTCGCCCACCGTAGACATCTTGAACAAGTAAACCTTTGAAGACCCCTTACCCCGGGAAGACGCTAGATTGGATAAAGTCATATTGACTTATGCGCTTGAGCTCCATAATGCTGTGGATGGACCCTGTGTTTCCACCGCGCACTCTCAATGCATTCACCTGATTCCTAATATTGGGGGAGCTCAACACGGAGAAGTGATCCATCACTGCATCCAAAGAAGCCCCCTCAAGTCTTGAGCTGCATTCGCTTCCCTGCCCAAGAATGTGCCTCTCCAGGAAACTTTTGCTGGCAGCCAGCGCTGTGGCAGATGGTTGGGCTGAAGGGGACTTTGCAAACTCCTCCACGACAAGCCCATGCGCCAACTCCACACTATCTCTGCAATCGCCGTGAGACACAGGATGGTCGTGAGTCCCAAAATGAATGTAGGCTCGAGTCATGGTTTTGCAACGGTGAGTAACGTAGTACATGTGAGCAGGGCAATGTGCAATGCAGGAGGGGGCCACCTTACAGAACTTACAAACAAATGTACTGGCAGACGGTGGGGCACAGCCTGGGATAAAAGGATTGTCGGAGAGTCCTTCTCACTCACTTTCATTTTTAGCACCGCTCTTCATGAAACGCTGGCAACTTGCATTCACACATCTCAGATGCCCCACACAAACGCTCCTTCTGAATGTCAAGTTTACATCGTTGTGGATATTGGACGTTTTGGTTCTGCACCATGGATGGCCATCATGCTTTTTATCCATTCCTTGCAAGAGACCTGAGAGGCCCCCAGCACAAGTTGTTGGATTCAGCTCAAAGAGGATGTCACCGTCGAAGGAAGGTGGAAGGAAAGGAACCCTTTTTGTTGCGAATGAATCCCACAGTATCCATGCGATCTCGTTTTTGGATCCTGGTTTTCTTGACAATGCTTTCAGATGTGGGATGACAGTAGCCATGATTTTTCCTTTTGCCATGTTAGTATTTGTGCGGATTTTGCAAAATCATGATTTTCTTGTCATGCCGCCAACATCGACGTCCCCTTCAGGAAGACTGTTCATGGGAGCCAGTATTTCTGCCAATTCATCATCCGAGGAATCCGACAGTGTCACAAAAGTTCTTGAAGTGGTGTCCTCCTGCTTCACAGTCACATGCCGCTTTCCTTGAACGACAGAGGCAGCTGTCCCAGGAGTGACAATGGAGCCACCAGATTGTCTCCTTTCGCTTCGGAACACACGATATTTTCTAGGAAGAACTCTCCATTCCTTGTGTTTCTCTGCAACGTGCGGTTTCTAGAACAACGTTCTTTGAACGTTTCCCTCCAAGTCATAGATCTCTTTCTCGACAGTAACACAACCAATGTCAAGCTTGAACCTTGCTGCCAGAACATGCTCCTCCACCACAGCAAAACCATCATCTTCAACCGAGGCACTGAAAGGGCAAGGCTCTTCAGTATACTGAAACTCGGCGAAGGCCAAGTCATTAGGAGAAGCCATGTGGTGAACATACGATGGTGAGTACCAATACAATTGTGCGACAGGGCCAGGTAAAAACCTTCCGGAGGCGATTGCCAAATCCCAAAAGTGTTTGCTAAGGCAAGAGGCAGTTGTACAACTGGCCCCACACATTAACCAATAACTTGTGAGGGTATTGAACCACACAGCCAAAACAGTTGGGCAATTGCCAAATTGATGGAGAAGGGAACAAAACTGTTTATTTTGTCAGTGTCACACCACCGGGAAAAGACGGCGCCGTCTTGGATATTGCAATCCAATTTGCATTTTGCGGCATTCCACAACGTGAACTCGGACAGTGCATTGAGTGCCGAACCCGGGAAATATCCAACGCCGGATGAACGCGGACATTGCGTTCCTGACGTTATATATGTTTTTGTTTTGAAGAAGGCAAAATCTGTGTATGATAGGGCGATGGCATGCCTCATGTGCGCAATATTTCATCCAAATCAGAAAACATCCACATTTGAAGAACTCGGCCTTATTGATGGCATTAGGGGCGCCTAATAAGCCGCAGCCAGTGAGATCGATCCATTTGGGGGGTTATAGGGTAGACACGCACGTCCTTAACCACATGCATAACTGACGGCTTTACAGGGTTCCTTACTTTCTCGATTGTTTGTTAGTCAAGCTGGAGAGCTGCGGGAGTGAGAGAGAAGACATAGTAAGAAGACGTAGAAGGCAGTCCCTTTACTGTGGAGGTGAGGGCCCGCATAAAGTACAGGTCGCGGATGGTAAAGTACGTGGCCATAGCTGATCCCGCCCTTGGTGCCGACTTTCTGGTGGAGGTGGGGAAGCACTACTCTCGCGCTCTGAAGCCCATGATGACATTGGAGAAGCTCCATTGTCTAGCCACATCCTGTGTGGATGCAACAAAAAAGGTGATACATTCTTAACCAAATTGTGGTGGCAACAACTCGTTTTTGTGGTGTTTGGCGCTTACAATATGCTGGGTGGTTGGACAGACCCGGTGGCTCCAAATCTGGAATGGTTCCCAAAGTACCAGGGACATGTGGAGCTTCCCCAAACCGGACAAACTCTCTGACCCTACATTCGACATGTGGATGAACCGCATGACATGATGGTTTCAGGTACTTCCCCACGCTTCGTTTGGGGCTTCTACTCTAGTAGGGGGTGGATTCATTGTATTTTTTCAGGAAAGCGATCTGATGGAGAATCTCCACAAGTGACGACGAATGCGCAAGAGCAGCTGGACACACAAGCACATCAGTTCAAGATGGAGATATCTCCTGCAGCAGAGAGCCTACGTGACTATGTGACGAGGTACTTTCTGCTCTACAAAACCAACCTATTCTTTTGGGAGATAGCAGATGCTCGCCGGAGCCACGAGTTCACTGACCAGCCGAACGCGGACAAAGCAGCAATGCGCATTCTGTACAGGTACATACGCGCTGTCTTTCTTTGAAGTCCTTGCATTTCAGGATGTTAGAAGCCTCATGTGGTGTTAGGGAAAATGGCGCCGAATTTCCAGTCAGGGCTCCGAAAATGGCTAAGTCCCTAGACTGGCTGGCCCTGAACTGGAAATTCGGCGTCATTTTCCAGTTCTAGGCCCTATTGCCGTTCAGGGACTTGGCCATTTTCGGGGGGGCTGCTATTTCATGAGCCATGAGCCATGAGCGGCATGAGCCATGAGCAGAGTCGTAAGTGTGGAAAAAAACATGAGCAGCACTATTTTCCGGAAATGAGTGTCCGCGGGAATAGGGTTTAGGGTGCCACGGTCATAGGGGGAGAAGGACCTCCCGATGAAGGAGGTTCGGCAATGTTATTTAGAATTATATATTGAAAGGCAATGTTTCGCGAATGGTAGGGTGGTATTGCTCTGTACAATGGGGGCCCATTTCAGCCTACCAGCCATTTGCAAAATTCACCCACACTCCCAATCCCAAACGAAATGAGCAATGACGCATTCTCGGAACAATGGACACAGAATAGAATAAAAAGAGGGCACAATGAGGTTTTTATTGATCCACATGAATTGCATTTGAAGCACGTCTACTGTGCTGATTGTGCCCTCAAATCTTGAGCCCTGTGCCTACTGAATACAAGTCACGTTGTCAATGGGACTTCGACTGCTCTCAGAACTAGCTCATGAGTCCTGGGGCTCCTCCATGTAAAGTCGATTGCAGCCGTTGTACCGCCCCTAGTGATGTTCACCACAATGTCCTGCCCTTCAATCATACCACCATCGAATATGGAAATCTTCACGTTTTCGTCGTCCACACCAATGCGAATGTCCCCATACAATGGAGAAGAGGAGCGCACTCCTCGAGGAGAATAGGTCTCTCCGATGGAGTCCACCCACGTCCAGTGGCAGCAGTTCCACCGCAACAGCATAGCAGTGCGCCTTCTTCTGCATGGGTGACCGTCGTAGCTGGGAAAATCGGAATCGAGGATGCGCAGGAGCCACGGACTCCTCAAACCAAGATCGTCACCCCGCTCGAAGGCGTAGTGGCCTACGATATACTCAAAAGCCACCAATGTTTCCACAATCGAACCAGTATCTTCTGTGTAATCTGTGTACCAGATAACAATGTCTCCCGATGTGGCCGAATACATTGCATAATCGATGCCTCCAAAGGGGCAGTCGTCCCGGTTCCGGAAGCACGGCATCCTTGCAATGGAGGACCTGAGGACGACTTGGATGCCGATGACCTTGCGGACAGCTACGAAGCCCTTAGATTTTGGAAAAGATACGAAGCGGAAGAGCAGTCCGGCCTCCAAAATGGAGCATCTGGGTCACACGTACCCACCGACGGAGGTGGAACGTGTTCATCACGCCAGCGGTGGATGAAGCCATACATCTTTCTCATCAACAAGTTATAGTTTGAGATCTGCCACCGAAGTCCATCCCCCCGGATGGAAATTCGGCGCCGCATTTACATCGAAGAGGGGATGGACTTCGTCGTGTCCAGTGGCTATCGGCCCACCTGGCAGTGACTGCCCATAGTTTGCATGGCAGGGTAGGAAACTGAAACGGCTACATTCATGCAGCAGCCAATCTTCATCGGTCCAGGATCCTGTACGGGGGAAATTTAAATGTGCCCTGGAGTGTGCCCTGGAATGTACCTCACTTCTGTATGACTGTGTTTCATTGTGTTGAATAACTCTCGGATTTGGCCCACTGTTTACAATTTGATGTCTCATTTCTACAATTTGTCTGTCTGGTTGAATAAAGCAGAGTAACCGGTATGTGAGTCATGTGTCAAGAATATACCAGAGTAACGCCATGTCGGACATTGAAATGCGGCACCGCATTTCCATGTCGGCATGGAAATGTGGCGCCGCATTTCCATGTCGGACATCGAAATTCGGCACCGCATTTCCATGTGGGACAAGAAAATGCGGTGCATCATTTCCGTCCAGGTACACGAAATACCAACACGGGTCTATAAATTGATCAGAAAACGAGGTTGGCATTGCAAATGCGGCGACGCATTTCCAGCTTGGCAATGGAAACTTCTTTTTGGACAAGGGAATGCGGTGCCGCATTTCCGTCCAACACTTCGAAAAGTGCACCTATTTCCGACCAGCGCGATGGAATGCGTTACCGCATTTCCGAGAGAGGGTCTGCAAATTGACAAATTGCGATGTCCGTTCTGGAAATGCGGCGCCGCATTTCCATGTCCGTCATCGACTTTTTTTTTACAATGGAATGCGGTGCCAGTTTTTGTTGATGGGTCTGCAGTTCGAACAACCACCATCCCCAATATGGAAATGCGGCACCGCATTTCCAATCCCGCCATGTCGGCCTCCTTGTTCGACCTCCTTGTTCGACCTCTGTAAGCGTGGTGGCATCCATGCAATGAGCGGGAGAGGCCAAAACTGGCGTGTGGACAAAGGAAATTTTGGAAATGCGGCACCGCATTCCCAATTCAGATTACTTTTTACTATGCCAACATTGAAATGGAAAAATTAGTCCCTCCCCTGTTTTGGAAATGCGGTGCCGCATTTCCAAAAGAGGTTCTTAGAGTTGCCAAAATTTTGGAAATGCCCTGACCCATTTCTGATTTTGGGAGCGTCCTGGTTTGGGCGATTGTGTGGCTGGAATGCACACTGGAGAGGGGTCACGAATGTCGGGCAGAATTTTCTTTATATACTCTGGAAGAGAATTTACATTTACAGAGACTTCATTAAAATTCTATTAATCTTGAAAATCATCGGAATCCTCATCCTGTTCTAGACTGTCCTGCTCCTCCTCCACCCCCTCAGTGCCTCTCTCATCTCCAGCGGACTGCTCGTTGGCCAGGCTTTCAAAAATCCCATCTTCCCCTTGCGGAACTGTCCATCTCACCTCCGTTGGGTCGTCCTCCTCCCTGTCTGCGTCGCTCTCATCCGCTGAATCACATATGTACTTTCGTACCCGTCTACCTGTCTGAGCTGCTGCCAACTCTTTCCTTATCCTTCTGTCCTCCCTAGCCCTCTCCAAAATCTGCTCTACTTTACTGGGATTCTCACTTCTTCTAATCGCTGTATTTGCGAGTTTAGCTGCATAACTAGGAAGGGAGTAGTCCCTCACCGGGCTCGTCATGAAGTCGGCCCTCGCAAAGAACGGGACATTCTTCCTGGCAGGAAGTGTAGGCCCTACATGTTTCGACCCGGACCCTGCAATCCTGCACATGACAATCATCAACGAGACTAATGAGAACCACAGTCGGGAAATTCCTTTGACATAAATGACCCAGAAGGCTTTGCAAACTTACAATGTTTGCACTCACTCGTATTCCGGGTTCTCCTCTGCATCAATGTCCACTGTGTCTTCCTCGGACTCCGACGAATCCGAGGAGACTTCCGCTCTGTCGGGAGCCTTCACATTCCGTTGCAGCCCCTCCAGATGGGATCCCCACACGGATGAATCCTCCTCGTAGGCAAAGAGGTGCCGGTCGGAAAACCGCCCAGCCCACATTGAGGCACCTGTTACAATGCCATCCACACATTACCACATGGCGCTTCAGATGTTGCGAACTACATCCTAACGAGAATTTGCAGAACAGCAGAGATCAAGATTCTGCATACCTGTCCCACAGATGAGGTCCAGCACTGTGCCCTCCACGTCTGTGCATGTCTCCATAATTGTCTGAATGAAGGCAGGGCTCCGAGTCCGTGAGTACCGCAGGGGTTCCGTTGAAGTGAGGCTATGAGGGAGAAGTTCCTTGGGAACGTTGTTGAACAGAACGTCGTAATCGAGTGGGTCGCAGTTCGGGTCAACCTTTCCTCCCTCCTTCCGGAAAGCAAAGGTGGAGTTTTCCTTCACAAAGCAGTATGCATCGAACTGCTTCGTCTGCATACACAGGGGGAAAACGATTAGAAACCGAATGCGGCACCGCATTTGAAAGCACCCAAGCAAATGAATGGACGAGTGCCAGTGTCGTAATCACCTTCTTCCCTTCCGACCGAAGGCCCAGTGTGTTGATGCACGTCCACTTCTTTTTCAGAATCGGGACGGCGCTCTTGCGGGTCCACTTCGCAATTCCTGTCTGAGTGTTTTTTCCTCTGCTCGCCAGGACAACCACACAGCCTCTGTCGTCCAACACCATGCGGGCAAGCCCGAATCCTTTCTTCCAAAAGTCCTCCGAGTACCTGTTCCAAGATGGCAAAGCTTGCAGTCCTTCCACAGGCTCTCCGTCCGGAATATCCAAGATGATCATATCGCAAGACCACTCGGTGGCATTTCCGCCCCTCCTACAATCCTTGTCTGCACACACCCTCTCAAAGAACGAGACCATATTCTGAAATCCTGGGGTGTCGGAAGGCTCTTCGGCAGTCGCCTTCTTCAGTGCTCTGCCCTTCAGACCCTCCATGGTCTTCATGTATGCCAACTTGGCTGCCCGTCCATCCAAAGCCGCCAAGAAACTCTCATTTACACACTGGACTACTGTTTCGGGAGCCACTTTCGGCCTCTTCATTTCCACCGGCTCGAAAGGGTGCCCCCTGGGGGGTTGAAGAGTGCCTTCTTTGCCGAGCCAGTTCTCGTGCCTCTGGTGACAACGGTGGGCACAGGGGAGGCAGCCTGCGTTTGGGGGGGTGGGCTGGTTGCAAAGTCTCCATCGGAGTCCTCTTCCTCACCCTCTTCCTGAACAGGCTGTTTCTGCTTCTTCGTTTTGGCGGGTGTCACAACAGCTGCTCCTTGCTGGCGAGTCCTCTTCTTCGACCCCTTCTGTTGGGCCTGCACAGCTGCATCCACCGTCTTTTGTGCCATCTCAGCTGCCTTTCTGGATTCTTCCAGAGCAGCAGATTCCTTTGCCGACTTTGGCCCAGCAGGGACACGTCTTTCCTTTCTCTTCTCTTCTGCCAAGGCGTGCAGATCTTTCTCAGACTCGTCAACAATACCGCCAGACATGTCCAGGTACCACGGGCATCCAACGAGATGCGCGGGATGCCATTGTTTCTGCATCTCGGGTGTGTAGACACAGCTTGGGCCCGCCACGGTCCAAGCCATGAAGAACGGGGGCTCTTGAGCCAGGGCCCCTGTCTGAAGGAGCACGTATTTCATATACCTGCAAGGCAGTCAGCATGCGTGAGCAAAACTTGAGACCAACCTACTGGCAGAGTGCCACCGAAAACATAAAATGCGAATGCGGTGCCGCATTTCCGAGACAAACCTCGTAACCAGGCTTCGCATACAAGGGCAGCTGTGCTTCACCTGTAAACAATTCGCATTGCAGCTTTCCCCGCTCCCTCCTGATGTGTAAACTCCACGCTCCTTCTTGCTGTCTGTAGCTCTCTGGCGAAAAGGTTGTCCTTGTACGCACATCTGAAACGTGTCACGTAGTCTTCCAATGTCTGTGTTCCATCCCATTTGACGTACAAGCCGAACGAATTTGTGTGCATTACGACTTGCTCCTTTGCATTCGACATTACCTGCCATTCCCAAATGCATTGTCACGTAGCAGTTCAGGGAATTCATGTCAGAAAAGCAAATCTGGGGAAGTACCTTGAATTACCTGGAACCACCAAGTCATGCGGTTGAGCCACACATCCACTGCAGGGTCGGAAACTTCCAGTGGAAAAGACCACATTGTCCTTATGCTCTCGGATGCATTCCAGATCGACAGCCACCGTGTCTGCCATTTCCGATCCAATGTCAGTGGCTGGAAGAGAGTGGCTATTGCTAGGAAGGAAATTCAGTGCATTGAAACCTCACCTTCTCTTTCGCCTCCACACATGCCGTTGAGAGGTGATGCAGTTTCTCCAATTGCATGGTCGGCTGCATGGCCCGAGAATAGTGTTTTGCAATCTCGGGGATGAAGTCCTTTCCAAGTGCCGGATCTGCAATTGCCACCAGCTTCACAAGCTTTGACTTGTATTTGGTTCTGGACTTGACACCGGCTTCCTTCAAGTGCTCAGTCAATGACTGCAACGTTTTGACCTGCCCCTCACTTTCCATGAAGAAGCGTTTGGCATGGGCCAAATCCAGCTTGATGTTTGACTGCCAACAAAAACATGCAGAAGCGTTACATTCGATTCATGTGGAAACATTACTGGAAATTGGGGAAGGATGAGCAGAGGGAAATTGGAGCACGACTTACTTCGTATATCACCTCCACCATTCCATCCATAGTGAGACGATACCATGTCCGGTCTGTTTTTGCAACGGCTTTCTGAATGAGCTCCGGCTCCAGCATTTCCGCAAACATCTGCGGATCAGTAAGACCAGTTTTCCTCACCCTGTACAGCATATGTGCCATGTGGGTATGCACGTACGCATTCTCAGTGACCCTGCAAGGCACACTCTCCAGTTCAGTACACGGAAGCACGGAATCAAACCAGAATGGAAACCGAAATGCGGCACCGCATTTCGAATGTGCTAGGGAGGGTATGAGTATCTTACGAGTTGAGGTCCGCCATGGCATTCTTGAGGAGGGAGGAGTCTGCCGCCTTCACCTTGAGGATGACACACTCCACCATGTAATGCCAGCCAATGTGCTTGGCATGGTTCTGCTTGATGTACTCCCACCAGGCGAGAAGTCGGTGATTCCCGTCCCACACAAAGAACATTTTTCCCGACATATGGCCGAAGTCGGGATCACCCTTCAGCGTCGCCTCGAATTCGTGGTTGCGAGTGTGCCAGTGGGTATCCCACGTTGACAATTCATCGGCAGTGGGTCCACGGGTTTCGCCGTCCTCATTCTCTATGGAAACGTAAAACGCTGCCGATCCCAGACGGTACCCTTCTCGAAATGCGAACTTGAGCTTATCCACATCTCCGGGAAGGGCCTGCCTGACGATGGGAAGGGAGACCATGCGACAGAGTGGGATTCGAAGAGTCCGCTGGAATACCCTGCTGCCCAGAACTCTGCCAATGCTACTGTGTGTCTCCTCCAACATTTTATCCGCTGCACTTTTGAAATCCTCCGGAGACATGTCTGTAGGTGCAGGTAGTGGCTGAGCAGGTGGAGCATCCTCAACTGGAGCTGCACTCTGGGGCCTGTGTGCGGGCAATTCTGCCACTGCAGAGGCCTCCTCCGGGCCTGCTAGCTCATCGGTGGTGAGGTCTGCCTGCGAACGTTCAGCGGCAGCACCCTCCTCCGGTACCAAATCGAGATCAACGGTCGATCCCATTGCCTTCGCTGCAGCAGAGTCGGCCCCAACATCTGCAGGCGGGAAATCCTCCAGGAACTGAGCTTCAGCTCGTGGAAGCGGTTTTGCGGGAGATTGTTCGGCCGTCGCCCTGATTGCCTTCTGCTTCCTCATCCTTGCAGGTGAAGGTGTCTGCTGCAATAGAATCTGTCTTCTACCCTGCTGCTTCATTCGCGTTGGGGGGGGTGAATCGGCCTGAGCCGGTTCAGAAGCCAGTAGAGGGACGGGCTGCTTCTTCTTCGACTTTGCTGGAGAAGGGCCCGACCCCTGCTGGCGATTCTCCATGATCGAAGAACGCGAGTCGATCTCTGAGACTTTGAACTTGCCCTTCGAAGACGCGTCTTTGAATCGCAGAGGGCTAGGCCCGGCAGGAGTACCCGCGCTCGGGGATCGGGTGGGTGTACGTGCTGCAGCTAGCTCCTCGGACTCTTCCTGCGGCTCTTCGGATTCCTGCGATCCCTCCAGCACGTCCACCTTTCCTGTTAGGCATGCAAACATGTTCTGCATTCAAGTCTCCTAGCATTCAGTCTAAGAATTACAGAAGCAAAATGGGGGGTTCGGTGCTCGATCAGCTGCGCGCAGCCCGATCGCATGGAGCTCTCACTGGTGGCTGGGTTGCCTGAGTGGCCTGCTGCTCGGAGATGGCAATCTCCTCCTGTAGACGCATCTGCTTCCTCCCCTTCGGCATTGGCCTACGTCCGAAGTATAATTTCCGGAGCTTGCGACGAGGTCTCCTGTCTGGTGCACGAACTCCCCCCTCTCAGGTTCGAGCATAAGAAGAACAGAGAGAGGGAAAAGGGGCAAAGAGTGCAGATGGAAAGGGCGCGAGAGGGGTGACTGAGGAGACACGACAAAAGTAGATGAAACGGCGGTGATGCACCACTTGGGTTCGAAAGGTTGGACGAAAGTGTCTCCTCGTGGAGTTTGCGTCATTACGAAATTCGAATCGTTGAGGGTACGCCCGCCGTCCGAAAATCAAACATCATTATCCAACGGTCAGGCCGCGCCGCCTCATGCCCCTTCAGTCAGATAGAGTGCCGACATGTGCAGCAATTCCGTTGCTCCACGTGTTCACATTTCAAGGCATTTCCGTCCCAGCGTCTGATGAGTTGGAGCGAGAATGCGAATGCGGCGCCGCATTTCCGTTAAGTACGATCACTCTGCTACACATCCGTACTTGTTGGAAGAAAATGCGGCACCGCATTTCCGTTCCACCTTCACATACCTTAGTTGTTGAACGGAAATACGGTGCCGCATTTCCGTCCCACAGCTCCAAGTATGAGATTCAGAAGGGAAATGCGGCGCCGCATTTCCGTCCCACAGCTCCAAGTATGAGATTCAGAAGGGAAATGCGGCGCCGCATTTCCGTTCCCACTTCACATACGTTAGTTGATGAATGGAAATGCCGTGCCACATTTCCGTTCGGGAAAGTATAGAGGTCTCACCTGGACAGAAATGCGGTGTCGCATTTCCGGTCTGGAAAGGTTGAAGGTCTCACATGGATGGAAATGCGGCAACACATTTCCGTAGCACAGCTCCAGGCCGAATATACAAAACGGAAATGCGGCGCCGCATTTCCGTTCGAGAATGTCGGAAGGTGCGACTCGAACGGAAATGCGGTGCCGCATTTCTGTACCCGTTGCGCACGATTTTCAGTCAGAATGGAAATGCGGTACCGCATTTCCGTTCTGTAGAGTATTAACGTCTGACGCTGGCGGAAATGCCTTCCCGCATTTTCGTTCCACAGCTCCATGCCTCACATACAAAACGGAAATGCGGTGCCGCATTTCCGTTTTGGAATGTCGGATGGTGGGACTCCGACGGAAATGCGGTACCGCATTTCAATTCCGATGTTTCAGGATATTTCATCAGAACGGAAATGCGGTGCCGCATTTCCCTTTTAAATCTAATACATTCCGTTCTGGAATGTTGGGAGGTGCGACTCGGATGGAAATGCGTTGCCGCAATTCAGTTCCGATGGTTCACGATTTTCAGTCAGAACGGAAATGCGGTGCCGCATTTCCGTTCTGGCCTGATGGTAGGTGCGACTCGGATGGAAATACGTTGCCGCAATTTCAGTTCCGATGGTTCACGATTTTCAGTCAGAACGGAAATGCGGTGCCGCATTTCCGTTCTGGAATGATGGTAG
The DNA here is from genome assembly GCA_030704615.1 of Takakia lepidozioides. Classification (NCBI taxonomy): domain Eukaryota; kingdom Viridiplantae; phylum Streptophyta; class Takakiopsida; order Takakiales; family Takakiaceae; genus Takakia; species Takakia lepidozioides. The sequence continues at coordinate 95,052,984 of CM060731.1, read as the reverse complement.
GTGCGACTCGGATGGAAATACGGTGCCGCATTTCAGTTCAGATAGTTCACGATTTTCAGTCAGAACGGAAATGCGGTGCCGCATTTCCGTTCTGGATAGTGTGAATGTCTCAACCGGTCGGAATTGCGCTGTATGAAGCTGTCGGAATCTTACTCGGCTCCAGGCATCAGATACAAAATGGAAATGCGGCGCCGCATTTCCTTTATGGAATGTCGAAAAGTGCGACTTTGACGGAAATGCGGTGCCGCATTTCTGTTCCCGTTGTTCATAATTCTCAATCAGAACGGAAATGCGGTACCGCATTTCCGTTCCACCTTCACATACCGTGCTTGTTGAATGAAAATGCGGTACCGCATTTCCGTTCTCGAGAGTATGAATGTCTTTTAAGGACGGAAATGTGCTGCAGCATTTCTATCCCTCAGCTCCATGCATCAGATACAAAATGGAAATGCGGCACCGCATTCCCGTTCTGGAATGTCGAAAAGTGCGACTCGGACGGAAATGCGGTGCCGCATTTCTGTTCCCGTTGTTCATAAATCTCAATCAGAACGGAAATGCGGTACCGCATTTCCGTTCCACCTTCACATACCGTGCTTGCTGGATGGAAATGCGTTACCGCATTTCCGTTCTGGAGAGTATAAAGGTTTCCCCCGGACGGAAACTCGGTGCCGCATTTCCGTCGCTCTGTTGCATGACCAAGATGCAATACGGAAATGCGGCGCCGTATTTCCGTCCACCAGCAATCGACAGAATCACTCGTGACGGGAAATCTGGAACCTCAATGGGTTGCATTGTTCCGAAACAACACAATTGCGGCCAGTCTTGATGAGCACAACTTGGTTGTCTGACCGTTTTAACCAGCAGTCCTGGCACTTGTCAGTGCGAACGTTCCTGTCTGCACCGAGAATACTGCTGGATCCACCCTCAGGAGAAACTGTCAGGAGATGTTATTTCGTCGCCGAATCGGCCATCATTGTCCTACTCACTGGCTATGGAATCAAACCTCCCACCTTCATGCATGTAGCTTGAAACAATACTTTCCACTTCAATGTGCGACTTCCAATTGTCGATGGACTCCGCAGATCCACTTAGATGGTGCCTGTGAGCCTTGGTCTGTCGCTATACTGAACCTCGCACTTGCCAACTCCGTGCGGTGTTCGATGGCTCCGAATTCCTACGCTATAGTTTGCTGTCCTCCGCAACTTGGGAGAGCCTGGATCCCAAACGAGGGAGGACTTTGCAGAGTGACTGAAACTTACCTTTGTTCCAAATTCAAGCTCAAACCGGGCACAGTTTATTTGGAAGAAGAAAGGAAGGATGTTCCTGGACAGGTTGACGAGACCATTGTCGTGCTAGGTAACGACGGAGGTTGCGGAATCGAATGGCACGTTCCCCCGTCAGACACCATCCTGTACCGAGCTGTGGGAATGCCCATTCCCTTTCCGAATCAGTCGCTGCCCACACCATCCACAAAGGAGTCCGGAAACCGAGAGGCGGCCACTGCCAACAGAGAGGTATGCAACGATAATCATTCCCGACCTGGACCGTCAAGACCCTCCATAGCTTCTCGTGTGGACGTATTCGACATTTCCGACGAGGAAGATGATTGCATTGAGGTACCCATGTCCTCCACACGGTCGTTCAAATCCGGCATGGACGTCTCTGTAGGTGCTACGCATGTGCCCTCGAGCATAACTCCAACCCGGTCCATTGTGCAGCTCCTACGACAACATCACCTCGATGGTTCTCGCTCCGAGCTGGCTGCTCTCGACTATGCCAAATTCCCAGTCAGAAAGGTAACTTTTCTGCCTCCCGAAGTCGATGGCAATGTCATCTTCGAGTTTCCACCTGTTTCTTCGTCAAAGAAAGCCTCGGGGATGTTAACAGACATGGATCGAAAGCATGACGGACACCCCTGGTGTGTGACGAAGACCAGTAGCACGAAAATTGCTGATGGTGTTCGTGTACGATATGTCCTCTGTGCGGGGAAGCTGAGGTGCCTCAATCCCACCTGCTTCCACTTTCTCTCCAAAGGAGGGCGGAGAAACGAGACGGATTGGACTGGCACAACGCATCATCCATTCATTGTCTCAGCCAAGCTCCTGCGGGTTCTTTCAAGTGTGCACATTGCAAAGAACCACCGACGTGCATGTCCATGTGCAGAGCCAAGCAATATTACGTTATCCATTTGCTCCCGGACTTGACTAGAGCTTGCATACACGTTGGGGTCCACTGCCACCCCTTGGCGAGAGGCAACATGCGTGAGGCTGTGCAGGAAGCACACGACATCATAAAAGAGGAGGTGAAATTGAGCCCCGGAGCCAGACCAAAGCAGATTCAGCTGAAGGCAGCCCACAAGATTGCTCTTGGCAAAATCATGTCTGAAGATGGTTCCGACCGAGAGCCCTTGACCGAAGACGAGATGCGTGACCTCTTGGAGTCCGTCTCGCACGTTTGTAGTCCGAATGTGCGGAATCACATCGTATCTTGCAAGCAGGAGTTCGGCAGGGGGTCGGACATGTACTCAATCCTGGAGGTGAAACGAATGACTGGATATGACTACATCCAAGGTAGCAGGTTTCCAGGGCAAGGCAGCGAATCCGATCGTTGTTACATTTTCAAAATGTCGACGTGTGGGCCTGGGAGTGGAGTCGACTTGGTCACTCGCATGACAACTGGAAACTTGTCGAATGCTTGGGTGATGTTTGATCACATCAAGCGAATTACAAACCATCAGTGGGTGACTATGGGTGCGCATGTTTATGACTATCACTCCAAGAGGCTCATGACGATTGCAATCTGCGAGATGAAAGGGGAGGACACACAGTCCGAGATGCATCTGTGGGAGGGCATAAACCAGCAGATGGCAAGGGCGGGATTGCCAGAGCCCAATTTCAGGGGATTCATGGCAGACAACGCTCAGGCCAACTGGGCAGCGGTGCGGCGTGTGTACGGTGAGGACCCCAATGTTCCAATGGAGGGGAAAGAGAGATCCTGTGGATTCCATTGGATGCAGAGTCTATCCCACTACACTACCAAATTTGTTGCTAGCTCATTCCAGGCTGAACACCGTGTCCTTTGTACGGCGTGGAAGGATGCACCCACATTTGATGACGCGGAGGTTAAGTTTGCTATCATCGAGGCTTGGTGGAACACGTCAGGTGCAGTGGAGACAACCAATCTGGGAGCATTGCACAGCTGGTTGGGGTGGTGGCATTTTCGGTATCGACAGTTCGGACAGTACATGCGGGAGGTAGGCTGCTGTCATTTTCGTTCATTTGTCTTTCTGTTACGGACATTTCGATTGGTCCCTCACCGTTGTTTGTGTCCTTCTAGGAGCGGTGCTTGGATTCCGACACGGACATGCCGAACACGAATATGGCAGAATCGGTCCACTCCTCCTGGCGAGCGTCTTCTGCCGCACATCTGGTGGACGTAGTGACGGCCACAACGGAGGACATCGACAGAGCAATCATGCAGCAAGCCACGTACTACAAGTTCCTGAGCGGCAAACAATGGGGCTTTGGGCCGGACAGGGAGGAATTGTTGGTACGAACAGCTTCGAGGTCCAAGAATCCAGTGAAATGGGCGACAGCATTGCGAGAGAAGATCAAAGGGACGCCTCTGCACCGCAGAGGTGAACACCTAGAGGGGGACGTCCGGACTCGCCCTGTCAGGCGGAGGATTGAAGAGGAACCCGGGTGCGAAGAGGATTCCTGGAGATCCGACAGGAACATTCGGACAGCACCTCGAGGTCCCGTCATGTTGCCGCACAATGTGTCTTCCAGCAGTGGAAGCCCAAGAAATTCCAGATCGCCGTCGCCTTCAACCGGGGATTTCGTGCAACAAATTCCCACCGCTCCCTTGCCCCACATTCCGCCCGCTGTTATGCAGTATGGCCAAGCCATTGTGGAGACGACTGTGTCTGCCTCACAGTGGAGAATTGCTCGCACAAAGCCGTCGTTTCGAGGAAGGTGTTCCGCAATTCGTGTGGATACACGGCAACGTTGTTTAGAGATGATAAGGAGGAATCCAGATGGGGCTGTCCCTGCTCCTACTTTTACAGGAAGATTTGTCCATGCAAAGTTTGCGGAGGCGACAACCACCCAGTTCTGGTTCTGCAGGCACGACATTATGACTTGCGTGTATGGAAAGCCCAAGTACGGCATACAGACAATGCCAGAGGCTCCCCCGGTGTGGCCGGTGGAACCAGGCTGCGATCTGAGTCAGGTTGAGGCCGACGCCCTTACCGCCGCAGGATTTCGGATGGTGCAGCGCACTGACGTGCCCAGACAACCATTTCCGCTTCCACAGCCTCCACCACCGACCCCTGTGAGAGCAAGAACAATGGGACACGACAGCTCTAAGCATCCTACACACCGTTGGGGGAAACCGAAGAGGCGGCGACCTCCCTCAAAAGTGAACGAGACAAGGATGGGGAATGCACTTCGGATGAACTGTACAATCCAGAGCTCGACAGAAGTGCCCCCACCAGGATTCGGGCGTGTGTATCAGATGGCCACGGCGGGCTCAGCTGTTCGCAATGAGGTGTACACCATCACCATTTCAAATTACCCACCTGCAATTGCACCGACTTCCAGATCATGGCGAACAAGGGGGCATCATACTGCCCTTGCAAGCATTTGTACTACGTGTACCTAAAGAGACTCCGTTGTAATTCCACAACTCATCACTTCATACATGCACCAGGGTTGAGCCCCCAGGAGGTTCACACTCTTCTGAATATGGATCCAGGGGACCAGTGAGCTTGGCTTGCGGTCCACATACAATGGTACGCCCATCGGATAGTAGAACTGTACTGCTGCCAGTACCTCAGACTCTGGCCACACAAAGGTCCGACATATGTCTTGCCTACCAGTAACCTGTTTTGATCGAACTAAGATATTACTATATCGTTCACTTGTTTCCACGTGCATGTATTTTTGTATGTTGGAGGGTTCATGTTTTTCTGCTTTCCGAAAACTTGCTCTCCTCATTCGACCTCCGACAAGGAAATGTGGCGCCGAATTTCCAAGTATCGTCGTAGGTACCCCCAGAGGCGGCCTTCGCCAACACCAAACCGCTCCGAAATTTCGCACGTGCGAACCCTAATGCGGCACCCTATTTCCCAGTTCAGTTGCAAACCTTTCCCGCCGAATACCCGAAGAAGACAGAATTGTGAAGTACTGCATACTGTATTGGTGCAGACTCCATTGGTTCAATCGCGGCAAAAGGGTCAGCTTCATTCCAATGTTAAGGCATGTAAAACCGCGGAATACTCTATACAGGCCAGTATGCGACGTCCTTTTGCAGTGGTATACTGGATTTCCCGTTGCACGGTCACTTATTTCCATGAGCGGATCTATAAAACCATGAGCGGACTTGTTACTGACGACATATCTTCGCCGCATTACATGATCTGGAACGTCCAAAAACGGCAAGGTCAAATAAAAAACTATTATTTTAATACTTGTTTAATCTGCCGCATTTCCAAATTTGGAGGAGTCCGCTCATGAAATCCGCGTATCTTAGACTTCGGCTCACCGCTCATGCGGCTCATGCGGCTCATGGCTCATGGCTCATGGTTTCTGCTCATGAAATAGTAAACCTCCATTTTCGGGCTAAGTCCCTAGACTGGCTGACCCGGAACTGGAAATTTGGCGCCATTTTCCAGTTCTAGGCTCTATTGCCGTTCAGGGACTTAGCCATTTTCGGGCTAAGTCCCTAGACTGGCTGGCCCTGAACTGGAAATTCGGCGCCATTTTCCAGTTCCAGGCCCTATTGCCGTTCAGGGACTTGGCCATTTTCGGGCTAAGTCCCTAGGGTGGCTGGCCCAGAAGTGGAAATTCGGCGCCATTTTCCAGTTGTAGGCCCTATTGCCGTTCAGGGACTTAGCCATTTTCGGGCTAAGTCACTAGACTGGCTGGCCCTGAACTGGAAATTCAGCGCCATTTTCTAGTTCCATGCCCTAGTGCCGTTCAGGGACTTAGCCATTTTCGGGGTAAGTCCCTAGGGTGGCTGGCCCCGAAGTGGAAATTCGGCGCCATTTTCCAGTTGTAGGCCCTATTGCCGTTCAGGGACTTGGCCATTTTCGGGCTAGATCCCTAGGGTGGCTGGCCCGGAACTGGAAATTCGGCGCCATTTTCCAGTTCTAGGCCCTATTGCCGTTCAGGGACTTAGCCATTTTCGGGCTAAGTCCCTAGGGTGGCTGGCCCTGAACTGGAAATTCGGCGCCATTTTTCCAGTTCTAGGCCCTATTGCCGTTCTGGGACTTAGCCATCTTCGGGCCAAACCGGGAAAAATGGCGCCGAATTTCCAGTTCAGGGCTCTCAAGATGGCTAAGTCCCTAGGGTGGCAGTAACCGAAAACCGAAATTCGGCGCCATTTTTCCATTTCTAGGCCCACTCACATCCGCCCCAACTTGGGAAAATGGTGCCGAATATGCATTTCAGGGACCTCATTGTGTTTTTCATGAATGCAGGTACTGCAAGTTCTCCCTTTTGGAGAAAGGTCATCTGTCTTTCGAGCCACCATTCTTCCTGGCATGGAGGAACCCTGGGGCTGACTCCATGTACACTGACGATATTGTGAAGGAGTGGCATCTGGAACATTTGCGTGATTGCCCTTGGTATGTGGACCTTCCGCCCGGCTCGCTCGACCCATCCGAGTTTCAATTGAAGCTGGATGCTGAATTCCGACGAAACCGGGCTCCGCTGCCTCCGTTGGGTGCAAAAGAGGCAAAAGCGCTTGCGAACTCCAGGAAAGCGGCAGAGCTTGCTCAGGCAGGAATTCAGGAGAAATTGCATGAGAAGAGTAAAGGCCAAAGGAAAAGGACAAGGAAACATGTGAGTGCAGTAACACCCAAAAAGAAGAAAACCATCGGGGCAACGGAGGAGGCGCAGGAGGGGACCCAAGAGAGTGACTCGGACGACGACTTTGTTCAAGGTCCTGCGACTGCTGTTGCTCCTACCCAGTCACCGGTCGTCCGGGTTCCCAAGTCAGTTCGGAGTGGGACTGGCTCTGCCAAGAAGTTGGCATTTGAGGGCGAGCCTACACGGCGGTATTCGGCGGTGACGTTTACGCACAGGCCAAAGCTAGAACCTCCAACCATCATCCAATACGTCAATGAGAGCTTCCTTGATGCTCTCACTGCCAGGGCGAAGAAGGTGGCACACAGCAAGTCTCTGGCGGAGCAGAAGGGGAAAGCCAAGAAGAGGGCTGGCGGTACAGAGCCTAAAGACACCCCTGGTTTTGAAGCCATGATGGAATTCTTCACGGCTGTGAGCACGAATTGCAAGAGCACTCGGGGGGGGGGTTGAGGTGGAGAGAGCTTGCGACATGATTCTCCTCGACATTCCAGATGGGGAGCTGCTGGAGGGCCTGGATGGTGTGCCCATCTGGAACAGGTTTACTGAGGACTACTGGAAAGCCGGGTTTGGGCTGGCGGGGATGCTTCTGGATGACGGTGGATGTGTGGTTGTCCTTGCCACGAGAGGGAAGACCACAGAGAATGCGGTGGCAAGGTGGACACCGAAAAGAGTCACCCCGGTCCTCCTCAGAAAATGGTTCTGCATCAGTACACAGGGGTTGCGAATAGAGGGCCAAAGTGTAAGTTATCAATCTATTGCATTCACTTCATATTGTGGTGTATGTTAAGTAGACCCTGGAGTTGATCCCTTCTTTGATGGATGTGCAGACATTGGTGTTTGAGGCATATTGCTTTGTGAAGAGAGGGTCTACGTTCAAATTCCGCAACGACGGTCGTCTTGTTGATGCCGCTGTGGACCCTGTTACCTACGATGTCCTCTACAACTATGTGCCCCACTCCAGTATGCCGAAGGACACAAAGACAGGCAAACCGTGGCGGTACAGCCGGACCCGGAGCCCTGCTTTCATCCAAACCCTCATGGAGACGTGCTCGGATGTCCAAGGGCGGATTCTGGACCTCACATGCGGCACGGGTAAGCCTTCATGTGCTCAGTTTGTCCCCTGGCCCGATTGCAATTGCATGCCGCAAGCTATGAACCGCCCGCTTTGTTCCTCAGGTGCTTCAATGTGGGCAGGGACATTGTCCGACAAGCATGTGTTTGCCTTCGAGCCAGACACTGCCCTCCACAACTCGGAACTTGCAGCGGCTGAATGTCTGCCGAAAGAGGAAGAGGCATCCTCGGAGGATGAGGAAAAATCCGAGAAGGAGCAGGGGGAGGAAGTTGGGATCGAGGCCGAGGAGCCCCCGGTTTACGAGTGAGTGGTGGCATTGTAAGTTGCCTCCAGATTTTGTGAGGCACCTCCCTCCGCTCTCTTATTTCATTGAAAACCCTTTCTGGTTGTGCTGGTATTGACATTCTTGAAGTGGATTTGTTCTTACTGTAGGATGCCAAGTACTGCAGGAGGGACGTCTACACCGGAGTTCATGGGCAGGAGGAACGTGCCTTTTTTTGCGAGGGGGGATTTCATGCCTAGTCCAGAAAGGGAGTACATCCTTCCTACTTATGCTGCCCGGCTTGCTTCGGTGTCCATTAGGAGGTGTTCCGAACGTAGTCGTGTACAACAAATTTTAGACGAGGCAAGCCTCAAGAAAATGAAGATGAGGGAGGAGGCAGCAGCTATTAGAGCCCGTCGGGCTTGTAGATTTGTCTTGGATTCTGCTGAGGAAAGTGGGGGAGAAGACGCAGAAGATTCCCAGGAGGTGAGGTGGACAGTCCCCCAAAGAGAGGACGGGATTTTTGAGAGGCATAGTGGAACTGATGCATCACAGAGCTCGGAGGATGAGGGGATGAGGGGGATGAGGAAGAAGGTGGGGCAAGTTCCTCGGAGGGTGTAGGAGAGTAGTGCCCATTCCGGCTATAACAGTTAGAACACACTTGTATAGACGTGGCTTGCCACAAAATTTGCAATAAAATGTTGCATTTCAAGTCCACTGGTGCCACATTCCAACTTCACATGACCCTATTTCCGTGCCTCCTAACCCTATTTCCGTGGACTCACAATGGTCTGCTCATGCTTTTTTTTTTTCCGCTCATGCTCATGCCGCTCATGAAATAGCAGCCCCCATTCCATGGAGCTCAGAAATTGAGTGCGGTGGCGCATTCAGTTCAGGGTGACCACTCCAGTGTCTCACGGACCTAAATTGTGAACATCACCTTCCTGATTCCCTAATGCCCAAGCGATCGGCAAGCATCCAGTTGAAATGAGTGTGCCACCGCACTCAGTTTCTCCGTGTCCCTCTTAGGCTTCCGTTTCAGATCCTGCTGTCTCTAAGACTTAGTTATTCACCTCGGCCTACAATGGAAGTGATAGAGCTCCCCTCAAAACTGAGTGCGGTGCCACACCCAGTTTTCAGGGGATCTCTCGTATCCTATCTATGCACTTGGTACGACAGTCAAGCGAGATTCATGCAGTTTGGGAGAAGGATTACCCTGGGTTTCATGACACCACTTCTCGATGCCTCTTCTTGCTGCGTCCTCACAACTTCCTTTGGTGTCGCTTCTTTCTCACCGATGGTGGTGGTGTCGATGTCCATGTTATGCACAATGGTCTCCGGGGCAGTCTCCTTGCCTTCCATTCTTCCCTCCATTTCAGGCTGGACCGGCTCTGTGATCTGTTGTGATTCATGGGTTGACGTATCCTGTGCAACCTGCTCATCAGCGTTTTGCAGATTGCGCAACTTTCTCATTCTGACTCGCACGTTTTTCGTCTCTCTCCCCCCCCCCCCCCCGAGTGCTCTTGCAATCCGTGCTCACAGCCGTGAAGAATTCCATCATGGCTTCAAAACCAGGGGTGTCTTTAGGCTCTGTACCGCCAGCCCTCTTCTTGGCTTTCCCCTTCTGCTCCGCCAGAGACTTGCTGTGTGCCACCTTCTTCGCCCTGGCAGCGAGAGCGTCAAGAAAGCTCTCATTGACGCATTAGATGATGGCTGGAGGTTCTAGCTTTGGCCTGTGCATAATCGTCACCGCCGAATACTGCCGTGTAGGCTCGCCATCAAATTCCAACTTCTTGGCAGAGCCAGTCCCACTCCGAACTGACTTGGGAACCCGGACGACCGGTGACTGGGTAGGAGCAACAGCAGTCGCAGGACCTTGAACAAAGTCGTCGTCCGAGTCACTCTCTTGGGTCCCCTCCCGCGCCTCCTCCGATGCCCCCATGGTTTTCTTCTTTTTGAGTGTTACTGCACTCACATGTTTCCTTGTCCTTTTCCTTTGGCCTTTACTCTTCTCATGCAATTTCTCCTGAATTCCTGCCTAAGCAAGCTCTGCCGCTTTCCTGGAGTTCGCAAGCGCTTTTGCTTCTTTTGCACCCAACGGAGGCAGTGGAGCCCGGTTTCGTCGGAATTCAGCATCCAGCTTCAATTGAAACTCGGATGGGTCGAGCGAGCCGGGCGGAAGGTCCACATACCAAGGGCAATCACGCAAATGTTCCAGATGCCACTCCTTCACAATATCGTCAGTGTACATGGAGTCAGCCCCAGGGTTCCTCCATGCCAGGAAGAATGGTGGCTCGAAAGACAGATGACCTTTCTCCAAAAGGGAGAACTTGCAGTACCTGCATTCATGAAAAACACAATGAGGTCCCTGAAATGCATATTCGGCACCATTTTCCGAGGTTGGGGCGGATGTGAGTGGGCCTAGAAATGGAAAAATGGCGCCGAATTTCGGTTTTCGGTGACTGCCACCCTAGGGACTTAGCCATCTTGGGAGCCCTGAACTGGAAATTCGGCGCCATTTTTCCCGGTTTGGCCCGAAGATGGCCAAGTCCCAGAACCGCAATAGGGCCTAGAACTGGAAAAATGGCGCCAAATTTCCAGTTCAGGGCCAGCCACCCTAGGGACTTAGCCCGAAAATGGCTAAGTCCCTGAACGGCAATAGGGCCTAGAACTGGAAAATGGCGCCGAATTCCCAGTTCAGGGCCAGCCACCCTAGGGACTTAGCCCGAAAATGGCTACGTCCCTGAACGGCAATAGCCCATGTAAGCGAGGGACGCACATAGACGGTGCCTCCAAGACACCACAAAGAGGCAGTAACACACCAGTTACACCATCGCGGACAAGAGCAACCCCCGCAATTACCCATACGGTGGACAGTGGAGGAGAGGAAAGAACACCACAAAGAGCACGGATTGTGCAAGTTCGAGGTGAAGCCGGGGAGAGGGCAGTAGAGACGGGGAGAGTGCTCGAGGTGGTTTCACCAGTGGTTGACCATGTTGAGGAGGACGACACCGAGCTTTCTGACCAGGATGACATCCTCCCGGACATCCCCAGGCCCCAAACCCGCAGCATACAGGCTGGATTGGGCAGTCTTGGTGGGCTGCCGGAGAACCCCTCTGCAGCAGACGTCATGTCGGAGGCGGATATGAAGTTGGCCGCTGCCAAGATGTTGGAGGCAACCCACAGCAACATTGGCAAGGTGCTGGGGGGCATGGTGTACCCGGCCAAGTTTCGAATTCCCCTTTGCCGCTTGGTGTCATTGCAGGTGGTGAGACCTGCCCTCCCAGGCGATATTGACAAGCTGAAATTCTCTTTCCGGGATGGATATCGAACGGGGTCTGCCAAGTTTTACGTTTCCATTGAGAACGACCACGGAACTTCCCGTGCCCACACTTCCGATGAGGTGGACAAATGGGGTCCCCATTGGCAAAGGCGAAATGAGGAGTTCGAGAGATCGATTGCTACTGATCCTCTTTTCCAGCACTTGTCCGGAAAGATGTTTTACGTGTGGGACGGCAATCATCGCCTCCTGGCATGGATGGAGCACATAGCCGAAGCCCACCCCAACGACCTCGATTGGCATTTCGCCGTGGAGTGTGTTGTGCTGAAGGTTGCGGGGCCCAAAGATCGCAGTCTTCTCAAAGCTGCAATGGCGGACATCAACTCGTAAGTTACAAGGCCTCTTGCTTTTGGACCCAAAATTTGTAAGTCATTTCATTGCGAATCCTCATATTTGTTCAAAATTCCCATTTCAGTATTGTTTGATGGAAATGTGGCATTGCAGGGTGATTGAGAATGCCTTCATTGCCACCAACTTGTCCCATATGCTCTTCTGAGTGAAGGATGTCGGGAAGCAGGGGGTGCAAGAGTTTGCCAATTCGCTCAGTGCCGACCTCCTGCGCAAGTCGGAGGCAAAGGCAGACAGAACCTGGTATAGGCTGAGCATGGACGCCATGGTGGACTACATATTTCGGGTAAAGCTCCTGACAGTTTTGTTGAGCTAATCTGTCTCTCCTCCCCCAATAGAAGAAAAAGTGTTGAGTAGGATCTCTAATCTTATGTGCGCATTCTTGACAGACAAAAATTCAGAAGGATTTGGCACATGCGCGGAGGTTCTACATGGAGTCAGAGGAGAAGAATCCAACCCTCCCGACACTCGAATCGTATCTCAAAGCTGCGGAGGCTAGGGCCCGCATAAAGTACAAGTCGCGGATGGTAAAGTACGTGGCCATAGCTGATCCCGCCCTTGGTGCCGACTTTCTGGTGGAGGTGGGGAAGCACTACTCCCCCGCTCTGAAGCCCACGATGACATTGGAGAAGCTCCATCGTCTAGCCACATCCTGTGTGGATGCAACAGAAAAGGTGATACATTCTTAACCAAATTGTGGTGGCAACAACTCGTTTTTGTGGTGTTTGGCGCTTACGAATCCAAACCGGACAAACTGTCTGACCCGACATTCGACATGTGGATGAACCGCATGATATGGTGGTTTCAAGTACTTCCCCATGCTTCGTTTGGCGCTTCTACTCTTGTAGGGGGTGGATTCATTGTATTTTTTCAGGATAGCGATCTGATGGAGAATCTCCATAGGTGACGACGAATGCGCAAGAGCAGCTGGACACACAAGCACATCAGTTCAAGATGGAGATTTCTCCTGCAGCAGAGAGCCTACGCGACTATGTGACGAGGTACTTTCTGCTGTACAAAACCGACCTATTCTTTCGGGAGATACCCCATGCCCGCCGGAGCCACGAGTTCATCGACCAGCCGAACGCGGACAAATCAGCAATGCGCCTTCTGTACAGGTACATACGCGATGCCTTCCTTTCAAGTCCTTGCATTTCAGGATGTTAGAGGCCTCATGTGGTGTTAGGGAAAATGGCGCCGAATTTCCAGTCAGGGCTCCGAAAATGGCTAAGTCCCTAGACTGGCTGGCCCTGAACTGGAAATTCGGCGCCATTTTCCAGTTCTAGGCCCTATTGCCGTTCAGGGACTTGGCCATTTTCGGGCTAAGTCCCTAGACTGGCTGGCCCTGAACTGGAAATTCGGCGCCATTTTCCAGTTCCAGGCCCTATTGCCGTTCAGGGACTTAGCCATTTTCGGGCTAAGTCCCTAGGGTGGCTGGCCCTGAAGTGGAAATTCGGCGCCATTTTCCAGTTCTAGGCCCTATTGCCGTTCAGGGACTTAGCCATTTTCGGGCTAAGTCCCTAGACTGGCTGGACCCGAACTGGAAATTCGGCGCCATTTTCCAGTTATCTGTCATTTCGGCACCCGTGGCCTCTTCAGTGGCCTTTTCTCTTTCCTCCTGGCTAGCCTTTTGTCTCGCCTGTTCTTTTGCCCTCTCTTTTGCCCTCTCACGGGCTTTCTGTTTCTTACTAGGGCTAGCAGTAGGGGAGCCCTCCAGGACGACCACCTTTGATTGAGGAGAACTGACACCCTCGCGCGCACTGCACACTCCCCCCTCCGCAGCCCGTGACGGCTCTCTCGCCGGGGATTGCATGTGCTTGGCTTTCTTCTTCTTCTTTGCGTGGGCGGGCCCTACTGCATGTGCATCAACAACCTCCATTGCCGGATTTGCTGTCCTCACGTCCTCACGCCCTTCACCTGCCATGCCGCCTGCACCAACCTCCCCAATGCCTATTCTGTTGTACTCTCGCTGCAGGTCCTCCCATCCACCAACAAAAGGTTTTAGTTTGCCCTCCCGCCCCAAGTTGGGCAATCCAAACATGCGATGAGTTGGAGCTGTCGATGATACCACCAGTGTGCCGGGCTCGTCGTCACTCTGTCATTCCCGAAAATTGTGAGAACCAACATCGGAATGAAAACCACCATCGCAACGAGCAGCGCAACCACCATCGCAACAATCGTGGAACAACAATGAAAACAAATCCAACCAATGCCTAAGAATGACATGCACAAGCAGCCTTCTCAAGAGCTGCCGGGTTTGCACACGCATTGCAAACTATCTAAGGTTCACTCAACCGGTAACATGTAACACGATGAACAAATGAACACGAATTCCATAAGACGGGAAAACAGGGTGAAATGTTTTGAAGGCACTTCATCTGCTCAGACAATCTTCTCAGCTCAGCATGGATTTCCTTAATTTTTAACCACTCTGACCTTGATCATTCTTCTCAACAGCTACTGCTTTTGCGATGCAACCATATGCTTCCAGCGATGCCAGGCTGAAGATGCGAAAACAAACCAAAAAACGAAGTAAACAACAAAGCGAAAGCGGAAGTGGTTTGCCTGGGAGTACTCGGCTTCAGTTGGCGCGGGTTGTGAGCAAGACACTGGAATCTCCTGCTGGAGCTTAAGTTTGGCCATGCGAGAAGTTGGCCGTCGCCCGTAGTACAAAGCCTTCAACTTCCGCCGCAGTCTGGATGTGGGGTCTCTCTCAGGAGAGCCACGCCCTTCACGCAACATAAGTCCCAGCAAAAGAAAAAAGATCTCAGTATTTTTGCGTACATGCCTCGAATAGAACTTCATCCAAGTTTAGCATTAGGTTTCCAAGACGTATCGAGGAAGCAAGCGCGGAATCCCTCTGTCGCCATCACGAATCAAAACCGACGGCGGAGGACATTTAATGCCCAACTACGCAATTAAATGTCGAATGAAGTATGACGCAACGAAGCCCTCGGCGCCGAATTTCCATCCGCCAGGTAAGTCGGAGCGCCGAATTTCCGTCATGCAGGTAATTCGAAAAGCGGATGGATGGAAATCCGGCGCCGAATTTCCGTCCGCCAGGTAAGTCGGAGCGCCGTCTTTCCGTCATGCAGGTAATTCGGAAAACGGATGGATGGAAATCCGGCGCCGAATTTCCATCCTGCAGGTAACTCGGAGCGCGGATGGATGGAAATCCGGCGCCGAATTTCCGTCCGCCAGGTAAGTCGGAGCGCCGATTCTCCGTCATGCAGGTAATTCGGAGCGCGGATGGATGGAAATTCGGCGCCGAATTTCCATCCTGCAGGTAATTCGGAGCCAGGATGAATGGAATTCCGGCGCCGAATTTCCGTCATGCAGGTAATTCGGAGCGCGGCCGGATGGAAATCCGGCGCCGGATTTCCATCAAGCAGGTAACTCGGAGCGCGGCCGGATGGAAATTCGGCGCCGAATTTCCAGCCGCCAGGTAAGTCGAAGCGCCGAATTACCATCCTGCAGGTATTTCTGAGCGTGGCCGCTTGGTTTTTTGGTCTAAAAAGACACTAAACCTTAAGTTTGGTGGCTGAAGTCCACTTTTAGACACGCTTTTCAGGGAATTCTCGACTGGTAGAGAGAAATTCCTTGCTTCTTTTCCATCCCTCTTAGTTCCTACATGGAAATTCGTTGCCGAAATTCCATCTGGCCGCGATTGCGATTACATGCCGAATCGAAATTCGGCGCCAGTTTTCCATGTGGCCACGATCGCGATTACATGCCGAATGGAAATTCGGCACCGGTTTTCCATCCCCTCCGCCCGAGTCCACTTTATCCCGGCGCCCCCTGTTGGATATTCGGTGCCGAATTTCCGTCCGAGGGTTGTAATGTGACGGCCAGGTGTCGGCCTCTCCTCCCGAGCCGACTGCATCCGAACGGCCCCGGATGTAAATTCGGCGCCGTTTTTCCATCCGGGGAGGTTTTTATTTCGGCCAGTTTTCGGCCTGACCCCCCGACACGACTTCCTTTGGGGGGGCCCGGATGGAAATTTGGCGCCGAATTTGCATCCGGGGGATGTACTCTGTCGGACAGGTGCCAGCCTCTCCGCCCGAGGCGACTTCATCCGGGCGGCCCCTGTTGGATATTCGGTGCCGAATTCCCGTCCGGGGGTTGTAATGTGACGACCATGTGCCGGCCTCTCCCCCCGAGCCGACTGCATCCGAACGGCCCCGGATGTAAATTCGGCGCCGTTTTTCCATCCAGGGAGGTTTTTATGTCGGCCACTTTTCGGCCTGACCCCCCGACACGACTTCCTTTGGGGGGGCCCGGATGGAAATTTGGCGCCGAATTTGCATCCGGGGGATGTTCTCTGTCGGACATGTGCCAGCCTCTCCGCCCGAGGCGACTTCATCCGGGCGGCCCCTGTTGGATATTCGGTGCCGAATTCCCGTCCGGGGGTTGTAATGTGACGACCATGTGCCGGCCTCTCCCCCCGAGCCGACTGCATCCGAACGGCCCAGGATGTAAATTCGGCGCCGTTTTTCCATCCGGGGAGGTTTTTATGTCGGCCACTTTTCGGCCTGACCCCCCGACACGACTTTCTTTGGGGGGGTCCGGATGCAAATTCGGCACCGAATTTCCATCCGAGGGATGTTCTCTGTCGGACAGGTGCCCGCCTCTCCGCCCGAGGCGACTTCATCCGGGCGGCCCCTGTTGGATATTCTGTCGCGGCCCTTTGCCTTGAGGGCAGGGGGTCGGGACACATCAGGGGCTGCCCCTGTGGTGGGGGCAGCGGCAGCGATAGGTATGGGGGGCTGAGGCACCCTTGAGTGCCCAAGGCACTCAGGGAAGCGGAGGCGCTCACTAGGTGGAGCCCCGCACACCGGGTTGCGGTGGGGGTGGCTCCACAAGCGGGGGGGTTGGCTCCACAAGGGGTGGTGGTAGCTTAGTGGGACTTAGTGGGGGTGGCATAGGACTCACCATGGGGGCGGAGACCTCGTGGTGGGAGTCGTGGGGAGTCTTGGGACTCATCACGGTCCATAGGGGCCGTGGTGAGCGGGCCAAGACTCACCGCGACTCACCACCGGGAGTCGAGGGTTTTCGTGGTGGTTCGCCATAAAATGGCATGGCTGGTTGTGGAACCCCCGCGGACAGCTACAGAAGTATATATAGGGAGTAGTAACCCCGAGAACGGTGCAAGCCCGTTGGTGACCAAAAACTAGTGAGTAAGCGAGCGAGCCGGAAAGCGACCAAAGAGTGGGGAGCTGTTCCGGACTGCCATCTACCAAAGGGAATTCTCCTAGTCCCAAAGAGGTGGAGGGTTTAGAAGGAAGCGAAGGGGGGGACCGTTATGTCCCGGTGAGCAGCCGAAGCTCCAAGTTGGCCCGGCGGCCAGGTTGGGAGTCAGGCGCGCGCATCAAAGCGAGTAACTATGACTTGAAGGGGAGCTTACCGGAGTGAGGTGCGCGACATTTGGTATCAGAGCTTAGAGTTCAGTACGCGATCGTCCTTGGGATTGGCCTCATCATGGGGTCGGGCAAGCCGAAGCGAAAGCGGAACGGCCCAAAAGATGATGATCCCGGTGAGCCCGATGGGGGCGACGTGTCACCGAGGCGGCCGTTTGAGGAAGCGATGAATGTTTCCGAAAACGAGGCCGCTCAGGAGCGGGAGGAATCCGAGGAGTCGGAGCCCGAGGAATCCTTGAGAGCTCCGACAAACCAAGAGATGCCTCCCATGCCGGCAGCCTTTTGGGAAGGGTTGTTGGCGCAGTTTGGCGGGACGTTGAAAGACGTGTTGAAGGCGGCTAATGCCACTTCCACTAAGGCAAAGTTTAAGGTGAAGCCTAAGGAACCCGGCACCTTCGAGGGCGTTCGAAACCGGAAGGCACTCAACACCTGGCTCCTGGAGCTAGAGCAGTACTTCCGGGCGGCCAAGTTGAGTGACGAGGATCGGGTGGAAGTGGCTCCCACCTATTTGAGGGGCTATGCTCAACAATGGTGGCAGAAACGCCTTCACGACCGAGGCCCAAGCCCGGAAACCTTGAACTGGAGTGGGTTCAAGGAATTGATGAAGAGACAGTTTGTGCCCCTCAACGCGTCCTGGCTTGCCCGGGACAAGATGAGGAATTTGAAGCAAACAGATGACATTCGGGGGTATGTCCAGGCTTTCAATGTGCTGTTGCTCGAAGTCGCGGACATGGCAGAACCAGAAATGGTCTTCAACTTTGTGGCGGGACTGGCCCCATGGGCCAGGCGGAAGTTGGAGGAGAAGCCACCCAAGACTTTGAACGAGGCAATTGAGAGGGCTGAATGTTTCTCGGATGTCCCTAGGGGTGAAAGACAAGGCCGTACGGAGCTGAACCACAAGAAGACCCGGCGGGAAGGTGACTCC
This sequence comes from Takakia lepidozioides, assembly GCA_030704615.1. Classification (NCBI taxonomy): domain Eukaryota; kingdom Viridiplantae; phylum Streptophyta; class Takakiopsida; order Takakiales; family Takakiaceae; genus Takakia; species Takakia lepidozioides. The sequence continues at coordinate 95,034,751 of CM060731.1, read as the reverse complement.
TTCCGACCGGAAAAGAAGTGGGATAGGCCACGCGGCGATAATGGCACGTGGAAATCGAAGGGAGGGCCTTCACACGTCAAGGCGGCACCCGGTGCTTCGAAAGGAAAAGCGGGTGGAGCGGCTTATGGCGGACAGAAGGCGACCTTTGATGGAGTGTGTTTCAATTGCGGGGAGCCCGGGCACATGGCCAAGAAGTGCACGAAGCCCCGGCAATTGAACATGACTCGGGCGACCACGGAGCTGTCGGAAGATACCATCAGTCGCTTGGTGGAAGCGGTGGTCGCCAGGACTTGCAAGGTAGGCAACTATTCTTGTGAGTTGTATCAGGAAACTGGCGCCCTGCGAAAAGGGAGTCAGTTATTGTTCGTGGATGGGATAATATCCGGAACTAACGTGTCGTTGTTGGTGGACACAGGAGCGTCGCACTCCTTCATGACGCCGGTGGCGGCGCGAAAGTTGGGACTCCCGACAAGTGACGTGGGGGCCTCTATTGAGGTGCGCTCTGCCAAAGGAGAACCTCAGTTGGCGACAAGGTTGGCGTTTGATGTTCCTCTTCAACTGGGGAGTTGGGAGGGACGTGAGAACTTCACTATCTGCGAGATCGATGGAGTGGATCTCATTTTGGGATGACCTTTTTGAGCAAATCCGGAGCGGTCATAGATGGCCGCAAGAGAGTAGTCACGCTGCCATGTGGGAATGGTGGCGAGGTTTTACGAGTGTCGGAAACGCCCAAATCCGTGGGAGGGCGAATAAACCTTCTATCAGCAAAGGAGTGGGCCGTGGAGGAGGCACACGAGTCCCAGTTTTTGCTTTACATTAGAGAAGTGAAAGGAGAAGGCGATGGGGAGCCGAGCCCAGATTGGATCAAGGGGATTTTGGAGAAATACCAGGATGTGATGCCGGAGGATTTACCAAGCGGCTTGCCACCGCGAAGAGGAGTTGACCACAAGATTGAGGTGATACCGGGATCGGACCGCCTGCCAAGGCGCCCTACCGTTGAGCCACAGAGAGTTGGTCGAGCTGAAGACTCAGCTCAAGGATCTAATGTCAAAGGGGTACATCCGGCCGAGTAAGTCACCTTACGGAGCCCCGGTGCTATTTGCAGACAAGAAGGATGGGACGCTGCGGATGTGTGTCGATTACAGGGCTCTGAATAAGGTGACTATCAAAAACCGGTACCCTTTGCCAAGGATCGACGACCTCTTCGATCGGTTGGCAGGAGCGAAGTATTTCAGCCGGATCGACTTGCGCTCCGGCTATCACCAAATTCGGGTGGCAGAAGGAGATGAGGAGAAGACCGCGTGCAGGACAAGGTATGGTTCATATGAGTTCTTGGTGATGCCTTTTGGGCTCACCAATGCACCAGCGACATTTAGCACGCTGATGAACAGCCTTTTCCAGGAGTGGTTGGATGACTTTGTGATCGTGTACATCGACGACATCTTGGTGTACTCAAAAACAAAGGAGGAGCACCTGGAGCACCTCAAAAGGGTGTTCCAAAAATTGCGAGAAGGGAAGCTGTATGCCAAAGCTTCAAAGTGCGAATTCGGGGTCACAAAAGTGGAGTTCTTGGGGCATGTGATTACACAGGATGGGATCAAAATGGATGACAGAAAGGTGAGGGCGATCTTGGACTGGGAGCCTCCGACTTCGGTCCCGGGAGTGCGATCCTTCCTAGGACTCGCCTCCTATTACCGGAAGTATGTGAGAAATTTCGCCAAGATCGCGGGGCCGCTGTCGGACCTTCTGTGTAAATCCAAAGTCTGGGTATGGAACACATTTTGTGGCCAAGCTTTTGCTGAATTGAAGCAGCGGATGACGGAAGCTCCAGTCTTGAAAATCCCGGAGTTCGATCGTCCGTTTGAGATTCATACAGATGCATCGGACTTCGCAATGGGGGTGTACTTATGCAAGATGGACGTCCAGTGGCTTACGAAAGTAAGAAACTGAATGAAGTGGAGCGACGGTGGCCGACGCACGAAAAAGAGATGAAGGCGGTGGTGCATTGCCTTGAACTCTGGCGCCACTATGTTGGTTCCAACCCAGTGAAGGTGTTCACGGACAATGTCACGGTGAAGTATTTTGCCACGCAGCCCAAGTTGTCCCCAAAACAACTTAGGTGGCAAGATACTTTGGCAGTGTTCGACGTGGATATCCAGTACAAACCGGGACGGGACAATGTGGTGGCCGATGCTTTAAGTAGAAAGCAGCAGCTCTTGTTGGTGTACAAGGGCGAGACGGCGCTCCAAAGGAAGATCCGGAAGGCTTGCCGGAAGGATGAGCTGGCAAAGTGCGTGATGCAGGACTTGAGAATGGGGGTTAAATCGCAGTTCCACTTGCAAAACGGACTGCTCCGGTATAAGCAAAAACGTCTCTATGTGCCAAAGGGAGGGATCAGGGATAGTCTCTTGAGAGAATGCCATGATAGCCCGCTTGCGGGCCACGGTGGAGCCAAGCGCACTGCGGCACTCTTGAAGAAAGATATTTCTGGCCCAAACTGAGGGAGGAGGCAGAGGAGTATGTCAAGACATGCACCACATGCCAACAAAACCGGAGCGAGTACAAAAAGCAAGCGGGGCTGTTACAACCCTTGCCGATTCCAGAGGGGACTTGGGAAAGCGTCTCGATGGATTTCATGACTGCTATGCCGCTGTCAAAAGGATTCGATGCAATCATGGTGGTGGTAGATAGGTTCAGTAAAATGGCCATTTCATCCCCACCAAGGAGACGGCAACGGCGCAGGAGACAGGGCGACTTTACTTCGCCCACGTCTTAAAGCATCATGGAGTCCCGAAGGATATTGTCTCGGACCGCGATCCAAAGTTTACGAGTAAATTCTGGAGAGCACTTTGGAAGAAGATGGGGACGAGGCTGAAGATGAGCACCGCCTTCCGACCTACGACGGACGGCCAAACGGAAAGAGTGAATTCCGTAGTGAAGCAATTCTTGCGGAATTACGTGTCGGCAGACCAATCAGACTGGATGGAACACTTAGACGCGGCAGAGTTCTGTTATAATAACACAGAACACTCCGCGACGGGAGTTTCCCCTTTTGTTGGTCTATGGAAAAGCACCTCTGGTGCCGACAAGTTGGGCCGCCCAGGACGTTGAGGAACCGGCAGTAGCGGCGGTACTGGAAGAACGCGAGCGTTTGTTGAAGCTCGCAAAGTACAACATTGCCAAAGCTAGGAAACGGTATGAAAGGCAGGCGAATCGGAAGCGGAGGGAAGTGAAGTTTGAGGCAGGCACAGAGGTCTGGTTGAACATCAAGAATTTCGACTACCTCCGGAAGTGAGTCCGAAGTTCGTACCTCCGTATGCGGGCCCCTTTCGCATTCGGAGGGTTATGAATGAGGATGTGTATGAATTGGAGCTGCCGGCAAACAGCAAGGTGCACCCAGTATTCCATGTCTCCCTTTTGAAGCCTTACTTCAAAGATGAAGCACGTCCGAATCGGCAGCAAGTGTTGCGTCCGCCACCTATGCTGTTGGATCATGAAAATGAACCTGAGTACGAGGTGGAGGCAATACTTAAGTCGAGGAGGTTCAAGAACCGAGAAACGGAGTATCTCGTCAAATGGAAGGGCTATCATCTTGTGGAGGCATCTTGGGTGCGTGCCTCAGAAATGGGAAACGCATCCGAGGCAGGCAGTTGCAGCGTTCGAAGGGCGACCTCAAAAGCGGAAGAAACGTTGATGGGGACATCAACCTTGGAGCGTGGGGGAGGAAATGCATGCTTAGCCCGGTTTAGCTAGCTCAGGAATCCGATTGCAAAAACTTGTATTGTACAAAACATTTGTTATAAAGGAAATGGGTTCCAAATATTGTGCGTCCTATTGTGTTTGGAATGGTGATGCATGGTGTGGGGCTAGTGTGTAGAATGCATGCTAGCTTACAAAAGTGGGAGAGGTAAATTGGGTAATCGTGTGTTTGCGCAGTGCCGAAATCGGGTGACTCCCATCCAGGGGCAAGGAAACTTGCGCCTTCTTTGGGAGTTCACGTGCTAGTGCGCACCTGGCGCGTGCGCGTACTATAACTGCGCTACCGAGGGGGTTGCCTTGTAGTGCGGGCTAACGCGGAAGCTACGTGCTTCCGTTCACGTACTATAATCGTGTAACCTCGGGACGAAGTCGTAGTGCGGCTTCGACGTGTTCCCGTACCTCAGGCCAGCATTCCAAGGCGGACCCAATTGTAGTGATTGGGGCGCACGGTTGGTTCAAGGTTATCTTCCTAGTCAAAGAGGGTTCCAGGTGAACCCTTGCTCAAGGTGATGCCAAAAGCGGCATCATGAGCGATCGCAAGCAATGTTGTTGCAGTAAGGCGATTCGATCCTCGGGGAGGATCGTTCCTTGGCCTTGAAGTAGGCCAAGAAGAGTGCACTGAGAGGAGCTGGAGAGGCTCCACCCTTGGCCGGGACTTGGAGGAAGTCGGCCGAACTAGCTAGTGGAGAGTAGAGTCAAGTGTGGGGTTTGGTTCTTTGCCATGGGACGCCATGGTACAGAAACAAACTCCTTGATGTGGGACGCCACAACTTGGATGTTCGTTTCTACAAAATGGACAAGTCGATGAGGACATCGACTCCCTGTTGGTAGGGGTGTGTGTCGCGGCCCTTTGCCTTGAGGGCAGGGGGTCGGGACACATCAGGGGCTGCCCCTGTGGTGGGGGCAGCGGCAGCGATAGGTATGGGGGGCTGAGGCACCCTTGAGTGCCCAAGGCACTCAGGGAAGCGGAGGCGCTCACTAGGTGGAGCCCCGCACACCGGGTTGCGGTGGGGGTGGCTCCACAAGCGGTGGGGTGGCTCCACAAGGGGTGGTGGTAGCTTAGTGGGACTTAGTGGGGGTGGCATAGGACTCACCATGGGGGCGGAGACCTCGTGGTGGGAGTCGTGGGGAGTCTTGGGACTCATCACGGTCCATAGGGGCCGTGGTGAGCGGGCCAAGACTCACCGCGACTCACCACCGGGAGTCGAGGGTTTTCGTGGTGGTTCGCCATAAAATGGCATGGCTGGTTGTGGAAACCCCGCGGACAGCTACAGAAGTATATATAGGGAGTAGTAACCCCGAGAACGGTGCAAGCCCGTTGGTGACCAAAAACTAGTGAGTAAGCGAGCGAGCCGGAAAGCGACCAAAGAGTGGGGAGCTGTTCCGGACTGCCATCTACCAAAGGGAATTCTCCTAGTCCCAAAGAGGTGGAGGGTTTAGAAGGAAGCGAAGGGGGGACCGTTATGTCCCGGTGAGCAGCCGAAGCTCCAAGTTGGCCCGGGCGGCCAGGTTGGGAGTCAGGCGCGCGCATCAAAGCGAGTAACTAGGACTTGAAGGGGAGCTTACCGGAGTGAGGTGCGCGACATATTCGGTGCCGAATTCCCGTCCGGGGGTTGTAATGTGACAGCCATGTGCCGGCCTCTCCCCCCGAGCCGACTGCATCCGAACGACCCGGATGTAAATTCGGCGCCGTTTTTCCATCCGGGGAGGTTTTTATGTCGGCCAGTTTTCGGCCTGACCCCCCGACACGACTTCCTTTGGGGGGGCCCGGATGGAAATTCGGCGCCGAATTTCCATCCGGGGGATGTTTTCTGTCGGACAGGTGCCGGCCTCTCCGCCCGAGGCGACTTCATCCGGGCGGCCCCTGTTGGATATTCGGTGCCGAATTCCCGTCCGGGGGTTGTAATGTGACGGCCATGTGTCGGCCTCTCCCCCCGAGCCGACTGCATCCAAACGGCCCCGGATGTAAATTCGGCGCCGTTTTTCCATCCGGGGAGGTTTTTATGTCGGCCACTTTTCGGCCTGACCCCCCGACACGACTTCCTTTGGGGGGGCCTGGATGGAAATTCGGCGCCGAATTTCCATCCGGGGGATGTTCTCTGTCGGACAGGTGCCGGCCTCTCCGCCCGAGGCAACTTCATCCGGGCGGCCCCTGTTGGATATTCGGTGCCGAATTCCCGTCCGGGGGTTGTAATGTGACGGCCTCTCCCCCCAAGCCGACTGCATCTGAACGGCCCCGGATGTAAATTCGGTGCCGTTTTTCCATCCGAGGAGGTTTTTATGTCGGCCACTTTTTGGCCTAACCCCCCGACACGACATCGTTTGGGGGGCCCGGATGGAAATTCGGCGCTGACTGGAAATCCGGGGGATGTTCTCTGTCGGACAGGTGTCGGCCTCTCCGCCCGAGTCGACTTCATCCGGGCGGCCCCTGTTGGATATTCGGTGCCGAATTCCCGTCCGGGGGTTGTAATGTGACGGCCATGTGCCGGCCTCTCCCCCCGAGCCGACTGCATCCGAACGGCCCCAGATGTAAATTCGGCGCCGTTTTTCCACACGGGGAGGTTTTTATGTCCGCCACTTTTTGGCCTGACCCCCCGACACGACTTCATTTGGGGGGGCCCAGATGGAAATTCGGCGCTGAATGGAAATCCGGGGGATGTTCTCTGTCGGACAGGTGCCGGCCTCTCCGCCCGAGTCGACTTCATCCGGGCGGCCCCTGTTGGATATTCGGTGCCGAATTTCCATCCGGGGGTTGTAATGTGACGGCCCGGTGCCGGCTTCTCCCCTTCAGCCGACATCATCCGGGCGGCCCCCCACTTTCTGACTGCATACCGTCGGCAGTTATTGCGCAAAGACCAGGGGCCGCATTCCGGAGACAAGGTTCATTAACACTCTGACTGTGGATTTTTTAGATAGTTGGCTCCCTGGATTTGGATCAGGCTTCGTCGCTCGGACAAATCGGCACCGCATTCATTCCCATCGGTGCATCCCCCTTCTACCAGGGAGCTTGCCCGCATGCCATCATGGCAGTCTTGTGTGCACATCTCCCATGGCGGAAAACCCGAGCGCTATAGTGTACTGCCCTCCTCACGAGCATAGAGCTTCATTTCCGTGCAGAGGGGACATCTACCGTGTGATGGAGAAATATCTGTGCGTTCGATACCACCTGAAACCGGGGTCGGGCCAGTCAGCTAGTCAGTCAGCAAGCCAGTCTAGGGACTTAGCCCGAAAATGGCCAAGTCCCTGAACGGCAATAGGGCCTAGAACTGGAAAATGGCGCCGAATTTCCAGTTCAGGGCCAGCCAGTCTAGGGACTTAGCCATTTTCGGAGCCCTGACTGGAAATTCGGCGCCATTTTCCCTAATACCACATGAGGCCTCTAACATCCTGAAATGCAAGGACTTGAAAGAAAGGCAGCGCGTATGTACCTGTACAGAATGCGCATTGCTGCTTTGTCCGCGTTCGGCTGGTCGGTGAACTCGTGGCTCCGGCAAGCATCTGCTATCTCCCGAAAGAATAGGTTGGTTTTGTAGAGCAGAAAGTACCTCGTCACATAGTCGCGTAGGCTCTCTGTTGCAGGAGATATCTCCATCTGTAACTGATGTGCTTGTGTGTCCAGCTGCTCTTGCGCATTCGTCGTCACTTGTGGAGATTCTCCATCAGATCGCTTTCCTGAAAAAATACAATGAATCCACCCCCTACTAGAGTAGAAGCCCCAAACGAAGCGTGGGGAAGTACCTGAAACCACCATGTCATGCGGTTCATCCACATGTCGAATGTGGGGTCAGAGAGTTTGTCCGGTTTGGGGAAGCTCCACATGTCCCTGGTACTTTGGGAACCATTCCAGATTTGGAGCCACCGGGTCTGTCAAACCACCCAGCATATTCGTAAGCGCCAAACACCACAAAAACGAGTTGTTGCCACCACAATTTGGTTAAGAATGTATCACCTTTTTTGTTGCATCCACACAGGATGTGGCTAGACGATGGAGCTTCTCCAATGTCATCGTGGGCTTCAGAGCGCGAGAGTAGTGCTTCCCCACCTCCACCAGAAAGTCGGCACCAAGGGCGGGATCAGCTATGGCCACGTACTTTACCATCCGCGACTTGTACTTTATGCGGGCCCTCACCTCCGCAGCTTTGACATACGATTCGAGTGCCGGGAGGGTTGGATTCTTCTCCTCTGACTCCATGTAGAACCTCCACGCATGTGCCAAATCCTGCTGTATTTTCGTCTGTCAAGAATGCGCACATAAGATTAGAGATCCTGCTCAACACAATTTCTTCTATTGGGGGAGGAGATTAGAAATCACGGTGAAGACCTTTTCTTCTATTGGGGAGGAGAGACAGATTAGCTCAACAAAACTGTCAGGAGCTTTACCCGAAATATGTAGTCCACCATGGCGTCGACGCTCAGCCTATACCAGGTTCTGTCTGCCTTTGCCTCCGACTTGCGCAGGAGGTCGGCACTGAGGGAATTGGCAAACTCTTGCACCCCCTGCTTCTCGACATCCTTCACTCGGAAGAGCATATGGGACAAGTTGGTGGCAATGAAGGCATTCTCAGTCACCCTGCAGTGCCACATTTCCATCAAACAATACTGAAATGGGAATTTTCATCATATATGAGGATTCGCAATGAAATGACTTCCAAATTCAAGTCCAAAAGCGAGAGGCGTTGTAACTTACGAGTTGATGTCCGCCATTGCAGCTTTGAGAAGACTGCGATCTTTGGGCCCCGCAACCTTCAGCACAACACACTCCATGGCGAAATGCCAATCGAGGTCGTTGGGGTGGGCTTCGGCTATGTGCTCCATCCATGCCAGGAGGCGATGATTGCCGTCCCACACGTAGAACATCTTACCGGACAAGTGCTGGAAAAGAGGATCACTAGCAATCGATATCTCGAACTCCTCATTTCGCGTTTGCCAATGGGGACCCCATTTGTCCACCTCATCGGAAGTGTGGGCACGGGAAGCTCCGTGGTCGTTCTCAATGGAAACGTAAAACGCGGCAGACCCCATTTGATATCCATCCCGGAAAGAGAATTTCAGCTTGTCGATATCGCCTGGGAAGGCAGGTCTCACCACCTGCAATGACACCAAGCGGCAAAGGGGAATTCGAAGCTTGGCCGGGTACACCATGCCCCCCAGCACCCTCCCAATGTTGCTGTGGGTTGCCTCCAACATCTTGGCAGCGGCCAACTTCATATCCGCCTCCGACATGACGTCTGCTGCGGAGGGGTTTCCGGCAGCCCACCAGGACCGCCAAATCCAGCCTGTATGCTCCGGGTTTGGGGCCTGGGGATGTCCGGGAGGATGTCATCCTGGTCAGAAAGCTCCCTGTCATCCTCCTCAACAGGGTCAACCACCTGCGAAACCACCTCGAGCACTCTCCCCGTCTCTACTGCCCTCTCCCCGGCTTCACCTCGAACTTGCACAATCCGTGCTCTTTCTGGTGTTCTTTCCTCTCCTCCACTCTCCACCATATGGGTAATTGCAGGGGCTACTCTTGCCCGCGATGGTCTAACCGGTGTGTTGCTACCTCTTTGTGGTGTCTTGGAGGGATCCACCATCTTTGTGCGTCCCTCACTTACATGGGAATCTGTCAGTTCGGAACCCCTGGCCTCTTTAGTGGCCTTTTCTCTTTCCTCCTGGCTAGCCTTGTGTCTTGCCTGTTCTTTTGCGCTCTCTTTTGCCCTCTCACGGGCTTTCTGTTTGTTATTAGGGCTAGCAGCAGGGGAGCCCGGATGGACGACCACCTTTGAGGTAGGCGAACTGACACCCTTGCGCGCACTGCGAACTCCCCCCTCCGCAGCCCGTGACGGCTCTCGCGCCGGGGATTGCATGTGCTTGGTTGTCTTCTTCTTCTTTGCTTGGACGGGCCCTACTGCTTCTGCATCAACAACCTCCATTGCCGGATCTGCTGTTCTCACTTCCTCACGCCCTTCACCTGCCATGAGGCCTGCACAACCTCCCCAATGCCTATTATGTCGTACTCTCGCTGCAGGTCCTCCCGTCCACCAACAAAAGGTTGAAGTTTGCCCTCTCGCTCCAAGGTGGGCGGTTCAAACATGCGATGAGTTGCAGCAGTCGATGATACCACCAGCGTGCCGGGCTCGTTGTCACTCTATCATTCCCAAAATCATGAGAACCAACATCGGTGCCAAAACCAGCATCGCAACCACCACAGCAACAATCGTGTAACAAAAATGAAAACATAACAAGTTTAGGAAGTATGGAGAGCCATGCAACAACAATGAAAACAAATGCAACCATTGCCTGAGAATGACATGCACAAGCAGCCTTCTCCAGAGCTGCCAGATTTGCACACGCATTGCAAACAATCTAAGGTTCACTCAACTATCTAAGGTTCACTCATCCAGCGAAGCCAGGATGAAGATGCAAAAACAAAGCGAGGCAACAAAGCGAAAGCGAAAGCAAAAGCAAAAGCAAAAGCAAAAGCGAAATCGAAATCGAACAAAGCGAAAGCAGAAGTGGCTTGCCTGAGAGTACTCGGCTTCAGTTGGCGCGGGTTGTGAGCAAGACACTGGAATCTCCTGCTGGAGCTTCAGTTTGGCCATGTGAGAGATTGGCCGTCGTCCGTAGTACAGAGCTTTCAACTTCCGCCGCGGTCTAGATGTGAGGTCTCTCTCAGGAGAGCCACGCCCTTCAGGCGGCATAAGTCCCAGCCAAAATGGAAAAAGATCTCCGTTTTTGGGGTACATGCCTCGAATAGCATGTTAAGCCAAGATTAGCATCAGATTTAGGGTACGTATCCAGGAAGCCATGTGTTGCTAGCCCGAATAAAAACGGACGGCGGTGGACATTTATTGCCCAACTGCGCAATTAAATGTCGGATGAAGCCCTCCATGTCGGATGAAAAACGACGGAACTCCGCCCGGAATTTCCAACGTAGAGGTAATTCGGAGCGCTGCAGGATGGAAATCCGGCGCCGGATTTCCATCCTGCAGGTAATTCGGAGCGCAGCAGGATGGAAATTCAGCGCCGAATTTCCATCCTGCAAGGTAGGGCGGCGCGCGAAATTTCCCTCACGCAGGTAATTCAGAAGCGGATGGATGGAAATCTTGCGCCGGATTTCCATCCGCGCAGGTAGGGCGGCGCGCGAAATTTCCCTCACGCAGGTAATTCAGAAGCGGATGGATGGAAATCCGGCGCCGAATTTCCATCTAGCAGGTAAGTCGGATCGCTGGCGTATGGATATTCGGCGCCGAATTTCCATTCGCCAGGTATTTCGAAGCGCTGAATTACTTTCCTGCAGGTAATTCTGAGCGTGTCCGATTGATTTTTCGGAGAAAAACAAACTAAACTGTTTGTTTTGTGGCTGAAGTGCACTTGTAGACACGTTTTTCTTGGAATCCTTGCAAATCGGAACAGCCTCGGACGGAAATTCGGCGCCGCTTTTCCATTCTGGGAGGTTTTTACGACTTCCTTTGAGGGGGCCCCGATGGAAATTTGGCGCCGAATTTCCATCCGGGGGATAGTCTCTGTCGGAGAGGTGCCGGCCTCTCCGCCGCTCTGTTGGATATTCGGTGCCGAATTTCCGTCCGGGGGTTGAAATATGACGGCCAGGTGCCGACCTCTCCCCCCTCCCCGACTGCATTGGAACGGCCCCGGATGGAAATTCGGCGCCGAATCTCCATCCAGGGGATGCTCTCTGTCGAACACGTGCTGGCCTCTACGCCCGAGGCGACTTCATCTGGGCGTCCCCTGTTGGATATTCGGTGCCGAATTTCCGTCCGGGGGTTGAAATGTGACGGCCAGGTGCCGGCCTCTCCCCCCTCCCCGACTGCATCCGAACCGCCCCGGATGGAAATTCGGCGCCGTTTTTCCATCTGGGGATGTTTTTATGCCGGCCAGTTTTCGGCCTGACCCCCCGACACGACTTCCTTTGGGGGGGCCCGGATGGAAATTCGGCGCCGAATGTCGATCCAGGGGATGTTCTCTGTCGCACACGCGCCGGCCTCTGCGCCCGAGGGGACTTCATCCAGGCTTCCCCTGTTGTATATTCGATGCCGAATTTTTGTCCGGGGGTTGTAATGTGAGGGCCAGATGGCGGCCTTTCCCCCGAGCCGACTGCATCCGAAAGGCCTCGGATGGAAATTCGGCACCGTTTTTCCATCCGCGGAGGTTTTTATGTCGGCCAGTTTTCGGCCTGACCCCCGACAGGACTTCCTTTGGGGGGATCCGAATGGAAATTCGGCGCTGAATTTCCATCCGGGGGATGTTCTCTGTCGGACAGGTGCCGACATTTCTACCCCAGACGACTTCATCCGTGCGGCCCCTGTTGGATATTGGGTACCGAATTTCCATTCAGGGGTAGTAATATGACGGCACGGTGCCGGCTTCTCCCCTTCAGCCGACATCATCCGAACGGCCCCCCACTTTCTGACTGCATACCGTTGGCAGTTATTGCGCAAAGACCAGGGGCCGCATTCCGGAGACAAGGTTCATTAACACTCTGACTGTGGATTTTTGAGATAGTTGGCTCCCTGGATTTGGATCAGGCTTCGTCGCTCGGACAAATCGGCACCGCATTCCTCCCCATCGCTGCATCCCCCTTCTACCAGGGAGCTTGCCCGCACGCCATCCTGGCAGTCTTGTGTGCACATCTCCCATGGCGGAAAACCCGAGCGCTACAGTGTACTGCCCACGAGCATAGAGCTTCATTTCCGTGCAGAGGGGACATCTGCCGAGTGATGGAGAAATATTTGTGCGTTCGATACCACCTGAAACCGGGGTCGGTTTTTTTGGAGGAGGAAAGGAAGGACTCAAACGGCCTTGTTGTCGAGAGTATTGTTGTGCTCCACAATGATTTCGGCGATGGCAGGGAATGGCGAGTTCCACCATCGGACAGCGTCATATACAAGGCTGTTGGGGACTTCATTTGCCCGATCAGAGAGTGGCTACCTCAAAGAGAGAAGTCCGCAACGAAGTAAATCCAGAGCCGAACCCATCTATGAAGACGAGCGAGAACCGGGTTGTTCACAACCTGTCCGACTCAGACGAGGTCATGGAAGTTCCGAGGTCGTCCTGGAGATCAGACAAGTCCTCAATGGACGTCAGTGGAGGAGGGAGTCATATTCCCAGCACGAGCACCGCAGTTCGATCTATTCTTGAAATTCTGCGAGGGCTTCACCTGGAGGGACACCAGTCGGAGCTGGCCGGGCTGGACTACAGCAAGTTCGCAATTAAATTGGTTACTTGCCTTCCCGCCGACGTCGACGGTAATATCTTCTTTGAGTTCCCTCCTCGGGCGGACTACTCGAGGACGTCCGGAATGTTGACAGATATGGATAGAAAACATGATGGTCATCCTTGGTGCGTCACCAAAACCACCAGCATGAAGATGCTCGATTGTGTGCGGGTGCGCTACGTTGTTTGTGCGGGCGCGTTGCGGTGTTTCTCCCCAACTTGCTTCCACTTTAAATCCAGAGGTCACAGGAACGAGACCGATTGGACAGGCACTGCTCATCAACCATTTCGAGCTCAGGAGAAGGTTCCGAACTCCACATTTAAGTGTGCGCATTGCAAAGAACCACCACACTGCATGTCTGTTTGTAATGCCAAGCAGTTCTATGTGTTGCACCATTTCCCTGACCTCACCCGAGCTTGCATACACGTTGGATCCCATCGTCACAAATTGGCGAGGGGGAACTCGCGGGAGGCTGCCCACGAGGCAGAGCAGCTCGTTCAGGAGGAGGTAAAGTTGAGACCGGGTGCGTTGGCCAGAATTATGTCGGAAGACGGCTCCGACAGAGTTCCTCTCGATGACAAGGAAATGGAGGCATTGCTGGAGTCGGTGTCCCACATCTGTTCACCGAATGTCCAAAACCACATTGTGTCATGCAAACAGAAAATTGGGCGTGGCTCGGATATGCACTCCATTCTGGAGGTGGAGCGACGATGTGGATATGACTACATTCATGGAAGTCGGTTTCCAGGACAAGGGACTGAGGCAGATTGTTGTTTCGTATTCAAAATGTCCACGTGTGGACCTGGCAGCGGCGTCGAACTGGTCCACAGGATGACGAGTGGGGACTTGTCAAACAGTTGGGTCATGTTCGACCATATCAAGCGAATTACAAATCACCAGTGGGTGACAATGGGTGCACATGTCTACGACACCCACTGCAGGATGCTAATGACAATTGCTATTTGTGAGATGAAAGGAGAGGACACACAATCGGAGATGCTTCTTTGGCAGGGAATAAACGAACAGATGGCCAAGGCGGGATTGCCCCCTCCCAATTTCCGTGGTTTCATGGCGGACAACGCACAAGCAAATTGGGCTGCCATCCGATGGGTGTACGGGGAAGACCCCAATGTTCCCATGGAAGGCAAGGAGAGATCTTGTGGGTGCCATTTTCTGCAGAGCCTTTCGCAGTACACAACCGGGCTCGTGGCGCCAAATTTTAGAGAGGAGCACCGTTCCATGTGCCTTGCGTGGAAGCGCGCTCCCACCTTGGATGATGCAGAGACACAGTTTGCATGTATACGGGCTTGGTGGACATCGTCATGTGCTGTAAGGAAATCAGACGAGGGAGCAATGGTCAGTTGGCTAGCATGGTGGCATTATCGTTTCCTCCAGTTCGGCGACTATATGCGGGAGGTGAGTTGCACGAATTCGCGTCTCGTTGAATATTATTCTTGGCCATATTTGTAACTTGCTTGTAACCTCAACATGTGCTTGTGCAGGAAATGTGTCTCGACTCCGACACCGACATGCCCACGACAAACATGGCCGAATCAGTGCATTCTTCCTGGCGTGCCTCTTCTGCGGCGCATCTGGTGGACATCCTCACTGCCACAACGGAGGACATTGTGAGGTCAATTATGCAGCAAAGCAGGTACAACGAGTTCTTGAAAGGGAACTAGTGGGGCTTGGGGCCGGACAGGCAGGAAATGCTGATGCGGACTGCCTCTAGATCGAAGAATCCTCGGAAGTGGGTGGCGGCCTTGCGAGAGGGCCTTCGGGACACGCCATTGCTGCGAAGAGGCCAACATTTGGAAGGAGATGTTCATACCCGTCCAGTGAGACGAAGACTTGACGAGGCACCTGGCGGAGAAGAGGATTCATGGCAAGCTGACAAGAATATTCGCACGCTCCCTCGTGGTCCGGTGATGTTGCCCGAGGAGGTCTCGTTGAGCACCGCAAGTCCTGCACGTTCAAGATCGTCATCTCCTTTGAGCACAGGGCGCGTGCCTCGGCAACATAACGAGCCATCTGTAGTAAAGCAGTACAACATTCCCATTGTGGAGACAAGAGTGTCGGAGTCACAGTGGAGAATTGCGAGGACATTGCCGGCATTTCGAGGGAAGTGCTGCGCCATCCGGGTGGATACGAGAGCACGCTGTGGTGTGATGATTCGGAGGAACCCACACGGTGCTGTACCTGCACCTTATTTCAGCGGCAGATTTTTGACTCCCACATTTGCTCACGCCACAACGCAGACATTTTGGTTCTGTAGGCACGACATAATGACCTGTGTATTTGGCAAGCCCAAGTACGGGATTCAGGGAATGCCGGAGCCTCCGGGCGTCTGGCCTGTTGCACCGGGTTGCAGCCTCTCTCGGAATGAGGCGGATGCTCTATCTGCAGTAGGATTTCGAATGGTGCAACGCACAAACATCCCGGCCCACGCATTTCCGGTTCCTCAGACCCAGCCATTGCAGACTGCTCGGTCCAGTAGAGACGGATTGGACAATTCTGCACATCCCACAATGCGATTCGGAAGAGTGAAGAGACGACACCCTCCCAACAAGTTGAATGAGACTCGGATTGCCAATGCTCTTGGGATGGCTTGCACTATTCAGAGCTCCGTGGACGTACCCCCACCCGGCCTTGGGCGTGTGTATCGGATGGCAACGGCCGGCTCGGCTGTACGCGACGATGTATGCACAATTATGATTGGAGTGGAGCCGACTTGCAATTGTACGGACTTCTCGTTGATGGAAGCAAAGAAGGGTTCGAAGTATTATCCGTGCAAGCATCTGTATTACATTTACCTGAAGAGATTGAGGATGAACGTGACTATTGATGATTTTATTCATGCACCGGCGTTGAGCGTGAACGAGCTGCACAAACTCCTCCTTAGGGATTCCAGAAATCATTGATGGGGCAAAGGGAATCCTCCATATGGATATTTTCAATTGCATTTTGCTGTATCAGACTTTTTTTTGCAGTGTAATGAAATGCACCCCAAAACTCCTGGAATGAGGCAATATTCCATTCAAACTGAGATCCAACAGAAGCAGTTGTGGGGCCATTTCTGGAAAAATGGCGCCGAATTTCTCTTTTTGGGGCCGAAAATTGGCTAAGTCCCAACATGCACTGGTACCTGTGTCTGGGAAAATGGCGCCGAATTTCTCTTTTTTGGGCCGAAAACTGGCTAAGTCCCAACATGCACTAGTACCGTGTCTGGAAAAATGGTGCCGAATTTCTCTTTTTTGGGCCGAAAACTGGCTAAGTCCCAACATGCACTGGTACAGTGTCTGGAAAAATGGCGCCGAATTTCCCTATTTTGCGCCGAAAACTGGCTAAGTCCGAGTATGCACTGGAAAAATGGCGCCGAATTACCTGTCATGAGGGGACCTATAGCCGCGGAATTCGGCACCATTTTTCGCCAGAGAGACCTATTACCGCGAAATACGTTGCCGTTTTTTGAGGTTACGGACCCTATTACCGCGAAATTCGGCTCCATATTTGCACATGTCGCTGGGAATTGGCATGAGCGGAAGACGAAATATCATGAGCACAACTGTCAAAACTACAATTTTCCCTTCAAAGGGCCGAATAATATATTTGTTTTTCCTGACACATTGCATTAAATTAATGTTTTTTATTGTTTTTATTTTTGAAATTTGTACTTCTGCTCATGAAAACCGATTGTCTTACTACTCCGCTCATGCCGCTCATGCCGCTCATGCCACTCATGCTCATGAAATAGCTAACCTCTTGTCTCACCATTGACTGGGGTCAGAAAAGTATTCATTCCACAGCTTGTCCTCGTCTCTGTTACCTACACTAGAAGCATTCGTGTTTTTTCCGATTCAACTGCATGTCCGCGACCACTCCGGGAACCACTTGGTAGTAAACGGGACTACTGGAGAGTTGAAACAGACAATGTGGGCCCACAGGGGCATTTCAGACGGCGGACATAAGTGGGGTCAACGACTCCGGAGTCGTAGCAGAATTCCGGGCTATTTTACGAATTGCGTAAATACATAAAATTTGAAAAATCCAAAATTACAAGTGGTTGTAATTACTGCACATGCGACTACAAATTTTCTTTCCTAATTCGATTAATGGAATAAAGATATTTATTCATTAAAGTGAATATGTAGTCGACTCAACGACTCCATGAACCACTGCGCATTCATTGCACCCATGACTCGGCAGCACATTTGCTGACGTGGCTTTCACAAAAAGAGGTAAACAAAATGTGGCCTTGGGGGAATAGATATTTTAATACGTGTTGCCTCCACCTGACAGAGACAAGGATGCAAGTGCTACGTCGGACATGGCGGGACGTGGGAATGGAAATCCTGACACGGCAAGGCCTTCGTATACTGTGAGCGCGCGTAGTGGCTTCTCATAACGGTGTGACATCGGGGTCTTGGTCATTCATCATTTACAGAATGTGCTGGATGGAGGCACGATGGAGCGCACATATGGGCATGCCCTTCTGGCATCAATTCCCAAGTATCCACGCAAGGTGAGGCTGCTGAATTGGGTTTTTGCCCGTCTACTTTTCTGACAGCATGCTCGAAACGTTCATAGTGCCATTGAGTGGCATCGCAATAATTTGATGTGTAGCTGCTTTTCCATTTCACAAGTTATGCAGAAGGCGTCACAGAAGAAGATCGCAAAGACGTCAAGGCTGAAGAATATGCCCTTTGGTTGTGAACTACAATCATATCATGCCAAACCCCATTTTGCCCACGCAGATGAGGGAGACATTCTGCATTTGCGAGTGGGACTTAATTCCTCTAAACCCAGCTTGAAGGCAGTTGTGACACCAGAGAAACTGGAAACTACCTCCAAGAAAGTTGAAACTCGCAAGATAGTCATGTATTCGTCTCATTGTCTCCAACTGGGATTCCGAGTTATCATCCGACCCTTTACATGTGCGCTGGAATGGAGTATAATTCTGGTTTAGGCAGTTATTACCACCAGACGTTCGCTTCTCCAATTTTTACATTTAAGGACGTGTCTGTGTTTATGGCACTCTTTCTCCCAAGGAGACCTGAGTACCCCCCTGTACTTGCAAGAATTTGATGTGTAGCTGCTTTTCCCTTTCATAAATTATGAAGAAGCAGTCACATAAGAAGATCGCAAAGAGGTCAAGGCTGAAAGCGTTCATTAAGGTTGTGAACTACAATCATATCATGCCAAACCAGCGGCGGCAGATGGTGTCATGAGACATTCTGCGATTTGCGCATAGGTGGACTTAATTTTGATGTTGACTTGAAGGCAGTTGTGACACCAGTGAAACTGGAAACTACAGGTTAGATGATGGCGTGCTGCATCGCGACATAAACCTGCATGTGACATTCAGGCTTAGGATTCATGCAATTTGGTGCTAGTCAGGCCTGCATAGTTCCAGAGCACAAGTGGGAGCCCATCCGAGGGATGGGGACCTCGTAAGTGCTTCTTCATTTTGTACTCACCTTGTTTTTGCATCGCACTTGTGCTACAAGGGGCAGAGCCATTCATTTGGTTGTCCTCTACAAGTGAGCTATTCCCGTGTCACTACAATCAGTTAGATGTGTTTGTGGTGGTTGCTGGATTTGCGGCTCTGGGGCGTCTTGCCAAGTGCTTGTAGGGATCAACGTTAATGTGGACGTGGCAGTACATGTAGCAAAAAAGCTCATTCGCTAATGAAGAAGATCATGTTGCAACCTATGTCATGTTATTGCTTCGAGAGTGTTGCTGTTGGGCAGGTGGGAGAATGCAACAACGGTGAGAAGGAAAGCAAGGGAAGCACAAAAAGGTGTCGTTCGGTCCTGCTCCTTTGGAGACACCCCCCATTCCACTGGTCTTTGTTCTTGGAAAGCATGCAGCTGGGCCAGAAAATGCATGCACACATTCACGTCTACTTCCCGTACATGAAGACGATCCTCTCCTCACATGTCAGAAACAATATTGGCAGAACAAAAATAGGTTTGTTCACAAGACAGTACGGACCACATACCGGGACATTATCGATACTATTAACTGTCTCGCCCTTGCGCGCTTGCAGGACTGTACAAAATGGGTTCTAAGGACAGTAAGAGTCCATAGCTCTCGTCTATGAGCTGCTCGCTTAATGGACACTGAGATTCAGCTGGGCTCACTATCTATATCCAAATAATCTTCCCCTTCACTACCCACATCTGCAATTTGCCTTGCGGTAATTACCAACCCTGGAATGTCTTCCTCATTAAAGGTAACTGCTCCTTCCAAAGAGACTGGTTCGGCCGTATCTGGTAGATTTTGTGGTTCCCTCAGACCCTCGTGGTCGGCATTCTCCCCTAGGTCCAGATCATGGACGTTGGCCATGACTCGTTTGGCCCGGGGGTCCTTGTGAAGAACCACCTTCCATCCCGGCGCATGGGTGTCATCTAAAAAGAAAACTTGCTCAACTTGCAATGGGAAGATGAAAGACTCTTCATCTTGTGGTAGCATTTTTCTGAAATCAGCAAGGAGGAACCCGTACTCATCCCGTTTCATGGTGGCATTCTCTCCTACCATATTGGCTTTTACCCAAGAACAACGGAATAGAATTGGCTTCACAAGACCATAGTCTAGTTTAAGGATCTCTTTGATCACTCCTACATATTGCACATGGCATGAAATTGGATTATGATCTCGTGCACAGCTCCTACTCTCTTGTTCAAAAAATGATGCCACTCCGCTGTCATAAAGTCACCAGGAGGCTGGTGTTGGCATCGTCCACTCTATAGTGATTGCCATATGCTTTCATTGACCGGTACGAAGTGGCAACAAGTTGGCCCGGGCGGCCAGGTTGGGAGTCAGGCGCGCGCATCAAAGCGAGTAACTATGACTTGAAGGGGAGCTTACCGATAGGTATGGGGGGCTGAAGCACCCTTGAGTGCCCAAAGCACTCAAGGAGGCGGAGGCGCTCACTAAGGTGGAGCCCCGCACACCGGGTTGCGGTGGGGGTGGCTCCACAAGGGGTGGTGGTAGCTTAGCGGGACTTAGTGGGGGTGGCATAGGATTCACCTTGGGGCGGAGACCTTGTGGTGGGAGTCGTGGGGAGTCTTGGGACTCATCACGGTCCATAGGGGCCGTGGTGAGTGGGCCAAGACTCACCGCGACTCATCACCGGGAGTCGAGGGTGTTCGTGGTGGTTCGCCATAAAATGGCATGGTTATTTGTGAAACCCCCGCGGACAGCTACAGAAGTATATATAGGGAGTAGTAACCCCGAGAAAGGTGCAAGCCCGTTGGTGACCAAAAGCTAGTGAGTAAGCGAGCGAGCCGGAAAGCGACCAAAGAGTGGGGAGCTGTTCCGGACTGCCAACTACCAAAGGGAATTCCGCTGGTTCTAAATCGTTGGAGGGTTCTTTGGGAGATCAAGGGGGGACCGTTATGTCCCGGTGAGCAGCCGAAGCTCCAAGTTGGCCCGGCGGTCAGGTTGGGAGTTAGGCACGCGCATCAAGCGAGTAACTATGACCTGAGGGGGGAGCTTACCGAAGTGAGGTGCGCGACACATGGTTTTGCAACGGTGAGTAACGTAGTACATGCGAGCAGGGCAATGTGCAATGCAGGAGGGGGCCACCTTGCAGAACTTACAAACAAATGTACTGGCAGACGGTGGGGCACAGCTTGGGATGAAAGGATTGTCAGAGAGTCCTTCCCACTCACTCTCATTTTTAGCACCGCTCTTCATGAAACGCTGGCAACTTGCATTCACACATCTCAGATGCCCCACACAAATGCTCCTTCTGAATGTCAAGTTTACATCGTTGTGGATATTGGACGTTTTGGTTCTGCACCATGGATTCCTTGCAAGAGACCTGAGAGGCCCCCAACACAAGTTGCTGGATTCAGCTCAAAGAGGATGTCACCGTCGAAGGAAAGTGGAAGGAAAGGAACCCTTTTTGTTGCGAATGAATCCCACAGTATCCCTGCGATCTTGTTTTTGGATCCTGGTTTTCCTGACAATGCTTTCAGATGTGGGATGACGCTAACGATTTCCTGAACATCGACGTCCCCTTCAGGAAGACTGTTCATGGGAGCCAGTATTTCTGCCAATTCATCATCCGAGGAATTCGACAGTGTCACAAAAGTTGTTGAAGTGGTGTCCTCCCGCTTCACAGTCACATGCCGCTTTCCTTGAACGACAGAGGCAGCTGTCCCAGGAGTGACAATGGAGCCACCGGATTGTCTCCTTTCGCTTCGGAACACACGATATTTTCCAGGAAGAACTCTCCATTCCTTGTGTTTCTCTGCAACGTGCGGTTTCTAGAACAACGTTCTTTGAACATTTCCCTCCAAGTCATAGATCTCTTCTCAACAGTAACACAACCAATGTCAAGCTTGAACCTTGCTGCCAGAACATGCTCCTCCACCACAACAAAACCATCATCTTCAACCGAGGCACTGAAAGGGCAAGGCTCTTCAGTATACTGAAACTCGGCGTAGGCCACGTCATTAGGAGAAGCCATGTGGTGAACATACGATGGTGAGTACCAATACAACTATGCGACATGGCCAGGTGAAAACCTTCCGGAGGCGATTGCCAAATCCCAAAAGTGTTTGTTAAGGCAAGAGGCAGTTGTACAACTGGCCCCACACATTAACCAATAACTTGTGAGGGTATTGAACCACACAGCCAAAACAGTTGGGCAGTTGCCAAATTGATGGAGAAGGGAACAAAACTGTTTATTTTGTCAGTGTCACACCACTGGGAAAAGATGGCGTCGTCTTGGATATTGCAATCCAATTTGCGTTTTGCGTCATTCCGCAACGTGAACCTGAACAGTGCATTGGGTGCCAAACCCGGGAAATATCCAACGCCGGATGAACGCGGACATTGCGTTCCTGACGTTATGTATGTTTTCGTTTTGAAGAAGGCAAAATCTGTGTATGATAGGGCGATGGCATGCCTCATGTGCGCAATATTTCATCCAAATCAGAAAACATCCACATTTGAAGAACTCGGCCTTATTGATGGCATTAGGGGCGCCCAATAAGCCGAAGCCAGTGAGATCGATCCATTTGGGGGGCTTTAGGGTAGACACGTACGTCCTTAACCACATGCATAACTGACGGCTTTACAGGGTTCCTTACTTTCTCGATTGTTTGTTAGTCAAGCTGGAGAGCTGCGGGAGTGAGAGAGAAGACATAGTAAGAAGACGTAGAAGGCAATCCCTTTACTTCACGAGTGTGAGAGAGAGGAAAAACGCGCGAGTCAGAATGAGAAAGTTGCGCAATCTGCAAAACGCTGATGAGCAGGTTGCACAGGATACGTCAACCCACGAATCACAACAGATCACAGAGCTGGTCTAGCCTGAAATGCAGGGAAGAATGGAAGGCGAGGAGACTGCCCCGGAGACCATTGTGCATTACATGGACATCGACACCATCACCGTCGGTGAGAAAGAAGCGACACCAAAGGAAGTTGTGAGGACGCAGCAAGAAGAGGCATCGGGAAGTGGTGTCATGAAACCCAGGGTAATCCTTCTTCCAAAATGCATGAATCTCGCTTGAATGTCGTACCAAGTGCATAGATAGGATACGAGAGAACCCTTGAAAACTGGGTGCGGCACCGCACTCAGTTTTGAGGGGAGCTCTATCACTTCCATTGTAGGCCGAGGTGAATAACTAAGTCTTAGAGACAGCAGGATCTGAAACGGAAGCCTGAGAGGGACACGAAGAAACTGAGTGCGGTGGCGCACTCATTTCAACTGGATGCTTGCCGATCACTTGGGCATTAGGGAAAGAGGAAGGTGATGTTCATAGTTTAGGTCCGTGAGACACTGGAGTGGTCACCCTGAACTGAGTGCGCCACCGCACTCAATTTTTGAGCTCCAAGGAATCATTGAGTTGCTATTGACTGAGGTGAACAGTAGATAGAAAGTGCGATTATTCCATAGTGAGATCTCTTATGAGTTCTGAGAATGACATTATGTCTAACCTGGAAACTGAGTGCGTTGGCGCACACAGTTCCGAGGTGTGATCGACAATGTTTTTGGACAAAGTGAGATCTCTTTTAAGTTTTCAGATAGACAAAAACGATAACCTTGAAACTGAGTGCGGTGGCGCACTCAGTTCTGAGGTGAGGTCGACCATCTTTGTGGACAGAGGTAATGACCCAGGTGTGCTCACAAGAGAAAGCAGGACAGAGTGGAGGGCTCCCAGAAATGAGTGCGCCAGCGCACTAAGTTTTTTGAGCACCTGTAGATGGTTGATTTGATGATGTCTAGAATGAAGATTCTGCCTCAGTTTCTGCCTACAGAATGAAGTACACAATGTGGAAGAGGAAGTGACAAAGGAGCCATTGACTGAGTGCCTGCGATGAGCATGATTTCTTAGATGTCATGGAAGGTGTCCAAAAATGAGTGCGCCACCGCATTCAATTCCGGTTGACAAGAAATGAGGGTTATGTGTGTAGTTTTGGAGAACCGATGTTTGTCTGTTCTGATCTTTTGTCAGTCTCGAAAGTGAGTGCGCCACCACACTCAATTCTTGTAGGTGCCAGATCAGGAAAATGTAACTGTGGAATGACGGAAAGGCTGCAATTGTGGGAGGTGCAGGGGAGGAAAAGAAAAGGATTGCAGCCTGAGAAGCAGCAGTAGTAGGAGGAAGAAGTGACTGAGAAGCCTGTTGAAGAAGACGATCCTTTCTACGAAGAAAGAGCGGCAAAGGTCCTTGTGTACCAGAAGGTCAATTCCGCACGGGTGATCAAGTATATGCTGGTACCTGGAGGCAAGATCATGATCCCTCTCTGCCGCCTAATATCAATGCCAATCGTTCGACCTGCCCTCACCGGGGATGTGTCCAAGTTGGAGCAAGATTTTAGTCATGGATACATAGAGGGGTCTCCAGTGTTTTATGTCTCCAACGACCCCAAAGTGAAAGATAGCCACTGCTTTCCGAAGAGTGAGAAGAACAAGGAAACAGGAGTCATAAAGCAATTCAGTGACCATGTTCTCGATATGTGGCTGCACAAAGCCACATACTGGGCACAGGTTTTTTCCTCTCCCCTTTCCATTTCCACTGCAAATCTGCATTGCACCGGGAAAAGTCACTTACTCTTCTTCAACATCTTTTCTCTGAATTGTAGAACTGTTCTTGCGTAGATAGAGGCTCGGGTACAACTAGTTTTGGAGAAACAGCTGAACGATTACAATATAACTATGACTCCACCGACGGATACTCTAGAAGACTATGTCCGCAGTGGAAAGTAGCTTGCTTCGGCACTTGCTTCTTCAGGGAGTTCGCCAAAGAGGGAGGCATCTCGCACACTAATCAGAACAGGCCATGAAGAGGGTTCTATACAGGTTCGTCTTGACACTCTTTTCCCACCCTTCTTTCTTTTCTCACGAAGTTTCGATTTCGTTGCAGCCCTGCTCTTTTGAATAAACAGTCCCAAAACTGTGTGCGCTGACGCACTCAGTAAAGGGGTGGGCACGTCTGTGTCTCCCAAGCTCTCATTGTACATACAAATATCCGATCCTGTACTGAGCCACACCTGCCCTGGCTTGTAAGTAGGGCCTGATTGGACAGACCAAAAATTGTGTGCGTTGGCGCACTTAGTCAAGGGGTCCTTAAACAATTATCTCACACTTTCCCCACTCACTAATATTCCCTCTATTTTGATTGTGTAGGTACATAAAAAACATTCTCATTCCAGGCCAGAACCTGAGTCGACACCTACACTTTATTGACCTATGGTGTGATCCATCCAACGCTCAGACAATGTACACTGTAGGGATTTTGAAGGATTACGGGACCTCGCATCTTCGAGACTGCTGCTGGTATATGGATATCTCACGGTCTGGATGCCCTTGGTCTGAGCTTGTGACCCGAAATCAAAACGACAATGCAGAGGCCTTGGCCCCTCTGACGGACAAGGAGTTGCACGAGAGAAACTTGAGGATATTGGTTGAGAAAGAGCCTCTTGCACAAAATATGCCAGTCAAGCCTAGAAGGGACAAGGGGAAAGGGAAGGTAAAGGGGCAGAAAAACACTCCGAATGAGAATGAGATGGAGTCCGTGGTGCAACCGGGAACACTGCAGACCCCACCCCCAGCCAGAAAGCCTGACCGAAAGAAAAAGGGTCTTAAAGAGCCCTACGATGCAATGGACCACCCATCTAGAATCATTTTTCCGGGCATGTGCGAGCTGGTAAACGACGGGTTCCTGGCCATGATGGAGACAAGGAAGTCAAGTTACAGTGGTGATCCTTCCAAAACGTTGGACAAGCTCTGTGCTTTTCTCCAATCGGTAAGCAATTATCATGCATGTGTTTGAGTTTTGTTTTCTTTGTTTTATTTTTGCTCGGATCAGAAAGGTCGCTTATAAAACATCTTTCCCTTCTTACACGCTATATTGTTTGTAGGCATGGAGGGGAAAGGAATCTTGGGTGAATGGTGCACTGAAACCGTTTGCTTCGGAGATGGTTATTGTGGACATTCCGGACAGGCATCCAGTCCCGGATATTCTGCCCAGTGACACCTGCCCAACATGACGAGAGGTATTGGAGTTGGGTGTTTTCCTTTTGCAAGTTTTTCCTTTCCGATGCAGGGGTTCTTGTTATCATACAATCTGTCACGATGAGATGTCGCCGGGAGCTGGCAAGCTACTTGAAAGCGTCGGGGATGCGGATTATCAAGACATGGAATTGTGTCAACAGCCTATATCTGACGAAGGGGGATTGCCCAGGGCAGAAGGTACGTTTCAAATACTTTATTTTTATGCCTTCTCTGTTGAAGTTCCACTGTACTGACTGTTATGAAGTCATGTTGTTCGCACTGCCTGAATGAGTGCTTCAGCGCACTCAGTTTTGGCGGTGCATGAGCAATGACTCTGAACCCGTTCCATCTAGAATGGGTCTGCACTCCCACCCAGATGTGCTATGAAACATTTCTCACTAATTATTGACCTCTTCATCGCAGACCCGTCTATTTGAGGCCGTCTGTCTCGTGAGGGTACATCCACTGTTGACTCCCACCACAGTGGTTGAG
Source organism: Takakia lepidozioides (assembly GCA_030704615.1). Lineage (NCBI taxonomy): Eukaryota > Viridiplantae > Streptophyta > Takakiopsida > Takakiales > Takakiaceae > Takakia > Takakia lepidozioides. Next base: position 95,008,775 of record CM060731.1, on the reverse strand, counting down.
TTCGAGCTTCATGGGGGAGGATGTTTCATAAACAAGAGGTTCGATCCTGTCGTCGATGACATGCACTACAACTATGTGGACTCCAACGTATGTTTGCGAAAGCCAAATGGAACGCCTTCGAGAGGGGCCCGTGAAAAAAGCTCGGCTTTTATCCAAACGATCATTGAGAGTTGTTCTCGGCCAGGGGCCCGTATCATAGATCTCACTCTCGGCACAGGTTTCTCTTCTTGCCTTTGTCATCGATTTCTTTTCTTCTGCACGTCCTTTACTCAATATTCTAAAACTCTAATTCCATCATTCTGTCTCTTGCAGGCGCTTCTTACCATGCTTGCAAGGCAGGTGGCAGACACTTGTTTGGTATGGAAGGAGATGCAGATATTTTCACCGGCCTACTCGCCGAGTTGCAAGGGGGCTCGTCTACCTCCAGTGTGAAGGATGTCACTGAGCAAATTGATATCCTCGACGGAGACGACAAGGACCTGGACAATGACTTTTCATGTGAGTAAGTTCATTTTCTGTCTATTTCATCCTTGTGTATATTCTCTGTCGCGTCCCCTTCTGTTGTCTGATTATTACCCAAATGGTGCATTTCTGATTGCATGAATGTCAACGCAATCTCGTTGCCCCTGTCTTCCATATACTTGAGGGACTTGTGCTGGAGCCCACCTCCTATTTATGTCCTTCCCGACTACGCGGAAGGCATTGCTCGTGTGCATGCAGCTGTGCTTTCTCCCCCACCCTTGCGTTGGAATTCCAGGAAGACACTTAGGCACCTCCGCGCAAAGGTCTTCATAGATGATAGTGCCGCAGTTTCAGGTGGTAGCAGTACTCCTAGCAGTTCAGCAGATTCAGGTGGTAGCATTAGCAGTGTTGACACCACCTACGGATGTACTTGAGGGCATTCATTTATGGAACATGAGGGGACACACTCTCCGTTTTCCGTTGCACCACCATTTCTCTTCCCACCATCCGTTATAATGAGCACAGACTACAATGAAATTCACATCCCGTCATTGAAACATTCTCTCCCCCGCGTCCTGCGAATTTGAAAGTGTTTTCCTTCTAAACATTGCTCTCCAATTCAACCGTGTGCATTCAATAAAAGTTTTTCAACAGAGATGAACATAGTCCAGTAGACAGTCATTCGACATATGCCATCACACCAATATTTGGTTGGATGGATGGAGGATGAATGTTTTTGGATGGATGAAGCCAGATTGGATGTGACCTGTGGATGAATGTTGCATGCATGGATGGTCCCATGGATGATGTCAGTGTGCAGTATCATGCACAGGGGCGGGATGGCGAGGTTCACTGTCGGGGTTGAGGTGGGTCCCTACGGCTGACAAGGGTTGGGGTTTCTGTTTGGGGTTGCAGGATAAATATGGATGAAGACGTGTTTCTGCGGTAATGGGTCATCTTCCACGGAAATAGACGCCGCATCTTTCCCAAAATCATGCCACGTGTCCTGGGCTCACGCCAGGCTCCTAGGCTCACACTCTAGCATCCCCCGTTGATTTCCAGTCTAAGGAACCATAAGGGTTGACGGGGTTTCCCACATGTTTAACAGGAATTACATTTATAAACAAGATGGTATGGCTTTTTTGATAAATAGCCCTATTAACATGGGTCAATCTCCAGGTACCCGGATCTTTGATGGGTACCTTGAGTACATTTGAGCTATAATTATCAGAAGATTTGAGATCAGCACAATGATCACTTCAAAGTCATTGCCAACCTTGCCAGAAAAATTGCGCACTCTTAACATGCCAACCAGCTCCAAACTTACATAGTATTCCTCAGCTCAGGCATGGGGGTTGCTATTCCATGAGCTCATGAGCGGTGAGCTCATGAGCTCATGAGCGGGCATGGCTCACCCATGAGCCGCAAAGTAACACACTTCGAATTTCGGCAGATTTTTTTCGGGCCCAAAACTATAAAATAATCAAAAATCGAAGATTTCCGCGCTCATGCTGGAAGCACTCCGCTCATGAGTACCAGTGTACGCTCATGACTTGGAGCCCAGGCTCATGGACCGCTAGGCCAGGTCATAGAAAAACTGAATTCTGGGCAATAACGGCACCGAAATTATCCCAGAGGCAGAGACGCAAGCGGAATTAGGATCCGGGTTTGCAGACTCCGAAAACGCAATGGCGACCTATAACCGTGGATAGTACTGTTGCAGAAGTGCATGATGGTTGGGTATAACGGCGCCGTAATTGGGCACAGGAAAAGAAATAGCCGGCTGAAGGCTCGGGAGTGAAGCCAACAACGGTGAAAGTAATTGGGCTCCGCCAACCAAATACCCGGCTGCATCCTCCGGAGTGCAGGCGATAACGGCGCCGAAATGGGCCCCGAAAATCAAATACTCGGTTGAAGCCACCGGAGTGCAGCCGATAACGGCGCCGAAATTGGGTCCGGAAACCAAATACCCGGCTGAAGGCTAGGGATTGCAACCAATAACGGCGCCGAAATTGACCTGCGGAAACAAAATTCTCAGCTGAAGCTTCCGCACTCCATCCAATAATGGCGCCAAAATTGGGCTCCGGAGAGCAAATACCCGCCTTACGGTAAGGGAGGCCTTGCTCTCATTTTGCTCTTCACTCTTCTCTGTTGTGCCCATCTCCTCCCTGCTTTGAGTTCGTGCTATGTCGTGAGGCCATGTCGTGCCCGAATCACATCTATCGACGCCAGACGGGAGTCATTTTCCCGAAAGCAGACGACATCATTGTTTTCCTGGATGTTTATAGGGACGATCCTCGACTTGTCCAGCTGAGAGCAATGGAGTTTCTTCCAGGATTGCACGATTCTCCTGGACCCCGGTTGGGGAGCAGGTGGTTCCTACGCATCATGGACCTGGACTTTCCGCATGAGTGGGAGCCAAACAGATCACGCACAGCGTTGCTGTATCGCTGGAATTGTTGCGAGTGGACGTATGATGAGTGCATAGGTGAAAACTTTACGCGTGGACGGACTGGCTCGGAAAGTGGAGACATTCTCTTCAATTATGAGGATGAGGAGGAGGGGAACACAGGGCCCACTGTGAAAATGTCCTTCTACCAAGGGGGCGCTATCGATAAACACGACATCCTCGTTAGTTTCAACCGGGCGACAGAAACCACTGACATTTTGTTCAAATATAGGCACCCGGTCACTCAGGAGGTCCTTGAGAGGCCAATTAGAGTTCCTTCTTCTTGGGCGAGGGGACCATAGGTCTTGCATGCTAGAGTAGACATGTTTCGACTCGCCGACACTCATGACACATACATTTTCATTCAGAAATCAAGCAGCTTCCCTGTGCCATATGGGGAATATACATGCTTGGATAATCTTCTGTTAAGGTTTTTTGCAATTCACTGCCAGTATGCTGGGACGTGTCCTTTGTCGTATGGATTGCTGTTTGCACAAAGTGCAGTATGCAAATGCTGGAATGTGCAGTAGGACCCTTCCCACTGGGACACAGAACTAGCAATCTTGTAAAGACATCACATTTGCAGAACAGTAACAATGTATTTGTAGCAAATTGGAGTCTTCTCATAGAGGTGGACGAAAACGCCAGGATGGGCTGCGAAATCACTACAAATTGAATGAAGAGCAGTAACAAGGAAGCACTATGCAGTACATAGACCATAAACGGCGCTGAAATAGGCCTCAATGCCCGTTAATCTCCACACAATGTATGCTTTACTCGGATCCATTTGTAGACAACCAAAATAAAAAAAGCATGCGCATGCCATTCATGGCCAAAAACCACATTCTCATGTATTGCGGCACCAAAATTCACATGTAGCCATGGCGATGCGGCACCACCAAGTGTATAATTCCTCCAAAAAAAGTAGGGTGCAAGAAGATGAATGTAATATAATTGCCACTTTCTCCTTCCCGAATGTGGAATGTCAAGCAGTCCGACTAGTGTCCTGCCGTAGGGCCTTGTGCAGCTCGTTGAAACTCAGTGTTGGAGCATGGATGAAGACGTCCACTGCGGATATGCAACTCATGCGCTTCAGAAAAATGTAATAAAGGTGTTTGCAGGGGACGTATGCTGCATTCTTCGATTCCATAACAAGGAAGTCCTCACAGTTGCAAGCTGGGTACTGTGAAACCGTGATTGTATACACGACACTGCGCGCAGCAGACCCGGCTGTTGACAACTGAAATATGCGCCCCATCCCGGGGTGAGGAACATCCCTGCAACCTTGCACTATGCAAGGCATTGCAAGAGCGTTGGCCATCCTGGTGTCGTTCGCCTTTGTTGGTGGCCGCCGTCTTTTCAGTTTCCCCACCGATGGGTGGGCCAAGCTGCGGGGTCACCCACCGGTATGCGGGGCGAAGAGCTTCTTGTGGGAGGAGGATGACGACTGGGAATTGGATTTCGTGGAACGTATTTTAGCTTTCAGAGAATCAGGATGGAAGTACACGTTTACCCAAACACGGGAGTCCATGTTGAAGACGGGACCTCTCGGTACGCTCCGCAGCGAAGTCCTGCAGTGAGAAGAGTGTGTCCTACCTAATAACACAAATGATTTTCTGGAGGATTCCGTATCCAACAGGATGGGTGATCAGTGCACGTAAAGATGAAGGTATGTAACGTACGTTACAAAAACGGACGACAACAGCAAGTTCACATCGGATATTTGGTGCCTGAATTGTAATGTACAACCACTTGGGCTACAATAAATCAGGCCTTCCCATGAATTTCGGCACCGAAATCTGGATGAACATCTCTGTCATGTAACAACTTTGGAAGCCAGGGGATGAATTCCGGCGACAGAAATAGTAATTTGTTCACCTCATGAAACTGACCAAGCATCCAACGGATGGATTTCGGTGCCGAAATTCGGATGAACATCTTCTTCATCAAATTGTTTCTGCACATGAGGGTTGAATTTGGATGCCAAAATACAGATGAATGTGTTCCTGATTACAGTCGTGATTCACCACGTGTCCGGATATCGGTGCCGACATCCGAATGACAGTAATCCTGAATCGGCAGAATGGATGTATTTCGGCGCCGAAATTCATTCTTCATCTCCTTTTCCGACCCTAATTCTGCTGCCCTGCGGATGGATTTCGGTGCCGAAATTCATCTGAAGTTTTTTTTTTTTTTTTTTTTTTTTTTTTTTTTTTTTTTGCGACAGATGAACTTCGGCGCTGAATCTCATCCAAGTCCTCCCTTCTAATTTTCCTTTTTCTTCGCGAGCAATGAATTTCGGCGCCGAAATTCATCCGAAGTCCTCCCGAATTTATTTTTTCTCCACGAGCAATGAATTTCGGCGCCGAAATTCATCCGAAGTCCTCCCGAAATTTTTTTTTCTTCGCCAGCAATGAATTTCGGCGCCGAAATTCATCCGAAGTCCTCCCGAATTTTTTTTTTTCTTCGCGAGCAATGAATTTCGGCGCCGAAATTCATCCGAAGTCCTCCCGATTTTTTATTTTTTCTTCGCGAGCAATGAATTTCGGCGCCGAAATTCATCCGAAGTCCTCCCGAATTTATTTATTTTTCTTCGCGAACAATGAATTTCGGCGCCGAAATTCAACCGACTCCATCCCTCCAAATTCTTTTCAGGGTTTGAGCGCCGGATTTCGGCGCCGAAATTCATCCAATGCCCTCCCTCCAATATTTATTTTTCTTTGAAATGGATGAATTTCGGCGCCGAAATTCATCCTTACTGTCCGCAATGAGTAACTCTAATATTACATTTTCTATGCGACGGATGAATTTCGGCGCCGAAATTCGTCCAAACCCGACACTTACTATTTGCTTCTGGATGATATAATTTTCCGTAAATCGTTGGAAATACCCCGTTCCGACGAAGATAAGAGGAATATTCTGCATTTAATGGAGAAATCGGCATATTGAACCCATTCTGTCAAAATTAATTGTATTTTAGCCGTTTTTTTTCATTTGAAACCGACAGTATCCATTAAGTGGTCTTTTTCGCACGGGACGTTGCCGCACATAAAGGATAATTTCGGCGCCGAAATTATAGTTAAATGTCCAGAAATGGCAAGTCCAACAGGCATGGACAGCATCCGTCAGGGGCAATGATGGCGGCAAAGCATAGCATGGTGCCGATTTAGTCTTCGCTCTGGATGAATTTCGGCGCCGAAATATGGATGATTTCACCTCGTCTACGCGTGGACGGAGATATTCGTAATGAATTTCGGCGCCGAAATATGGATGAAATGTGCCCAAGTGCAGCCGTTTCCACTGTTCCGGATTTAATTCCGGCTCCGATATCCCACTGACAGGTTTGCTCATGACGAATTAGGACTTGGGAAGCGATGAATTGCGGCGCCGAAATTTGTAAGTTTGTGTACGAAAGCACTTGAATAGGATGAATTTCGGCGCCGAAATTCATCCGTCCGCTGATGAAACGTACCGACCTGACTGTTGAATGTCATAGGCAGGGGATTTTCATGGCGGTTGGGTTTCATGATGTGCGGATATTTCATTCAATGTCGGCTGCTCCGGGAACAGCATCCGGTGAACGGAAGGTATTTCGGTGCCGCAATTCGGATAAACCATCTTTAACTGGTGGCTGGAACTGGCACGCGTCGTGTTCCAGTCGACTTCATCCGTGCGAACGTGTCAGGGGTCACAATCTCTTCATCACCCATACGGCAGAAAGTGGTGGACGGTGGCAACGCTTCGGGAGACGTGGCTGCTTACACATCTGCTCGTGTAGAGTGGTTGCATGTTCCACCGCTTCGCTCTCTCGCTCCTTGCCCTTCTGCAGTGACATTCTCCTGCGTTTCCTCTCCTTATGCGGCATAGTGGTAGCATAGAGTTTGTGGAAGGTCAGGTGACTCCGGCAAAGAGAAGGAGGACGCGGGATTTTGGGAAGCCGCCGACGACACGACTTAAGCTCCGTCTCATGCATGAAATGTAGACCTCGTTATCCGGAGACTCGGATCGCCCACCAGTGAGAGATTCGTGCTTTGCAGATGTGAAGCACTCCATACGCAATATTCCTTTTACACCTTTTTTTTTGCGTGCAGTGTCTCATGTTTTCCTGTTTGTTTGACATGGGAGCTGGGGAGGGATCGCAGGGGGGCGAAGCAACACAGTCAACTTTGGATACTCCTGCCCGGGTGCTGCGCTCGCAAGGTGGAAGTGCATCGAGGCAGGCGAGTCCTCATTCAACACCTCAGATATCGCCTCAGAAAAGCCCACCTAGAGTTCGGAAGTCGAGGAAGCAGAAGGAGCCCATGGCTTCGCCAGTAAAACCCCTAGGGAGACTGGAAGCAGAGATATTGGGTTTGCAGTCAATTTCAAAAAACACGGATGCGGTGGAGGCTGCTGGAGATGTGGGAGTTGGATCTGCAGAAGGGCGGCCCATTGAGCTGACAGAAGGAGAGGACGACAACGTGGTACGACTTGGCGACGATCAGAACCTGCTGGAGCTTGCGGACTCTTATCTTTCAGGCATTTTGCTTCGTGAAGAAACATTAGAAATTCAAATTACGTGAAACAGGAAGACTTGTTGATTCCATAGTTGATCCACTGGAGTATAACGTCCTGTTCAACCATGTGGGAGAGAAGGACATTCTTTGTGATTTGTCGGGCAAGCCATGGAGGTATGGCAGGACCATGAGTCCTGCATTCATCCCAGACGCTCATGGAAACATGTACGGATGTTGAAGGCAGGGTCCTCGACATCACTGCAAATACAGGTGAGAACGTTAATTGAATGCGGCACCAAAATTGACACCATTTCCGTTTGTGTATGTTTGCTTGTGCGAGGAAGCGACTCATTCTTGAGTTTGGTTGTGGTTGTGTCGTATGAATTTGCAGGTGCCTGTATGTGGGCGGGAAGGATGTCGAACCGATTTGTGTTCTCATTTGAGGGGGATACGGCCTTGTACGATTACAATTTGGCGGGCCTTCAGCGTTTGCCTCCGACTGAGGATCCCAAAAACGCAGAAGATGACGTGGAAGGGGAGAAGGAAGATGAAGAGGAGGAAGTCCAGGAAATTCGTTCGATGCAGGGGCGCCCGAAGCCGCTTCCCCCAATGCCTGTCTTCGAGTGAGTTGCACCATAGTAAGTGTATTGGTTTCGGTTGTAGGGACCATGCAACCTGCCGATGATTCCCTGTTTGAATTCTCTAATGTACTTCATTCTATGTTTGTGCGTACACTCAGCCTTGCAGAGTCGTCCGACGAGGAGAAGCTGGGAGACTTGCCCGAATCGGACCCTGTTGCACAGGAAGAGATAGAATCGCATCGGCCATTCTTTGCCAGAAAATCGTTTCTCGCGAGTCCCCAGAAGCCTTTTTTTCTACCAGCCTATGCAGACACGGCTGCCAGAGAAGCCATCAGTAGGGAGGATAGGCCTACTCGGTTAGAGCAATTGACATACGGGAATGAGCAGAGAATTATAATGAGGCGTGAGGCCAAACATAGAATTGTGAAAGGCAGAGTAGGGAAGTTCGTAATAGAATCCGCGTCCGAGAGCGAGGGGAATGTTGAGGACACTTCCGCACCCAAGTGGACAGTTCCGGCTGGTGAGGATGGTATTTTTGAGGGGAGGGCTTCTCAGAGTAACAGCGGTAACGGCAGTGCAGGTTCGGAGGCAGGTGGAAGGCAGCCATCCTTGCATGAGGCCGGGGATGCATCGGACAGTGATAGCGGATCCTCACCATAGCAAAGTCTCATTTGGATCTTTTTGTTGTACAGTTCTGAAACACTTAATGAAAATATTGACGATTTGAAAAATCATTGTGTTCGGACTGCTTGTCCGATTCCCTACATTTCTTCCGCCAACCAAAATGTATAATAAAAGCAGAAGAGACGCAAACTTCATTGAAGAACCCTACAAGTAATTTATGCACACCATCGAGCCGAGAACTTGAAGCCATGAAAACCCTGCCGTTTCTAACATTCCTATTGGAAAATTTGGCGCCGAAATAGCCCAATGCGCGCCTTCGTTATATGGGCCTCAAAAATTCCACGGATGAATTACTGTACCAAAATATCGCGATGGAAGCCTTCAACACAAGGCACTTCAGCACATTCCACTTGGGTATTTCGGCGCCCAAATAGCCCGTTCTGCGCCATTAAATACCGCACTATATCACATTTTAAGAGGTAATTTCGGTGCCGAAATACCCCGGTGGATGTCTTCAAAACACCATTTTAGCACACTGCTCTTGGGAATAATGGCGCCGAAATACCTCATTCCGCATCCTGGACTAGGAGAAACAGACCCTATTACCGAGGTAAGAGGACATAACACCGTCAATAAAGGCAGGAAAATTCCAATTCCGCGGATGTCCGCTCATGAGCTCATAGGCTCATGGGCTCATGGGCTCATGCGCTCATGAAATAGTAAACCTCGCTCAGGCATGCCTAAGTATTTTTTAAAGCAGAAATCTAATCATCACAAATGCTTCCAGAAAAAGTAAGCCTGCCCACTGCATTATCTGATGATACTCTATACATAGAAATGTGTAAGAAGTAGTGAGGGTTTAGTCTTGATCACTCCCCCTGCGAAAGTTCCATATTATTTACCTTGATAGCATACTACTTATGAGATAGAAACCTCTTAAAGTAGGGTTTTAACGAACAGGTCTCAAAGCTGACCAGAAAAACACAATATCTCAGAGAGGCTGAAAACAAACCCACTTAAAGGGAATGAGAGTAATTTAAGTGCTGGCATTGACAATATTATGAACTAAATTGTTGGAATTAGCACTAGTATTGGGACCTACTACCACAATAGAGATGTGACACATGGCTGGAGTGAGACATACCTCAGACCAGGTGCAATCATAAAGACCATCAGGGGTGTCATAAGCACACAATTCTGCAATTCCGTTGGGTGTCACCTGTAGCCATCAAATCTAGAAGCTGAAGTAAGCAAGTATATATCAGCACATCACATTACGAAGTAGGAAACTTCAGTCTACATCCACACACATCCACACAATCTACACTGTAGATTATAACATACAGTTGCTGGCTGTTTGACTCGGTACAGCTTATGATGCATTACTATCAGGCATAACTCATGCCCACTGCTCATGACCTATTTCAAAGCAAGCAGGTAGACTAAGAGACTAGCCTCACAATAACAAACCAACAAAAACTACACAATCTGACCTCAAGCACGTGCTGGCCACCGCTGCCAATCATCCCGAAATTTTGAGAAGTGGCCACCGCCAGTCAAGTCTCTATAAATAAACTGAATTTCACCTGATGTCCCTACCGGCCCTTATTTTTTTTGAGCTCTCCCTCAACATGTCAACATCACTACGGCAAGCAAAGTATCCAGTGTACACAATCTCTATGGATAAAGGTATGTACTAAACTAACAAATATCCAATAAAACCATGAACTCGAGAGAAAGTTAGAGACAAGGCAGTAAGATGACAAGAAACATGATGCAAACTCTCAAAGCAGATTGCTTTGGTATGCAACTTATCACTGTCAATCTCCCCACACCAGTAGTACAACACCAAGACACACAGGTCTCCTAATCATTCAATCCAGCTGCAAGCAGATGACAAGGGCTGCATCTGTCAAACGCATAATTCTACGACTACTACGAATCAGCAACTAAATGACATCATATAGAAATTGACATCATTAATTAATGTTGTAACACCATCGAGGAGACATACCTCAATCGTCTCCATAGTCCGACTGACACTCCCAATGTCCCCAACAATGAAAAAACAAATCCAACTGGTCATAAGTGATAACCCAAAACCCTGACATTACTAAGGTTAAGAGACACAAAGGCCAACTACGTACAGTGCATTCACCCAACTCCTAATCCAAGAAGCTCATTCCACCTGGGCTCCTTGCTTCATCCCACATTCCATCTTTGTCATACTTGAAGTGCATGCCTGAATACCTGAATACTGCAGTCAAGTTCACCAAAATGAACCACATTCCCGTGTTTATCAGCCAACACCTGCAACCACAACTTAAAAATCATTATCATGTTAGACAGGACAACTGCCTTTAGCAGATGACTGTTCCTTTCCTAAAAGACTACTGTCTTGTAGAAAGACACGTGACTTGACATATTGCACAGCGCCAGGATCTTAGACTAAATAATATGTGTCCATGACAGTTGACAATTGTTATCAAAAGGTGAGCTCACCTGGAATTCAATATGCCAGATACACTCCATCGTTTTTTAATGTAGCCCCAGCCTCACTCCTGGCTTGCTGCACAGAAGCAAAAACCAGTATCAACAGATGCAACCTATCAAACTTAGCTTACTGCTCCCGTAACTCTGCTTGCAAAAGAAATTATGTGAAATTAAAAAAGATGAAGCAGTTTCTTGGGCATTTGCAGCCCTCGATGTCAAGTATGTGAGGACGAGGAATATAGGGAGTAGTACCTGGAGTAGTTTCACAAACTTACTAGGCTCATAGCCTAGGGGCATACCACGACCCCCGCCTCCTGATGTTGCCTGGCCAATCACAACACAAGATACAAACTATCAAGTTAGTTCATGATGCAAAACACTTTAGAGAGACTTTTCAGGAAAACCACCAATGAAGTTGCAAGATGAAAATGAACCAACAAAGAGCACCCAGGTAGGACAAATTAAGTTCAGAGAACTACAAGCAAGCACACATGATATCATCCTTCATCAAGGATAATAACCATCATACTCAGTTCCATCACAAAGAATGTACTCATCATTTTCTGTACCCTTGTGGCCGTACATCCTTCCACCACCAAGAGAAGGATAACAAGAAGGCAATCACTTTTGCTGAACACTCTAGAAAGAACAAGGAAAGAACACAACAGAACTCAGTTCTCTTTTGCACATAACACACAGCTATTTCTGGTTCTATTCTTCATACAGAATGAGAGAGGATAGAAGGGAGTCTTCTTACTTTCTAAATCATCTCTCTAGTCAGGATTGCCAGTTGGCTGCAATCATCGAGAGCCAGAAACTTCAGGACCAGAATACTGTCACAGTCTGTTTTTAGGTACTGTGACCTTTGGTTGCTGGCTAGTAAGTCGAGCCGACAAGTTGTGCCCAGCTCCAGGTCCACCTGCAATCCAACAAAGCATTCACCTTGCACATCCTGTGCTGAACTATTAAAGCAGCAGAATCACAAACATTTAAGCACATAAATGACATGCAATCCCCAAGGGTGAAAAATCACAAAAAGTGTTTCGGGGCTTAGGCAGAGCTATGAATCTCATAGAGGACCCACTATCATGTTGACAATACCATGTAGGAAGGGAAATAGGTAACAGGGAAAAAACATCGACCTGACTCATGATCGAGCACCAGATGTACCGACTCGCCATCATCATAAACCTTGTAGTGGCCAAAAGTGTTGATGAATTATTCCCGCTGCTATGTGTTTGGCCTCATGCTCCGTGCGTCCCATGACTACGCTCGACAATATCACAAACGATCCTAATAGCAACATGACATAATTATATTAGATGACCAAAAGCTGGAGAACTGAGGCAAGCTGTGAGAACTGCGAGGTATACCATGCCAGAGAAGACTAGAAGACGAATCTTTTTGCTCGCTGGGCGCTGGACTCCGGAGCTCACAGAGACCATACTGTGGAAAAGCTTGCGGACATGGCCAATGACTTGAGTGGGGAAAATCACGCTTTTCGCTAGTTGCCTTAACTTCGGCATCAAAGGTGCAAATTTTGAAGATTTTCGGCGAGATTTTTTGAGATTTTGTGTGATTTCGGCAGGATTTGGTGACTTATTAAAAAAAATCTTTACAAGAATTTATGAATTATTTAATGTTGGACAGCATAGGCAGGTAGGGTAATATTTTTTAAATTTATTTTAGAAAAGGGAAACACCTAGGAGCTACAACGCACAAATCAGGCCCCTTGGTATTTACTATCAAATTACTTAATAACAATTTCATAAAAGTCTTATTGGGGGAGTGCAGGACCGGGTGTAATCTGAGGAGAGGTTTATTTAGGGCAGGTGTTATATGGGGAGGGTGTAACAGGGAATTGACATATTTTTGACAATGATGGGTAGTCTCCTCTTTAGGGAGGAGCCAATAAACACCCAACTTCATTTTAGTATATCAATTTCAATTCTTCACACATGGGCCTCGACATAGGAGACGCACTTGGATACATAGGGGATTACACCTAGACTTAGATGACAGTGGACACTTGGGCCAATGGCACAGCCTACCCTAGTTTGTACTTATGAATGGAAACTACTTGTGGTCAGCACGGGAATGTGAATGAAAACCGAGAACTTCATCCACATACTTCATCCAATATCTGTCCATCATTGAATGGCTCCGTGAAAAATTCTCAAACCTAGAGACTCCTAAACCCTTTGCGTAGTCCTGCCTTTAACACTTAAAGGACCACGGGGTGGTTGGAAAATGACTTCGTAGACGAGACCCCCTTGCATGTTTGATGCCATATATCCATATTTGCGACGAACCATGCCTGTCCACCGTTGGATTGGATGCCCACCTTCCTCGTTAATCCAATGCAAAAACAAAAACCAAAATTCACCATTGGATCTATGAGATCATAAAGTTTGATCTTGGGCCAATGCTGAGTTTAATGGAGTTTGTCTTCTCAAATTTTACATGGCAAAACAAATCATGGGTTTTTTGGAAGTGAGAACAGATTCGAGTGCATAATTGAGTGAAGCATATCTCTGCAAAATTTCAGCTGAAAAGAAGCAGATTTGATGGGACCTCATATGTACACAATTGGGATGGGGTAGGTGATTTGTGGGTGTGAGTAGTTGTGACGCGAGGTCAATGGATATATGACTCCTGGTCAAACCCATTTTTGGATGGCGTCATGTAACGGAACGGGTTTACATGGAAAGTAACCCTTACCCTAGGTATACGTAACGCTACTCGCCAGCCGGGCAAGGCACTTTTTTTTTCCCGCAGGGCAAGGGGCTCACACCTGTGAAGCACCTCGCGTGGGTTGCTTATTACCCTACACTTTAGGGCTTGAGCTTGCGTGCGTCTCTCCTCCCGCTTCATGTATCAGAATCAGTCTGGGTTGTTGTCAAGATCGTTCAACAGTAGGTAGAATGGTGAACGGAGACGGCAAGGGCGCGCTGCTGCAACAAGCGCAGCAGGCGCTGGCACAGGCGAACTACGGCGATGTCGTGCGATGCTGCAAGCAGTTGCTGAAGCAGGACCGAGGCAACTATGGGGCCTACGTGCTGCTAGCCCAGGCGCTCCGACGCTCTAACCACTTCCCCCAGGCTCACGCGGCCTTGCGCCGGGCTGTGGACACCGATGCGTCTGCGTTGCCCGCCTGGCTGGTTGGTATACTGCCCTCTATAACTGTTAGAGTTTGGATCTTTTGGTTGTGTCATTTCCCAATTGCACCTTCAGTGAACGGCCAAGCTTGCGATGGCACTACTCGCCAACCATCTGCAAACTTGTTTGGTGTTCTTACCTTGAATTTATCGTCTGCTTTCAGTCAATAGTGGAACTGAGCTCCCAAATGATTGAGGTTGGCCAGAGTTGGGAACGGGTTCGATTGTATCCTGAAAGCACGCATTCAAATTCGTCAGCTCTCTAGACGAACTAGAGAGTTAATGCTGGCGAATACTCTCCATTCGGACAGATACTAAACTATAAAAGTCCCTAATAATCTGCAGCAGCCAAGCTTCCCTGGGTCAGATTATATTGAGGGTGCTGGTAGTATTGGCCTTCTTCAATGGAGCGGTATTTTGTCATTTGCAGGCACTTGTGGAGCTGCATGAAGTTACAGGCGAGGTTGAAATTGTTGTGGATGCATGTGAGGCAGTTAGACGTCTTGCGCAGGCTACTGGCGATAAAGGGCAGTATGTGTGTTACACACTAAGGCTGGCGACCACTCTTGCTAGGGCCCAGCAGCATACACAAGCGCTTGCCGCCTGGCGGGAGCTGTTGGGGTCGTTGGAAACCCTGTCGCCATCTATGCAGCTGGAGGCCTTTTGTGGTGTGGCTGATGCAGAGGCTGCACTACTGGACCTGGCTATGAAGCAGGATTGGGAGCAGCGGCATGTGCAGGCATGTAATGAGGGTTTAGATGTCCGCACAGTAGAGCAGACATGGGTTCGCACTGAGAGATACAAGGCATTGGAAGCAGCTTTGCAGCGGACACTGCAGCACCCTGGCCTGCATTTTGAGCGCCACCATCGAATGCTGCTGGACCATTACCTTTGGGCAGCGCGAGCTACTGGACGTATGTATCTTTCCTTGTGGCCTTTAGTGTGTTCTCTACCTGCAGAAGGCTTACTTGCAGGTGTGGATTGGTGATGCAGAGAGGGAAGCCCGGCTGCAGGTCTTACAGCAGTGTGTGGTGATGATATCATCTCACAATGCAGTTTCTGCGTTTGAGGTGGCCCTCACTTATTGCGAAGAGGATGGTGCAGCTGAGCTGTTTTGTGAGACAGGCGGAGTGGAACAGTTGAAGCAGGGGGTCCATGCTGCAAGGTTATGGCTAGGAATGCGTTTTGTGCATATTCATCCTTCTCATGGCCTTGCTCTTGCGACAATTGCTTCCGTACTGCATGGCAGGTAAGACATTCTCGAAGACATTTGCTTTTTCCAGACTAATGAGGGTGTTGATAATTGATAGACACAGTCTGAACTGTCCTGGGGAAGTAAGGGTTTGATTTTTCAAATCATTGGTGGGGAGGTAGATGCAGGCATGGCCTGTCTTGCCAGTCTGTCATCAAGCAATGCATGGGGTAGGTGTCCTGGAAGTGAGGCTTTTTGGTCAACTTGGTGAGAGCTACCTTGCATCAGGAAATGCTTACGAGGCCCACAGTTTGGTGGTGTGTTCTGTAGGCCTTTAATGTGGGATGAGGTAGACTTCATTGTGTGGTGTTTGATGACAACCTTCTTTGCTAGCCTCATGGACATTGGGTTTGGTGGGTTTGAAGGAGCTTCAGGTTTTCTATGCTTGATGGAGCTGACTCTGGTGCAACGTTCCTCCTAGTACACACTGTTTCCCATTGTAGGCTGAACTGAGTGAATGGACCAGACTTACTCCTACCTGTAGTCCACTCTCCATCTACGTGTATTATGTCACTTTGCTTCCACCGAACCTGCAAAGTGATATAGATATTGCCACCTGCCTCTTTCACCAACTGAGCAGTCCTTGGCTGTGGGCACAAGCTTGGATTCTTCCTCCAGAATGGCAATTTATTGTCATCTTCTGTTGTCTTTGACAGAAATGTATGCAATATGTGTGCACAGTTTGGAGCGCAAGAGGGTGCTCTGTGAAAAGGCCCTGCGACTTGATGACACATGTGTCAATGGGTACAGCACTTTTCTTGCAGCCTTGAGTTTAAGACATGATTCAGTTGGCAAGATGTAGAGACGCATGTCCTAATGTGGGTGGGAACAGATGGAAATTGTTAGCAGAGGTACGAGCAGAGGAGGGTGCACACAACAGTGCCGCAGAGTGTGTGAGGCGTGGCCTTCAAGCGTTGACCTCCTTGAGGTCCCTATATGGTCTGCATCTCCTGTATATGGAGCTACGCCTGCGCTTTATTCTTGGACACACACATCTTGCCACACAAGGTTACATGGAAGCAGACTCCATTTTTCAATATATAGTGGAGGTGAGCTTTCAATTTCGCACTTTACTTTATTATGGCTCCCTGCACCTGTTGCAAGAGCTTTGCCTCATTGATGGATTGTGTGGTTTGTTGGCTGTTCTGCAGGCTGCACAGGAAGTTTCAAGTAGACAAGCTCAAACAGTGCTCACTGCTGCACTTGAGGTGCTAATATCTGATGCCTCGGACATATTCTTTTGTCAAGCTCCATAGTTTCACACTAGGAAAAGGGCCATTCCTGGCAGGGGTTGCACTTCTCTATGAATAGAAAGTGCCATTTGATGTACTTGCTTATGGGTTGGCATGTTGACTTACTTCCATTGCAGTACATTAATGGTACCCAATTGGCAGGGGGATGCTTAAGAGATCTGTCTTTTACAAAACTAATTGTTGGCTGACCTAAAATATTCAGATGCACTGTGGGTAGCAGGGGAGGGTGAAGGTGGCCTTTGCTCAAGGGAATGTAGAAGCAGCAGAAGCAAGGTTGGGTGCAGTGCTGTCAGTGAATGCTCAGAACCATTGGGCACTAGCAGAGCAAGGCTGGCTGATGTTTCAAAAGGGGAATGTGGATCAAGCTTTGGTGGCCTTAGAGCAAGCCGTGGTTCTTTGTGGTGATGATTCGAGCTATCGTCACCGCCTGGTGTGTTTTCATTCTTGATGCTACAATGTGTATTAGGGCTTAAGTAGGGTGTTAATCACATGCTTCTGACAAGATATTCCTGTTATGAGTGGAAACCTGTTATGAATGTCAGAATAGAACATACATGTTATGGAGCATAAAACATCAAGGCAGTATGTAGCGGCTTGTAAAATCCCATTGAATTTCTCTGCCAACTGACCATGCAGCCTACACTCTGTTGGTGTTGGCTTTGTGGAGACCTAATTGTAAGAAGATTCTATAGTATGCCAGGGATACGTTAGTGCTAGTTTCAGCAGGTCGGATGAGATGGGAGAATCCTAATGTGCTTATAAATTGCAGGGTCTGGTGTACTGGGAACTAGGTGAGCAAGGGAAAGAGCAAGCGGTAGCACATTTGGTGGAAGCGGCAAGGTTGGATCCAAGGGAAGCAGATGTGTTCCGCTATCTAGGCCACTACTATGGTGACATAGCTGGAGACACTCGCCGTGCAGCTCGCTGTTATCAGAAGGCAATCATGCTTGACTCTGAGGATGAGGATGCTGGGGTATGTGAGTCTTTTCCTGATTAGTTCCCGGTCCCAGGATTGCTTCAGCAGGCAAGTCTATTACTGGTTTGAAGGCCTGTACATGTATTTCTATCAGACTTTTACAACTTCTGGCAGTATGGACTGAGTAAAACTTTTGTGGGCTGTAGGAAGCACTATGTGATTTGCTGGAGCAAGGAGGGCAGCTGGTGCTGGAGGCTGCTGTTTGTCGTGATGCCTCCCAGCATTCCCCGCGAGCTTTTTGGGCCTGGCGCCGTCTTGGCTTCATGCAGGTCCTTGGCTGAAACCTGAAACTGCAGACTTCCAGTGTGCATAAGTTTGGGAGTGTTTGTGTATTAAATATAGCGTTGATCTACTCAGCCTGACTGAAATTATGTGACATTGATGAAGTGTGAAGTGAAATGCATTGCGCATCTCATATTCCACTACGCTATCACTTGACGGAGACATGGATAGGTGCTCGACCAAGATTGGGAGCTTTGTTCCTTTACTTCATCCACTGGAATTGTCCAACCCTCAGATGTATTCTCTCTTCTGGATGTGAGATGTCTAGGTGTGGCCTGGGATTTTAGCAGGAAGAAAGTAAGGAAACGGTGCTGTGGATGCAACAGGTACAAGGAAAACAGTGGTCAGAAGCAGTGGCAAACCTGCAGCATGCTCTTCGAGGCTACTCTTCTGATGGAGCTTCATGGGAGGTATTATTTACATGGATCTCTGGCTGATTTGTGTCTCTGCTCTCCATCTATGTCTTAATCAGGGAGTATAATGACAGCTTTCCAAGTATCCCTAATTCCTTGGTTTGCGATGGGGCATGTTTGCAGGCCCTGGGATTTGCATATCAGCAGCTTGGCATGTTCACTGCTGCACTTAAGGTGGTTCTGTACTCCAAGTGTGTTGCTTGAGTAGGGGGTTTTGCTGCTCTCTACCGAGAATTGAGTACCTTATCATACACATCTGATTGTGACAGGCATATGAACGTGCAGTGGCGCTGCAAAAGAACTCACCTGTCTTTGCTTTATTGCAAAGTGGCTCCATCCTGTTGTCATTGGCATCCTACACTCAGGTTTGAAGTTCTGGACAGTCTGCAGTAAATTTATCAAGCATTCTACCAAGCAGGGTTGTCGTCATCTTAATACAATTCGTGCTTGTGGCTTGCTGGAAAGACACTAATAATCACTGATTTTCAAATGACAGGCAAGTGACGTGTTTCGTAGTGCTGTAGAAAAGGCACCACATCATGTGGTTGCACAGTGTGGGCTTGCAGCTGCACTTCTAGGTTGTGCTCGTGAATGTATGGGTGTTGGTGCCTTTGCATGGGGAGCAACCCTTCTTGAGGTATATTCTATCCCGTTAATTCGTCTTTGCATGGTTGTGAGCTCATCCCTATAGCAGCATTTTTCCACCTGTTCCCTGCACTTAGGTGAAGAGCAGCAAATCTCCTCCCGAAGTCAGCAAGTCACTGTTGCATATCTAATTCTGCCAACACTTTATGGTATTGAATATTTTGGCATGTTTGATTCTCTTGCAGTGGTACAATATAATATTTTATCTCCAAGTACATCTTTAGCCAATTCCATGTTAGTTGTTTTTGATGACTTCATCTCCCAAATCTTTGGAGTTGGATGGACGTACACCAAGGCTTCTGCATTTTTTACAACCATTGAATTTGTGTTGAGAGCTATATTCATGGTTATGGTGGGAGTATACTCGTGCTGGAGATTTCTATACTCCGGTGCTAGAGATTTCCATTATTGGTGGTAAATGACAAGTTCCGTGGCTCGAGGCTGGGCTATCGTCATAACTTAGACGTTAGTCCGTGCAAGTGCAAACCTCAACATCATTGCTTATATAATTAATGGTAGTTTGTGATGAGGAGTCTCCTTCTACTGTCCCATCTCCCTCATCTTCAAGTGGCAGAGACAAGCCAGCTTCTAGTAGTGTAGAGGCAGCCCAAAAGCATGCATGGAAAGATGTTTGGTACACTCAGTTTGAATGAATTGAGTTTAATCATGACCTACATAAGTTTTTTGTAAAGTTGTAGAGCGAAAGGTGGGAGGACAGTCTTTGCGAGGCATTTCTGAGCATCATTAAGCTCGGTCTGCAAAGCTTGCAATGATGCCTTGTACTTAGATGATTTGTGAGAATGACCCTAAACAAAGTTCAAAAGTATGTCAACGTCATTCGAATAACATCATATGGCAATGTCTTGGCAGCTTCTCATGCTGCCAAGTTGGTCCTATGTGCTACGCAATGGATGACTAGCTGCATGAAGGGGTTTACCCTTAGGAATTGTTTGTGACAACCAGGAGATTGACTGCAGGAAGCATCGGACATTGCATCATTCTGTACAGCAGCTCATGGCACTGTTGCCGCTGCTTGGAAGTTGCTCGGTGACATAGAGGTATTGGCCATCGGATCCATAATGACATTCACCATTCACTATTGACCATCTGTTCCACAACACACTGATTGTTGCTTGCGGCTGCATTTTAAAGGGCTCCTTTTCCCAGTTGTTCCCCTCCAACCTTTCTTCAAGACACTTGTGGGTCCCATTTCACCTCATGGTAATCTTCATGATTGTAGAAGGCACCTGCCAATTTTTGTGGCTGGCCTCTTGGACTTGTAACATATGCAAGTGCATTATGTCATACCAAGCATAATTGTGTGCAGTATGTCAAACTTGTTACGCAACTGAGAGGGCGTAACTTGAAAACGACTGATGTGTACTCTTGGTTTGGAGACACAGGTTGCCTATGCTCAAACATTGCCATGTGAAACCATGCAAGCAGGAGTTGAAGTGGCTGGCAGGGATGGTGTGAATCTTGGAGCAGCAGCTTACCTTCATGCGAGGGTCGAAGAATGGTACCAGCAGCGCGTGTCTGCAAGCAAGAGAGCAAGGCAGGCCTACCTTCGTATGCTGCACTTGTGTCCCTCTCAGGGTGGTGTGTATGCAGACCTGGCCATAGCCCTGGAGCTTGTTTCTTCACTTGAACAACAGAAGACAAGGAGCTCATCAACACGGTAGTTTCAAGTCTCAACGTTTGCAAACTGTCTCTGGTCTGAAGAATAAGATGCCTGATTGCTGAAATAAGCCAGGTGCTGTTCAGGATGGAAGCAGAAAAAGCGGTGCTGGCAGGATTGCACTTAGAAGGGGCCAATGCAGACCTCTGGGTGATGCTGGGCATAATAGCACAGCACAAAGCATTGCAGCAGCATGCGTGTATTCAGGCCCTGCGGGTGGATGCATACCACGCTCTCACCTGGGCTCACCTTGGAAAGGTATGCTTGGTATACATTGCCGATTGTAGTGCTCATTTCTGATCATAAGAATCAATCATTGTATTCAAAAACCATGAGCAGCAGTGGCATCTGGACATGCTGTTGCAAACTGGCCATATTGCATGTACTAGAGTGTGCCCTGGACTGGCAGCTTTATTTGGAGGAGGGCCATGAGGAGTTAGCAATGCAGGCCTTTGACAGGGCTCGAAGTGCGGATCCAATGCTGGGCCTTCCGTGGGCTGGTATGGCACTGGTGCACAGCTTGAGGAGCAGGTAACCTTCTGTCACGTCCATTGTTTTCCACTACTGGTGGACATCAGTATGTCATATTTAAACTGGAGATATCTTGCATGCATGTGGGTTATTATCTAGTGCTTTTGCATGTCTTTGTGACAGGAAAGAGGATGAGGAGGAGGCGTTGGCGAGTTGTTCATATGCTGTTCATTTGTCACCTGTAAGTCATAACAAAGCCTGTTTCTACGTCTATCTGCGGAATTATGTGGGTTTGAGCAGTGATGAGGACGGCTGTCCTTTTAGTTCTGGTCTATCCTTGTGATGAAACTTAAGGCAAGACCAACTCTGCATGCATATTTAGTAAGATTCAGTCTCATTCAATTGGCAAGGCTTTTCTTACTGGAGCGTGGCTGTACAAACAGATGGTGGAAGTACAGCTCGGCCTTGCTAAGCTGGCAGAAAGGGCACACCAGCTACAGTCTGCACAGGTTCTTGTCGTTTCATGGTTGTCGGGCTGATTTTGGAGAATAAAGATGTTATCTGGACTTTTTAAGTCGAGACTCAGTATGCATGGGTTTTCATTGCCTGCATTTGCTTGCCTAAATATCCATGGGATGTAGAAAAGCAATATTTACAAAGCTGAATGCTTACACAGGTGTATGCAGCAACAGAGCAGGCTGTGCAACGTGCCCCGCATCAAGCGGAGGCCCACAACCTCAGAGGTCTTGCATGTGAATCTCGAGGGAATTTGTCAGCTGCTATCACAGCCTTTCAGATGGCACGCCATGCGCTTGCCTTAAGTCCTGGATCAGGAGGGTCTTCAACAGTCAAGCAAAATAACATGGTTTCTCTTAATTTGGCGCGTGTCCTTTGCAAGGCCAGTCTTTTTTCTAATCATTCTGATTGGTTGCAGTTTGGTTGTAGCCTAAAAATGTGCTGGGGGTGAGAATGTCGGTAGTACTGGTAACTCAGCTGATCACAGCCATGACTTTTGGATACTTCAGTGCAATGTTGTACACTGACATGCTTTCAGTGGCAGGCTAGTATACCCAGGGCTGCAATACAAGAGTACAAACAGCTTGCAGACTCGGGTAGGTTGTTCTGACTACTCCTTTTTTACTTCTGTGGACATGCACGCTTCAGGCCAGAAAGCTGCTATGGCTCATGCCCGGCATATACACTAACTTGTGGGGTGAAGATGTTGTGTGCTATTCTAGGTGGTATCTGAGAACATCAGATTGTTCAGCTGTGTTGTTTGCCCTTTTAGTGTTTCCTCCGGTAGATCCCTGATATCTTTCCCCTATCTCACATAGCATCCTCAGACGTGTACCCCATTGTAGTCCTGTGGCCAGACAGGTGCACTACCACTGGAAGCCTCGGGTCCACCTACTCATCATTCTTTGTACGCATCCTGTGCACCTTGTCATGCTGGTGTGGTCAAGCATGTATATACATCGAGTATGCATGTTGCGTCTGATGGAGGCCATCAGAATAGGAAGAACTAGGATTTATAAGGGGAGAGATTCATTGGTCGAGAAGTTCTCTAGGCTGCTGGAATGCGTATTGGCCGAGAGTGGGGACATACTCATTCCCAGTCTTGAAATGTCCTTAATCTATCTTGAAGTTCTGAATGTATTGAGCAGTTTAAGCGGTTTGTTGCAGAGTAATAAGTAGACTACAGTTGCAGAGAGCCAGATGGATCAGGATCTTCAGAGTAAGGTTTTCATCAGAACGAAATGTGTGCCGGTGCTGAACAGGGATTTTACTGGAAGAGCACGAGGCACTTCGAAGCTATGCAGTGGCAGTTTGGCAGGCGGGTGACAGGGGGTTGGCAGCAGCAGTAGCAAAGCAGGCAGTCAAACTAAGCAAAGATGCCAGTGCCCTAAGCCTCTACTGCAAAATGACATATTGGATCACAGGGCCACAGTCTGCACTTGACGAGATTTGCAATACACCTATGGAGCTATTTCATTTTGCTAACTTCAGCTTGACTGCTCTTGCACTGGCAGTTGCAAGTGGCCACCAACCATCTGTTTTTGATGTCGTGTCTCGCTGTGGCCTTCTCTTCAAGCATGAATGTGGCCCCCAAGCAAACCTCTTGCTTGCAGCCGGAAAGCAGGTCTAAATTGCAACACTTTTCGATGATTTGTACCTTCCAGATTGTGGTCATGTGGGCTTTCTTTAAATCTTTTCCTCATTTTTCGATCTACCTGAAATGTGGTACAATGTCTCAGAGACTTGAATCTGCAGGAGAATACTTGGATGTCACTTCGAGTCGTTAAGATTCACTTGCCATTTAACTAAGGTTTGGTGTTTGCCGGTATCTTACGTATAGGCAATTGGGAGTGTCAGATCATGCAGGGGATGAAGCAGTCTACCCCCAGTGATGTGGCTGGCAGTCTCCTGAAGGCTTTGCATTCGTTCCCGAACAACATGTCACTCCGGTATTGTCTGCAAGTTATGTTCAATCCTGTGATCATTTTCAGATTGGATAAGCTTCAAGGCATTGGCATCATGGTATGCAGAAGTGTCTTATTTGCCATACTCACTACTCCTTCATGCTGGTGGCAGGGCAAAGCTGGGACAAACTCTGATAGAGAGCAGCCCGGGAGGCAAGGCAAAGTCGGTGATGCGGTGCTGCAGTGTGCACCTGCCCCCTACAATTGAACAAGGCGCACTGTGCACCAGTTTGGTGGCTGCAATGGTGGCCTGTGGTGCATGTGGATGTGTTCGGCCTTCTTTATCCTTCTCCTCTTGCTCCAGTCACAATGCGTCTGCAAGCTCTGTGGTTCCACAACTACAACGGTAATAGTGATTGTGCAAAATGGTTGATTGGCTTCTAAGGTTAGCTTGCTACATTGTTTGCACCTTTCCTCTTTGAGCCTCCTGTGCATGCAGTAAATTTCCTGTCTCGTTGGTTATGTCTTTTCAATCCAGAAAATGGACACCTTTGCAATACGGAGTGTTGTGCCCACTTGTCAAAGTTGGATGGATAATGAAAGTAGGGAAGGTGGGGGCCATGTGCAGGTGGGTACACACACAGCCTTGGAACAGAAAAGCACAGTACAGTCTGGTGCTCGCCTTACAGATGCAGGCGCAGAAGTCAAAACAGTTGTACCATACCATCAGCCGGATAGCACATACACAGCTGGCAACCATGCCTGAGGATTCACATATGAGCCTGATGCTCAGGATCTGTGCTTCCGATGCTGCTCTGCATTCTGGTGATGGTGAAACTGCCTTGCAGCAGGCAAAGGCTGCCTGTGAGCTTAATGTCTCCTCAGGATATTCTTTTTTAGGAGGTTTTCTGCTGGCACGTTGCTATGTCACTACACAGAATCACACAGCATCACGACTGGAACTCGAGAAGCGTCATGAAGATGGCAGCCCAGATGATGTGCTTGGATTGTTGAAGTTGGCAGAATTGGAGCGTCAGTTGGGGTTTCAGAGAGAGGAAAGGAGTGACACCTTAGAAGATGCCATCCAGAAGAAAAATGTGGACGAGCAGCGAATGTGGCTGGCCTTATGCCGACTTGGGGATGCTCAGGCTTTGTTGCAAGATGCAGATTATTCATCTGCTGAGAAAACTGTTGCAGAAGCTTTGGCTCTATTGCCAGACAATGATGTTCTTCATCTTTTTCATGGTACACAGAATTATGTCACCTTTGAAGTTGCCAGATGGCATCACTGCAATGGCATCTTGATGCCTCTCAACTTGCTCTTTTAGTAGGAGTCCCAATAGACCAATGTGAAATCTTTTGGGAGGAGGTTTCTCAGGCTGTGCTATACCTGGGTGCAGGTGCTATATGCATGGAGCTGGCCAAGCTGGGAGGTAAAACCGACTTTTTGTCATTATCTATCCGTAGTTTGAGCAGGGCGGTGCGCAGGGGACTCGCAGGATTGCCGATTGCAGGTGCCCTGCTGGCACTAACAGAGAGCAGTAAATTGAACTCTCGTGGTAGGGGACTTTCCAAGTGGGAACACAGTCTTCATGTTGCATGGGCAGGTTGGCCTGCAGGTATGCTTTACTTCTCTCAACTTCTGTAGTTGTCACTACTGCGTGTGGTTGACTTAATCATGAGAAATGCATTTTTGGCTGTCTTCAAACGAAAGATAAATTACAATATATAGATTACTCACACTGTGTAAGCCTCACTACAGGTTGGTTTATGATACAGATCACAGGCCTGCGGAGTTGTATTTCCAAATGGGGTTGCTTGCTGAGCAGTCCAAAGCTGCATCACCAAAAGACAAGTGGGGACTAGAGATATTTCAAAGTACTCACTCATGGATGCAAAGAGCGGTGCACCTGAATCCGACATGTCCCCGCTATTGGATGACTCTACGGCAGCAGTAGAAATTAGAACCTGGTTGTATAGACTGTTATTTGGCAGCAGGACAAGCAGAACAAAGCATATGGAAGTGTACCCGACAATCTCTTCATGGGAATGGGCTGTACAGTGGTGGAATATTCCAAAGATCATGCCCTCTACCTGACTCCCGCGACAAACTGAAGTGTTGCAAGTTGCAAGTGTTTTGTCAGGTGTTTAGTGGCAAGCTGTAGATTGGACACGTTTATCCTTGGTTGTAAAAGCTATCTGCCCAAATTGAAGGTGCCTGCCTAGAGAATGGCATGTCTGTAAGAGTTCCCTGTTTCAGTTTGTTTCAGTGTCTTAGCTTTAGAAGTCTGGTAGAACGAAGGAACGGAACATTTCTTTTGCTTTATCTTCTGCCGCAGCTACTTTGATTTTATAGAAAATACATATGGGATAATTCACTTGGATCTTTCACGAGTGGTGCACTAAGAGAGAAAGAGAGATAGATTACCTGCTCAAAAGAAATCGTTAGCCTCTCTTGTTGCTTGTAAATTGTTCAATTCTTAATGAAGAAGGATGGTCAACACTGTTTATCATTACAGAGAAGGTAAGGTACCAATTGTAAGTTTAGGGAAGAAACCAACCATGGGGAAGGGATCACTATTGTGCAGGTCTGGGTTTCGACCCCGGGTACCCGGCGGTACGGATCCCGTGCTATCACCAAAAACTCGGACTCTGACAGGGTTCATGAACCCTGATCCGCCTGCCAGGTCCAGAACCCGCTAAACCCGCAACCCGGTCGCCAGTATAGCAGGTCAGGGATCCGTTTTTTTTCTTTTTTCTTTTTCTTTTTTCTTTTTTTTCGGGTTTTAGTTTTAATAGATAAATATATATATGAACTAATATATATATATATGTAGAAACTGTTTAAAAAAAATTAAAATTTGACATTTAACCCTTAACTTCCTAGGCGACCTGAATCGGGTCTCGACCTGTTAGATAAATGCCCATATCTTGCTGCAATTTTATTGAAATTAAACTATTCCTGAAGCAATAAATTTGCTGACAAGATAGTCCCCACCCACAAGTGGAAATAAATGCATTTGGAGTTAAACCCTGACCTGCAGATTTTTGCAAAAACGTTGGGGTTAGGTAAGGAGAGGGGCTAGGCAGGGTTGACTACCTACGTGGCAACTTTCTATTGGTGCATGCAACAGCCAGCTCCAAAACACTTGGCCCCACTTAGGCCTCAATACTTGAAAAATTCACCATTGGATTCCCAAAAAAATTTAACATTATGATGAGGATCATAGGAACTCATTCTCTCACCACTCGGATATAAAAAAGTCTTGGATTTCAGCACACATTTTGACAATGTTAGAAATTCCATGTTCTGGAACATATCTGAACCCCCCAAAGAATACATACCAAGAGCATGTAGCGCATCATTTTAGCATGAAATTTGTGCATACTTGGAATAGGATATAACTGTGGGTGCGGTGGGCCCAGAAAAAATCAACCCGGCACTGCAATTGCTTGGTCAAACCTGACATTGCAGGTTTCTCAAATTCCCAAAAAAGAAAACAACCCCCACCAAAATACTATAATCTTCAAATTTTTGTGGTGATTTTTTTTGCAATTTGGTATATGGATGTATGTGGTAGGTAACCACTGATTTATAAGCAAAGGTGCCCTTGGCTTGACTTAGTTTATGTGATAGAGTGGATTTCACTTGGAAGGACTTAGGGCTTGTTCTTCATGTGATTGCTTCATGCTTTGAGAGCTTTCATTGTCTTCTACTTCTCTCATTTCTCATCTCTTATCACTACAAGAAGATCACCTTATGCTTGTGAGTGCGGAGTGTAAGGATTAGTTTTGCACTTGTATTTTAAAGAGGTTGAGAGCTAGGAGAATTTAGCTCTTGTATCACAAGGCTTGCAAGGGGTTGCAAGGAAAGGTGCTCGAGTATTGCATGCACCAAGGAGTTGGAGAGCTTGAGAAGAAAGCTCTTGAGTCACAAGATTTTGCAAGGATTGTAAGGAGGAAGTGTTGTGTGTGTGGAAGCATGGATTCTAGGGTTTGAGAATCCTTTGTATGCATTATGGAGTCGATGGTGTGCGCCATGGCTTGTGGAGAGTGACTAAAGGCTTGTTAGTGCTCATTTCACTATCAAGCTAGGGTTAAGCAAGTTCAAAGTGTGGATGTTGTGGAAGAGAAGCCAAGGAGCTATATATGCTTGGGCTTGAAGACAACAAGGGCAAGCACTTGGAGAGCACTAAGAAGCTCAAGAGGTTTTGAAAGGGAGCATGTGAAGAAATCTTCCAATCATGGTGGTGTGGAGCCAAGCTTAGGGTGCCATTGGAAGGGCTTGGAGAACATGTGGTGGGAAATCCTTGAAGGGAAATCATCATTCAATGTATGCATAGCTTCACCCTAACTATGTAATGTGACAAGAGGGGGAGGCAATACTTGGCTATTTATGCTCTTGGTAGTGCGAGCTTTGTGGTGGATAGTTGACCAAGCAAGTGGTGCATGTGTGGAGCATGTTCGCTTGAGTTTGTAAGTTCAAGTTTGAGAAGGGGAACTCTTGAACTAGCAAGAGGTGAAGGCATTTGAGATCCATTTGTGTGTGAAGTGGAGAGGTGTTGATTCATGTTATAATGAAGGAGAGCAACACATAGGCCAAGAGGTCATGAAACATGCATTCAAATGACCACGGGGAGCACATGGATGATGGATTGGTGCAAGACCCCAAATGAGGCATATGGCGTGAGAGTGGGATCCAAGGCGGATTGCTTGGGAGCATTATTGTAAGTGACAAACATTGCTCCTACACATTGAGATAATTTGTGTTGATTTGGAGCAATTGTCAAGTGATGAGGAGACAAATGCATGATTGCTCGGCAATGGAGATATGGTAGTTTGCAATCAAACCCCAAGGACTAGAAGGGGGATTGATTTGGTGGACAATGACTTGCAAGTTGAGTTGGACCACTCTTGGTTGCACATTGGGGTGGAAGAGAGCAAGAAGATGCCTCTTATGACCACCTAGAGACCATTTTTTGCTTGAGTAGAAGCATAGAAGTCAAGGACTTGCATTCTAGCTCTTCATTACAAACCCTAGTAGTGTATGCTCAGACTATACCTCTATTAGTATACCAAACAGGAGCTTGTCCCTTTGACTATACCTCTGTTGAGGTATCACCATATGTGAACCCTAATGTGAGACTATACCTCTGTTAGTATACCAAACATGAGCTTGTCCATTTTACTATACCTCTATTGAGGTATCACCATATGTGAACCCTAATCAGCTCAGACTATACCTCTGTTAGTATACCAAACATGAGCTTGTCCCTTTTACTATACCTCTGTTGATGTATCACCATATGTGGACCCTAATCAGCTCAGACTATACCTCTGTTAGTATACCAAACAGAACCCTAGCGGGAGTGAATTGGCCTACCAAGGGCGAAAATGTGACAAAATATTTCTTCGATAAGACCAGATTATGCAGGGCATATCAAGCCATCAGTCTTCTGGCTTTTCTGCCACAACCCCCAAAGCCATGGCGGACCTATCCCGCAAGCATTTCCAGCAGCTGTTTAAAAGTGACATGGTGAACCTCATACCAACTCCCTCCCAAACCGCTTGCCTGCCCTACACCCCAACCATCCTCTCCGGTCAGAAAGCTTCATCGTTGGAGGGGGATTTATCTGAAGCAGAATTAGAAGACGCCTTGGATAAACTCCAAAACAACAAGGCCCCGGGGATGGACGGCCTATCTGTTGAGTTCTACAAGGCCATGTGGTCTGACATCTCATATGACTTCACCGCAATGGCGAACCATCTATTTCACCAGGGCTCCATGCCAGAAGCCATGTCACAGGGGTTATCACATTGTTGTACAAAAAGGGGGACAAAACCAATATCTCTAACTACCGCCCAATCACCTTGTTGAATGTGGCATATAAAATTATTGCAAAAACCCTGGCTCTAAGACTACAGCCACTCCTCCCCTCCCTAATCCGTCCCAATCAAATGGGGTTCATCAAGGGAAGATTTATCCTGGACAACCTGCTCTTGGCTCAAGAGGTCCCCAAATTTGCAGCTAGAACAAGCCACGCTATCACCATGTTGCTTCTGGATTTCGAAAAGGCGTTCGACAAGGTCGAGTGGAACTTCCTCTTGGCAGCCCTAGCTAAGATTGGTATCCCTCCACACTTCTGTAAATGGGTCAAGATTTTACTTACCACCTCTTCAAGCCGAATCATCGTAAATGGTCACATCTCTTCCTCTTTTCCCTTGCAACGATGAGTCTGCCAAGGCTGCCCATTGGCCCCTTTCCTTTTCCTTATAGTGGCTGATTCCCTCGGCTACTTGTTGGAGAAGAATCAAAACATTAAAGGCCTTCGCATGACAAACTACATCACCAAACAACCATCTCACTTGGTAGACTCAATGTTTGTCGATGATACCTTTATCATGCTTCAAACAACCCCAGGAAACTTGGACAATGTTGGGGATACACTACAGACCTTCTGCCAAGCGTCAGGCTTTAAGGTCAACTGGAACAAAACATCAGCCCTACTAGTTGGGGGGTGGCATAGGACTCACCATGAGGCTGAGGCCTTGTGGTGGGAGTCGTGGGGAGTCTTGGGACTCACCACGGTCCATTGGAGCCGTGGTGGGTGGGCCAAGACTCACCGCGGCTCACCACTGGGACGATCGAGGGTCTAAGTGGTGGTGCACCAGATTTGGAGGGTGCTACTTGTGGAACCCTCGCGGACACCTATAGAAGTATATATAGGGAGTAATAACCTCGAGAACGGTGCAAGCCCGTTGGTGACCAAAAACTAGGGAGTAAGCGTGCGAGCCAGAAAGTGACCAAGGTGTGGGGAGCTGTTCCGGACTGCCATCTACCAAAGGGAATTTCAACTGAACCCCACAGGTCGAGGGTCGAGTGGGAGTGTGAGGGGGACCGTTATGCCCCGGTGAGCAGACGAAGCTCCGAGTTGGCCCGGCGGCCAGTTTGGGAGTTAGGCGCGCGCATCAAAGCGAGTAACTATGACTTGAAAGGGATGTCGTGCGCATACATATCGCTACACAACTACATCGCTGTCCAAAACCACACAACACATGTGCACGCCACACACTAGTATATCACTAGTCCACCACTGGTCCAGCCACTAGTCCAACCACTAGGCTACAACTAGTCAGTCACTAGGCTGCCACTATGGCAGTCACTAGTCCACACAATCTTTCTCGAGTGATACAAAAAAGAATACAAGCAGAAGCTCATGCGAGCTCACAAAGCTGAAGCATAAACTCATGCATATATAACCTCATCACTCAAATACAAGTCAAGCCAAGTGCACCCCATGCCATGGGGAATCCACACTACGGCGCCATAGCTAGGCGCGGTGAGGCTCAACTCGAGAAAGATGAGCCTCCCGCGCTTGCCGTGAAGATAACCACTCCAGGGCCTAAATCTGCCTTGACCCCTGGATTGATACTTGGGCCAATCCCAAATGTCAATATGTAAAAGCTAGCTATTTCCTAGCTAGTTTCACACTAGTAGTAAAATAACTTGACAGGGAGCTTACCGAAGTGAGGTCCGCAAGAGTTGCAGTGCATGTCGATAGGAGGAAGAGCGTGATGAATAGGCCACTCGCTGGAGTAGGAAGAAAACACTTCATGCGCATTCATGACGAGGATTTGTTGGTGTTGATGGAAGTCGTGAGCACATTGTGTTGGGGCCCGATTAGTGAAACCACTCAGAAAGCTGCAAAAAAAAACTTAAAAGAAGCACCATAAGAAGGCTGTAGTGAACATTGACTGAGCGTGAGAGGAAGCAAGAAGAATGAGGCATAGCAGCACAGAACGCCGGAGCTGGAGGCATGGGGGCGGCCATGGTTGCAAATGGGGACAGAGTTAAAGCGGCGGAACCGCTAGAAAGAGAGTGACATAACAGAGAAAATAGAGCGGCAAGGTGGAAAAACGAGCAACAACAACCCCAACGACTACGAGTTTTGCAGGGACTACAGACTCGATCTCGGCTACGAGGAGTACGCGGGAAGCAGCGAGGAAGACAGGCTGCTGCGAGGACAAAGGGACAACGTACTTTCTTGTGCGGAAGGAAGGACTTCACGCCCCAACCCCAATCATCACGAGGACGATTGAAGGACACGATCATGGGAGCAGCAGGGGAAGGACGCTTGCAAGCAGAGATCTAGGCAATGCCATGAGGGGCGCAAAAGAGAGAGAGAGAATAAGAAGCCTGGGGAGAGAAGGAGCGAGTTGCAAAGGCCGGAGGTAGTTGCTGCGATTTTGGGAGAAGTGAGGGAGAGACTCAAGTGGAGAGCGCAGTAGCAATTGATGGAGGCTTAACAACCAGAGTAAGAGGGGGATAATGGCAGTAAGAGTAGAACGCTAGTCAGGCTAAAGTAGTAATCAGCAGAGAGAGACAGCGCTGGAAGAGAGTTCAGGCTGCGACCCACCTTGTACGCGTAAGATTGAGTAGCTAGGCACCTCGATTTTGGGGATCGCCTTATGGTAAGCATACGAAGGAGAAATTTTGGAATGGACAGCGTGTACCTTGTGTCGTTGTGTTGTCTGCTTCTTGTATTTTGTATGGTTCAATACTAGGATCTTGCCCCCATCGCGCTACGCTGTGGCTTCATAGTGTAGCCACCGGAGGACAAGAACCCAAATAGGAAGATAGATAGGTCTCGTAGGAAGAATAAGCGAGGACCAGATCGACCAAGCTATCCTCACTCTTGTGCCCTACACCAGGGGCGAGCAGGACTGCTGGCTCTGCTACATTGGGGCACTGGGTACGTCGTAGCATTGATAGAGAGCAGTAGGAAGCTGGGGGATGATCGCCTTAGCGTAGATAGTCTAGTAGAGCTGATCGGGAGGGCCTTGATGCGGTTCTGGCAAGAGGGTAGCGAAGAGGAGCTACCCAGCGGGAGTCAGCCTTCGTAGTGCAAGAGGAAGTCATAGTTTCTGGTGGCAGATGGTACCAGTGGGTGAAGGAGGTCGGGGATAGTTAGTTGATGGACTAGACAAATATTTAACTAACCCTCCGTTTGATGCAGGAGAGGGGGCGGGGGGGGTAACTACCGGAGGAAGATCCAACGAGCTCGTAGTGGAAGGAGCGGCAAGGTGGAAAAATAAGCAACGACAACCCTAACGACTACAAGTCTCGTAGGGACTACGGACTCGATCTTGGCTATGAGGACGCGGGAAGTGGCGAGGAGGACAGGTTGCTGCGAGGACAAATGGACAACGTACTTTCTTGTGCAGAAGGAAGGACTTCACGCCCCAGCCCCAATCATCACGAGGACGATTGAAGGACACAATCATGGCAGCAGCAGGGGAAGGACCTCACAAGCAGAGATCTAGGCCATGCCATGAGGGCAGAAGAGAGAGAGAGAGAAAAGAAGAGTGGGAGAGAAGGAGCGAGTGCAAATGCCGGAGGTAGTTGCTGCGATTTTGGGAGAAGCGAGAGAGAGACTCAGGTGGAGAGCGCAGTAGCAGATTGACGGAGGCTTAGCAACCAGAGTAAGAGGGGGATAATGGTAGTAGTAGTAGAGCGCTAGTCAGGCTAAAGTAGTAATCAGCAAAGAGAGACAGCGCTGGAAGAGAGTTCGGGCCGCGACCCACGTTGTACTTGTAAGATTGAGTAGCCAGACACCTTGGTTTTGGGGATCGCCTTATAGTAAGCATACGAAGGAGAAATTCTGGAATGGACAGTGTGTACCTTGTGTCGTTGTGTTGTCTTCTTCTTGTATTTTGTATGGTAACGCGCTATGTTGTGGCTTCATAGTGTAGCCACTAGAGGGCAAGAACCCAGATAGGAAGATAGATAGGTCTCGTAGGAAGAATGAGCGACGACCAAATCGACCAAGCTATCCTCGCTCTTGTGCACTACAACAGGGGCAAGCACGACTACTGGCTTTGCTACATTAGGGCACTGGGATGGGATACGTCGTAGCATTGATAGAGAGCAGTAGGAAGCCAGGGGATGACCGCCTTTGCGTAGATAGTTTAGCAGAGCTGATCGGGAGAGCCTTGACGCGGTTCTGGCGCCAAGAGGGTAGCGAAGAGGAGCTACCCAGCAGGCGTTAGCCTTTGTAGTGCGACAGGAAGTCGTAGTTTCTGGTGGCAGATGGTACTAGCGGGTGAAGGAGGCCAGGAATAGTTAGTTGATTGACTAGACAAATATTTAGTTAAACAAATAGCGGTTCATCTCGATCGGTGGTCGGGCTCGTGAGTTGGTGTGTAGCCCTAGCTTCAGTGTGGGCATGCAAGAGCCCCGCTGGAGACATAAATCACTATGCAACGGAGCGTTTATGTGGATAGATTGAGCACCAACAGCGCGCCAATGGCCATCGTTGTAGTGCCTGGGGTGGGTGCTGGGGGCCGAGGGCTGCGCGTAGGTGCAGGGACTCGACAGCTGAAAGCTGATGACGTTGTTGCATAGAAACTTGATAGGGGGAACTTGAGGCAATTACGGGCAAAATCCTTGCAGAAGGTGCGCAATTGGGAGGAGGACATGTATCCGGGGCACATCCGGGGCTTGCGAGCTGATAGTATCTCTGTAGTGAGCAGACAGCAAAAAATTGACAACTTGTAACCAAATGAAAACTATTATAGAGTAGCTTAAACGGAGCCTGGGAAGAAGGGTGTGCTTTCTAGACAGATAGAGGAGATCAGAGCGGTGAGGCGGGAGTGCAACAGTGGGGCGAATATTGGACCATGCCATGGCGGCACACGAAGCTAAGGCTGAAGTGGAGGTTAAATTAGCGGCATCACTAACGGAACGAGGGAAAAGAGACACTTGTGCTAAAAATTTGCAAATCCCTAAAGTATTAGTCATGGTTACATGAAGTAGCTAAGGCTGGCGGCGGGAGAGCGGAGCTCCGCCCTCCCCGCCCCCCACTCCCACCTACCCCCCCTGAGAGAGTGAAGTCTACCACTTATTACCCACAAGGCAATGGGCAGGCTGAGTGAACCAACAAGATGTTGGGGACGATGCTAGCAAAGCTCTGTAATGCTAACAGAATGGATTGGGACACATTGCTACCCATGATCCTCTGGGCATACATGACCGCTTTCAAGACTAGCACGAGACAATCACCATCCCAACTCGCTTACGGGTTGCAACTACTTATGTTAGCCGAATTCGTGGTGCTGATTTACAAATCGGAAAGTTCAAGGGATTACAGCACGGCGGTTACTCTGCGAGCAAGAGTTGATGATTTGTTCAAATTGGAGGAGTTACATTGGGATACAAAATAGACCAATGAATGGGTGCAGTTGGGTACGCAAGAACGCCATAACCATTCCGAACAACAGGTCAAGCAAATCCAGGAAGGAGAACTCATTTTGTAGTACCCCAAGAAGGTGAAAATCTCCCCAGGCAAGTTTAGGATGCCTTGGAAAGGCCCATGCAAGGTACGAATTGTGTTTTCCAACAGTACGGTAGAGTTGGAAACCCTCGTAGGCCAATTTGTCGCACTTGTCAATCAAAACAAGCTATGCACTTAGAGATCTTCAGGAGAATATATGGTGGAGAAAGAAGGGGAATAGAAGACCTTCAAGGAAATCTCTCACAAAGGTTCATGCTTCACAAGACAAGGAAGCAAACGAGACCCCACAAATGATGGAAGTCATGAGAAGTTTTCCTTCTGGTCCGTACGAAGCCAGGACTTGGTACAAAAAGACGGATTACCACAAGAAGACGAGACACGACGACTCTTTTGATAGCTACGAGAAAACGGACTAGCACGGGAGGACGAGACCTAATGAGACTTATTTTGTGCAACGAGATGGACTGCCACAAGAAGACGTAGCACAACGTGTCCTGTACCTGTGCGCATGAATACCTCGGAGGGCCTGACCCAAATTACATATAGCATTATGTGGTTGGGCTTCAATATCACAACTAGCCGCTTGTTGCGATCAAATATATTTTGAAATCTGGTCTAATTTCTCGTGGTTAAAATTGATTGGTTTATAATGGTTAAGATCAAGTTTGCACTTCGCACTTAAACACCCTTCAACACTGGTCACAACACATGGTACAGTAGCAATTCCCAATTTGTTGGGCCGTTTCTTGCCAGATCGCTGTCGAGAGTGCCCACATCCACATGTATACTGCTTTTGCCACTTGATAAAAGGCCTACAAGGGAGTGGCTTCTCATTGTTGAATAATTGGGAGTTTAAGGCTCACGTGTGCGCCAGGCAGCGGGCCCCACGGACGTCGGGCGCCCTTGGGTGGCCCCGCCCCGACCCATGACCCGGCCCGGGTGGGTCTGCCGCGAGGATGGGTCTGCCCCAGGTATGGTCTACCGCGAGACTCGGCCCGGGTGGGTTTGCCACCAAGTATAATCTGCCACTAGGTAGGGTCCACAGGCCCTGACCCCAGGCGAGACTCAGCTCGTGTGGGTCTGCCGCGAGGTAGGGTCCGCATGCCCTAACCCTAGGCGGTGTTGGGGCTGACTGCGGCTGTTTTCTAGGTTAAGAGAAAAAAATAAATGTTAAAGTATCAACAAGCAGCGGGTAGTGTGGTGGTTGGGTGCATTGAGTGGTACCTTTGAGATTGTGGGTTCATATCTGGTTGCGCCAAATGTGTATCAATGATGGTTTCGGTTGGTGTTGCACGTGTATTAATGACCCTCTTTTTGATGGGCGAGTTTTCTCACAAAAATTTCTAAGTCCTGCGGGCGGGCTGCGGCGCGACGAGCAGACCATTCAGTTGGACCCAAGACCCGCCAGGAGACCCGACCCGCGAGTAGTGAGCGGACCCGATCCGACCGTCAGCAGACCCGACCTGCCAACAGACCCAACCTGCGAGCAGACCCGGACCCTCCAGGTGGTCGCGGGGGCGCCCGACGTCCGTGCATGGGCCTCTACCTGGCACACACGCCTTAAATTCCCAATTATTCAAAAATGAGAGGCGAGGGAGTGTGTATTTTTAAGTATTATTCTTTTCAATTTTTTAGACAACATACACTGCATGATTCATTGATGCAAAGCTTTCGGTGCATTTGAGGCAAGTTGGTGTAAGTGAATCCTTCCTTTGCATACAAGAAACTCTACCTACAGCTGTTACAGCACAAAAGGAGGAAGAAGTTCTTGCATCATAGAGTCACATTGCACAATTCCTGAGCTTGAATACTTATAATGTTGTCTCATAGGCTCATCCCTCTAATATGCGTATATTTTATGGCTTGAGTGTGCATCACCAAAGTGAACTTGGGCTCAATTCTTCCACCGTCCAGTAGTCCCCTGAGCTGTGTAGAGAGGTCTGAATGTTAAACAAGCTTTCCTTCCCTTTCGTTTCCTTTTCCTTCCCTCACTCCAAAAACAAACCTGAAACCAGCAGATTAGATAACCTAGAAGACAAGGCGGTGTACAATTCAAACCACAGTGCCCTACCCCATCGTGGTATTCAAGAGAATATTAATGGACCTGCAATTGATAATGTCCCTACAAAGTGCTTAGTCTCGCATATTTACTTGCAAACAGCTTTCCACATGAGCACCTTACTTTGTGTCATTTCTAGTGCTCAATCTTGGCTATCCCTCACGTGCCTGTGCCGACATAATCCTTAAGCATACTACACCTTCGAAAGTCACAATATGCGACATGTGGTAGCTGCTGCCAACTTCTTCAGCCATTTCCAGTCCATTTAAGTTAAGTACATAGCCATAACGCCTAACCACACTGTGTTTTGACTATCTTGATGTTTGCTAGAATGAGCAGCATGACGCTTAAAAGCAGGTTTCAAGGCCTTATACAGCAACAATACTTACAAAAAGAGCACAAAAACTGGTGAAAAGACACTTGAAGAGGGCAAACACACTTGAAGACGTTGTTGTCAAGCTGGTTATATCTCGTGGGGAGCAACCTGAGGCATGTCGATTTCCAAAACACATTTTGAGATCAGCATCCACCCCAAAAAGCAGCTTGGTAAACAGGGCAGGTCCTGCTATGCTGGATTGACTCCCCTCACTCAAAACCACCTCTCCAAAGCGCCCCCCCACCCATTCCCATCCACCTCATACCCGTCACTTGCAGCTCGAGAAAAATCAGTAGAAAATGGGGGAAGGTAACCCGTTGAAGCATCCTGGACAGGCCGAAGCTGCCCATGGACATGATGACCAGGTAGCCCATGTAAAGACGCAACCGGAGAAGGATGCTTGACACTGAAATCCTCCTCTACGATCATGGTTGGGAAGAGATGAGGGCCTTGTAACATCTGAGATGGGCTGACAAATGGGTGTGACATTGCAGCACGAAAGGCGTGAGGAGGTGGCTGAAAATGCACATGACCTGCAGCAGCAAAAGCTCTAGCTGCAGGCGTATCAAATGGGAACTCCAGATTCCCATTACTGAACAGAGGGGGCTGTATCTGAGGTCGAAAAGAGGGACGGGGAAACGCCGAACTGGGAGGGCCCTGGGATACCTGTTGGTGCTGTTGAAGCGAGAAGGGTGGGGGTGGAGGACGGGAGCGCTGCAAGGGCAGCACTGGTGGTGACTGTGACCCGTACATCACCCCATATTGCTGCTGTAGCACCGGCTGGGAAGCACTTAACAATGGTGGTCCAATACTAGAATTTAACTCGTGGCCATTCCCAAGTGCTAGAAGCCCTATCGCACCATTTACAGATCTCTCCTTGGACTTGCCAACGGACTCCGAAAAATCTTTCACAGAGAACTGCCTCTTGGCAGAATCTACTAGGTTGCCACCGTTTGAGTCAGCCTCACTTGCTCCTGTTAGCAGTGCCGCCTTGTCATTCAGAGCCAGTGGCCTGCTCTTGCCTGATGCTCCCAAACTCGCCAGATCCTCATACTTAGACTCTAACTCTGCACTCTTGTGCTCAGCCACCTCCCCATTGATGCCTTGATTGCTCTCTGACTGCCTTTCACCAAGAACAAACCCAACAGCATGTCCTCCAAAACTAGCTGCTGGCCTTTGATGGGTATCTAGGTTCACATATTCATGCAACCGATGAAGCTTATTTTCATCAATGCCCAATCCATGACCAGAAGAAGAAGACTTGGGATGAAGCTTGCCATCCTGATCAGACATTACCGGGTGATGTGGTGCTGTCAGATCCCTGAAATATTTATGTGGGCTGGCTTCCACGTCCTTAATGTCAGGCCAACCAAAAGCTAGTGCAGGTCCACCCCTCCCAAACCAAGGTTGGGACGTTGCTGTCTCAATTACACTCACCTTTGGCAAATGTTTACTTCCAGAGTGTGGTGGATAAAGTGGTTTCACCCCCTCAGTCTTGCCACTGCCATGAACCTTGTCTGAGTATGTGTTGGATTGGAGAGGTGCCTCCAATGATCGTAACTCACGCATAAATGCTTTGCCAAATAAAGCCTCCAGTGAGTGCACTTCACTGCCTGGTTCTGGCTCTGGCCTGCCCCATGCCCACTCACTGCCACACTCCTTTCCTGTTACGTGAAATCCTGCCCCACTACTAGAAGGACACGTCTCTGCCATACTAGGACCCCTCTGCAAGAGTGCTAGCAGATGTTGGGAAGCACTGATTGCACAAATGAGTGGGCTCTCTGCTGCTGAAACTAATGGCGCATCAAGAGCCAAATCACAGCCTGCAGCTTCAGCCAACAATGTTTGTTCTATGTCCTCACACGTCATGAACACAGGTGGTAAGGCGGGAAGGCCTCCCTGTGCGGCATTGACCCCTTTGGACACACTTTCCTTGCAGTTGCCAGCTGTCGTATCATCCCCTTGTGCACAGACTGTTAAACCCTTCTCAATGTCTTCCAAGGACAGGCCCACTGGCATGGGCAGAATGTTCCGACCAAGGTTACCATTTCCTTGCACAACCTCCTTGACAGACAACAGGCTAGGAAGAGCACTCAACTTCTCACTCTTCTCAAATAAGGACAAAATGTTTGTGGAGCTCATTTGCTCACTGCTGATTTTCTCTTCTGCACCACCCAACATGTGTGTCAGCAACACTCTCACCCAGAGAAAGTACTCATAAGACTTTGTTTGCCATAGCCTTCTGGCCATAAACCCCGCGCCCAGTTTCGACAGAGCGCTCTCACCCAGAGAGAGAATGTACTCATAAGACGTTGTTTGCCATAGCCTTGTGGCCATTGACCCCGCACCCAGTTTGAGCGGAACACAAAGGGACGGAACCTACCTTTGTCAGGGGCTGACGCCGGTAGTAAGACTTACCTTGGAATAAACAATTGACTGGGTTTTCCAGATATCCTCTAGAAATCCCTTTACACAAGCATCAACCTGCTGTGTATGGTATGCCTAATAACTAGGGCCCAAAAGGGCCTGGGCTTTTGGCTCAGCCTCGAGACTTTCAAAGTTGGTAAACAGAGGTACAGGCACAATTCCCTTGATAGATTTGAAGAGAGCGTCTGTCTGGTGAGAGAACCCCGGACAATGAATCAGGAAATGAATATTGTCTTCAGGTTGCCCACACAACGGGCAATTGCACTCTCCCTTTCCTCTCTGCTTCTGTTTGCTGTTCAAAGGTAGGCTTCACGCCCTGAGTTTGAATTTTTCTAGAGAGAGAGAGAGAAAGAGAAAGAGAAATTCAAATTCTATAATGCCCACTCGACCTATGGGACAAAGTACAACAGGATAAACCAATTCAGAAAACATCAGATGCCCAAAGATTCAGAGTCTCTAAAGAGACAAATACAGCCAAACAAATTTTTCGTTAAAGTCCCATTTAAAAAACAACAAGCATGTTGTCCATACCTTCAGAGTGGAACCACTGAGCAAATTTAGATCTCTTGCAGTCTATCTCCGACCAAGTATCTCCCTCTGCAGCTCCCATTGGCGACTGCCATGTCGCAACAAGATCATCAGCCGCCACCTCACCCTAGCAGCCCACGCAGCTAAGACATGAAATTCAAACACTTTCCCTTCTGTCCAAGAGCAAGCCTGACTTGGGATCAATAAGTAACAAGGGACATAAAGGAAAGATAGAAAATGCTGTGTAACAGACTTCAATTCGAATACAGGACTATGCAATGCACACTGAACATGCAATATATTGACTCAATGAGATGTTGCTATAGGCTTACCATGCAGACACAAATAAAGGTAGACATATAATTAGGAAGGACCCAGTACCTTATCTAACAAAAAGTCAGAAGACATGGGACCATTGGTGGCAAACCCTGATGTAGGCTTCCCAAATAGCTTGTCAAGCAAAGACTCCGGTTGTCTTTTAACTAGTTCCTCTACTGGGCTTCGGTCGATAGGCACCGTGTCACAGCTACCCTCAATACTGAAACTCCATACATCTGAAGTTTCCTCCAAAAGCGTCTCAATTGTGCCCCTAGGCCTGGACATTGCTGGTGCGGCAGCCATAGATTCAGTCATAGCGGCCTCTAATTCCATACTTGTCGGCTTAATGGTTGTTATCAAATCTGCACCACCAGCACAAAGTAATGTTTCATCTATCTTGCTCTCTGTTTCCATCCCGTTGTTTGGAGTAGCCTCTTGCTCCACAACAATCTTCTTGGAAGCACTGTGACCAGCTTCAGCATCATCATCCTGTCAATACATTCAACCAACTCAGTAAACAGACAAGTGCCTTTAATCTCATGGAGGAATTGCCCCTCAGCTGTAATAATAAACCCTCGTAGCAGAAAGAGAGAGAGCTAGAGAATACAGCAAAAGAAACCAGAAGGGCTGTAAGTACAAAGTGAACGATGCTTCTTCAAATTGCAGCATTAGGTTTTCGTTGATTGAGCTACCTGTAGTGGAGGTCCTTGACTAGGGGTTTGCCGTTTCTGGGCAACTTTGGAAAATCCTGGAGGTACGGCAAGACGGGGAGTCGTGGCAACAAGGCGGGCAGTGTTCCTGCCAGTAGGCGAGAGTGGAGGGGAGTAACGGGGGTGATCATCCCAGAGGCAATTTTCATCATGCTTGCGAGGAACAGCAGGATTATCCACCTTGGTCTGGGGCAGCATGTGCTCCTGTAGCTTCCTATGCTGCTCTCTGCGCATCATCTCAAATGACTCTGCACACCCACATCCCACTTCCTTGTTACCCTTCTCATTTTACTTGTAAAAGCCCAAGTTACTGCACTAACCTGCCAGTGACAGAACCACACGATTGAACCTGCTAGGCAAAGAGGTCGCGTCAAACGGTATGAAGTATGCTTGCAACTGGTAATTTGATGCACAGGCAAAGCCCACCATACATCACAATATCAACAAAACAAGAGAAACATTCACAAAATTGATTGCTAACAAATGCTACTTCATCATAGGGTTATTGATTTGTAACCAGGATGCATACACGGACACTTGCAGAGCAAGGAAACACACTAAGTCATGATTAT
The DNA here is from genome assembly GCA_030704615.1 of Takakia lepidozioides. Taxonomy (NCBI): domain Eukaryota; kingdom Viridiplantae; phylum Streptophyta; class Takakiopsida; order Takakiales; family Takakiaceae; genus Takakia; species Takakia lepidozioides. The sequence goes on along the minus strand of CM060731.1, from coordinate 94,966,838 downwards.
GAGTCACACAACAACAACATTCTTCACATAAGCAATAATCCATCCTAAAATTTCCACCAACACAAAGCCAAGATAAAGCCTAGGCTCCAAAATGTTGACCACAATACATCGCCCTTTGAGCATGCTAGAACCAACACACATATACACTGCACCATGGTCAGCACCCAAAAAGAGCCGCAACAGATCCTCCATGTGACCTGCATGGGCCCAACAGTTGCAGATCCTTCACACAGGGACCTCTTCACCACTGCAAATCCATCTGATATTAAGATTCGACCCTCCACTCACCTCGGCGCTTACGTTCTTGCTCAGCTCTTTCATCATTTGAAGCTTCCGAAGAGCCAAAAGTTTCATCATTCACAGTGTCAGTGTCTTCATGTCGCCCATATGTCGACCCCTGCCAGCCCATCAACCCCAACCTGTTACGGAAACTAAGAAAGAATCTGCTCAAGTAACCCTCCCACCGACTGAAAGAGTGACAATCACCTTCGACCATCTTGTATGCCGTCTGCTGAGAGTCCATGTTCCATGCATCTGCCCTCACTACCACAAAGAATCCCAAATAGAGAGGGAAACACAATGTTTTTTGAGAAGGACATCAATATTTTGCAAAGTGTGGCCTCTTCAACATACAAACTGGCTTGGGGAGGACAGCAGTTTGGGGACACTACTGATAGGTTGGGTTTCTGGTAGGTTGCAACTTTCAATGTTAGCAACCAAAAGTACGTACATGGTTTTTCTAGCTCAGTTGCCTGCATGTGTGAGTGAAAACCAACCTTCAAAGTAGGGCGCAGAGACTGATAGGTCTCAGAGGTTCTACCCAGACGAGGGGCTGTAGGAGGTGGCCAGGTGCCACTGCCCAACAGCCCATCACGCTCCACCCCCATGCGCTGCACCTGTTCTCCTACCGGTGCTGTCCCTGCCACCCTCCCAACATCTCTCACCTTCAACCCTTAACTCCATTGGGACAGCCCTTTAAGAAGCTCTCAACTTACACCTAGCTCCAGGCCCCATGCCCAGCATTCTGATTTGCAAGGTATGTGTTTTATATCAAGAGGACATCACCAAATCCAAAATCCATCACAAAATATTGAAAGAGTCAGTCCTTTGGTTAGATGGCCAGTTCTTCAATTGGAAAGCTCTCTAATTGAAAGTTGTGCCCTGAGAAGTCATCTAATGGATTAGCATATGCACACAAGCCATTCTGATGCCTATTTAGTTGCAAGCGCTAGGGGGCCATACTCTTAATTTTGAGGTTTAGCAGAGGTAGATTTGCCTTCTAGCCACATTGGTCTATCTCAGAATAAGTTATCAAGTGCTTGTTTAATTAGGGTTTGAGAGGTTTCAGGATACAGGGTGTCTGGAACTGGCCTTCACATCCTTCCCAATCATGTGAGCCACGACCTCGTTCGGAATCTCGATGCCCCAATCGCTCCCGCCTACTAGAGGGAGCAATGGAGCCTGGACCTAGGCAGTCGTGAGGTACACACATGGAGCTGCTTGTATCTCCCCAGGCAGGCCTAGGTGGATAGGTACTGGACAAAGCATTGGCCACTGTTTCCTCGTCATATGGCTTCCGTCGAGCATGTAGTAGTGCACCTCCTCCTCCAGCCCTCCGCCATTCAGGGATCTCATCTTGTGGAGCCTTGTTATACGAGGCCCCATCACTGCCCATGACCAAGAAAATTGATTCACCCCATTATCAGATCGCTCCTGAGGACAAGAACCATCCTTTTCTAACATTCCACTTCATATTTGTACTCATCATGTATGGTTGCAGACAGATCTGAGAACAACATGCCTCACTTATTGCTATTTCTGCCAACTGAAGCCACAGGACTCACAAGAATCTCTTTTTTTCAAGCAAGTCTAATCCCTTGTTGATGATGTTACCCCATTACATCCATCACTGCAAATATTCCCTCCAGTTTTAATTTCATAGCAAACTTTCAAAGCCAGACTTTATGGTCACCCCCAAATCCCCCAGGCCGCAATTTCCACTTTCTTGCTGGGGTTTCATGAGCATGTACACGTTCCACGAGTGGACAATCCTAATCAGTGTTGGCTTATGGCACTTCGACTATCTGCACCGTGCTAACCAATCCACAAATTCTTGTGACCGAACATCAACCTGAATTCAGCATCCAAGGAAGAGGGTTGATCAGGAAAGTGGGTGAGGATAACAGGATAATCAGGCGCACCTCCACAATATAGGATCCAGACCATCCGGCCGTGTCCGACAACTCGTGAAATTGGCAAATGCCATCAGGGCCTCCCTTGTGTAGACCTGCTGCTTCGGCATGCTTCTGAATTCACGTCAAGGCAAATTTCTTCCCGATCCGGGTTCCATCTACATTTCTACGAAATTCCTATAGCAGCTCCAATCCCAAATCCACCAGTGACCCCCAAAGATCTATCACACTCACCCTATGGCCCTTCACTTCTCTTCCTATACTTGTCTCTCTTGAAACAGATACAGTGCAAAGCACAAAGGATGCGGCCTGGGGAGTGGAGCACCGAATTTGCTGAGTGCCAAAGTGGGGGCAGTTAAATTTGCTACTTCCTTACCCATCCCTTCAAATCCTGTATTTCCGCGTGCTGACCATAATTCTCGAGCACCTTCATAGGCAACCGTCCTTCGTCCAAAGAAGACAGTTGCACATGTGTTGTTCAACGGATATTTACAAGAGCATGAGCTCCACCAATACTCGTGTGTTCCATCAACAGTAGCTGTCTCTACAAAGTCGAGTTACCAAAAGCTCCGCCAATTCATAAATCAGCAATTAAAGACAGAATAGGACTCAACTTGAAAGCATGTTCTGATGTATTGGAACACAATCACACGTCAGTGTAGAGAAACACAGATTTCAAACTAAAGATCTGCATGAACGGGGCTCGGATAAAAGCCCTAAAGCCAGAAGAAGAACACGGACATGGCGAGGAGGTGTCAGGGTCAGGTTGAGAACTCTATGTTTACAATCACGATCGCAGAGTGATATATAAGAGTGCTGCCACAAGCGAATACTCTGCAGAGTGTCTGTCGTCCCCAAGATTAGGCATTTGATATGCAAGATGCAAAGGAACGTCCTTTTCCTACGAAGACCTACAATAAACAGTATTGTTTCGGGATGTGCAGGGTCCTACGCCAACCTGAGAAACCAGAAAAGCGAAGGTAGTGGACTGCAACCGAGGATAAAAGCGAGGACGAGTATAAGCAATATGAAGGTCATACATGCATACATGGGTAGTTTGAGAGTGTGTGTGACAGCGCGCTCTGTAACCCCGTCTTGCTTTTTTCATATGGGAAATGCTGCTTAGCCGTGGGGGCATTTGTTCCACCGTCATGTTACCTTCCAAAGACTTACCTTCCAAAGACTTAATGTTGCGCTTACCTAGGATGCTCCTATCCTCTACAGGAATGGACAGGATATTGGGGTGTGTAGTTTAGATTCAGAGCATGACTTTGCTAAAGCGGATTGGTACCCGAAGAGACTTCAGATATTCATCTACACCGTTGTGGTGAGGAGTCTGATTTCTGGGTGTACATACGTGTGTGCGAGGAGTTCCTTTATTACTTATACACTAGTAGCACTCTCTAATGGACAGGGCCCACCCAAACTTGGGGGGCTTATTTTACCGTCGTTTTACTAAATATATACGTGTTTACATTTATGACCATGTGTACCAAAAGACAAATGAACAGCCAATATGCCATAAAAAAACCCAATTTGCTGTTTTCCATGAATTTCCAGTGATAAAATTTACAAAAAGCACTGTCATGTGGAGTCTTCGATACCCTCACAAGTAGACCTTTGGCACTTATGGAAGGCCAGATGCAACAAAACTTTTTCTAGAAACACATGCTCGATCTCATCTCTACTCTCCTTCTTCTACCGGGACCTCCAAATTGAAGCAAGAAAAGCATGGATCAAAATCTGTGCAGATATTGCCTTCGCGTCGACCTGGGGCGTCAAGGAGTTATCTACAACAGCTCTGCTGCAGACCACTGCGAATGGAACAAGACCCTCGAAAAGCTGGAGGAACATCCGTGGTACCACCCACTGCCTCGCCGGAATTTGACAGAGACGTCAATTGGAATAGCAGTCATCTAAGGCTTTCAAAACTCCACTTCCGCTGATTATTGTTCCTCTTAGTCTGTTCCTCTTAGTCTATCGCATACGCTCATGAATCCTCCAGGACAGAAGGAGGAAATAAAAGATAGTTCATCTTCAAAGGCCGATGGCCTTGGCAGTTCCCTAATTATTCATCAGAATAGCAATGATCGCTCCTTCACTGACTACGGTGTGTGTGCCTTATGGTGTACCAAAGGGTTTTAATTTTTTCCCCTCCAATAATTCCAAATAAAGTTCTCCACTGTCCCCTGTTCTGTAATTTTTTTAGAAAGAAATACTTGAAATTCAATATCTCCCACGCCGTATAATCCAAACATTATGCAACCACCTCAATGCACCCCTACACATGGATGGCTTTCTAGCGGTATTAAGAACCCCGGTGGAGGCCTTGTTGTTTGGGAGATCTCAATGACAAAACAAACGAACAAACAAAACAAAACAAACTACCTTGCTTAATATATTGATTGAACCGCAGGTAAATGCAACAACCTACCAATCAAACATTACAACAACAATGTTGGTCTGGTAGCGAAGAACATATGTATATATAGCAGTATATGCACTGCTATGTAAGGACCAGACCGGTCTGATATGTAAATATACTATACTCAGGGAGATACCGGACTAGGCAGGTATAAACATTTACATATCAACCGCCATACCAATACTCCCCAACAGTGAAACGGGGCTGAACAGATGGGACCGACTAGATAAAAAATCGACAAAACCCCTCTCTCCCCCCCCCCCGAAAATAAACAACTTTGCACCTCACATTTGCAGTGCGAAGCAAATGAAGTCCGAAGACTACAGAAAGCCAAGGAACCGCACACACGGAGGAGCAAAGGTGATCATAGAGGGGAGGGAAAGGGTCCCCCAAGAGCCTTGTGCATGAAGAGGGACGACTGGCCAACCGCGCCTTGCCACGTGTCGCGCGATTGGCCAGTTGCGCCACGCCACGTTTTCGCGTCTTTAGAAAGGTCAAGGGTTCAAACCCCCTGCCCCGCCCCTGTTCGTTTATGGATTGAACGGACCAGTTGCACCTCAACACGTGGCGCGGCGCCTCTCGACAAGTCCGGGGTTCAAATCCGGTGCCCTGCTCCTGCCCCTGATTTACTCATGTGCAGGAATAAAAAAAAAAATTAAGCAACCGCCAATGTTGGCGGTCGTTTTTTTTTTTTTTTTTTAGTTTAAATTTAAATGAAGCGACCGCCAGTATTGGCGATTGTTTTTTTTTCTTTTTTAAAAAGTGAAGCGACCGCCTGTATTGGCAGTCGTCATTTTCTTTTTTTTCTTTTTTCTTTTTTCTTTTAAAAAAAATGAAACGCTTGGGAGCGACAGCTCACAAATCAGGCCCCTTAATAGTGAGAGGAGAAAATAACCTCTTTCACAGTAACCCGCCATGAGGCGTAGGAATGGGGCACCACCCACCCAGGAACCATATCACACCCGTCAGTAGCAAGATTTGACCCCAGAATCGTCTGGGTAGCACTCAGTGCACTTAATCAACTGAGCTACTGACTGTTTTAAGAAAAAATTGAAACGACAGCCAGGATTGGTAGTCGTTTTTTTTTTTTTCTTAAGATGAAACGACTGCCAAGATTGGCGGTCGCTTTGTATGAAGCAACCGCCAGGATTGGCGGATTTTTTTTATTTTTTATTTTTTATTTTTTATTTTTCGTGGAGAACAGGGTTTATTGCCCTAATTAATTTTTTTCATAACTTATTGAGGGAAAAAAAAATTAAAACCCTGGTCAAGCCATAAGGCACACATACCGTGATCAGTGTAATGAGAGCCATGCATCCACCAAAAATGGGACTTTGAAGAGACCAAGTACTGGGACAGATCCCAAGAGAGAAGACCACTTAAATGTTGGCAGGCCTACGCAAACTGCTGGTCCCTAAGCAGACCGACCTTTTGACCTTACTATAGCAAGATCGCAATACAGAGAACATAGATTTTCGTCATTGAGATTTTCCAAAGCAGAATGGTCTAATAGTAGTTAAGTCTCGAGGCCTTAGATGAAATTTTGAGGTGTTTCCAGTTGACATCTCGCTCAAACTCTGGCAAAAGTGTGGAGAGGGACTCGAAGGTCACGCCATGCCAGTGGAGGGAGCTCGGTCCAGAAGCATTTGTTTTGCGAGAGGGAGTGGCAGATGATTCCGGCAAGGCCCCACATACTGCAGAATGCTGCATGAATATGATCCGCGCTCCCGAAATTTCGTTCTAAACCCATGCTTTACGAGCTTCAATCTGGAGATCGTAGAAAATACTGGAGAGAAGTGAGGATATGATTGTAGTCTTTCCAGAGAAGGTATTTTTACAAGGGATCTTCCAGAGGTGCCACAGCGTCGATCCTCTGAGGGTTTCGAATAAAAGATAGCTTACAGCTTTGTTTTTTGTGTTCTTGTCATAGTTTAGAAGCAAATGAGTTTCAGATACTCCCTCTTATCTCTGGCCCTGTATGGCATATAATTTAAGTCTGCCTCCTGGCTTCGGACTCTTGTGATGCTTTGAACTCTACATAGAGCTCAATGCTACAATGCAATAGCAAGGTTCATGCCTCATACACATAGTGTAAGAAAGATAATGAGGGCATGTTATGTGGTAGTGTCGTATGGGTGTTGCAAAGTGGAAGATGTTCAGTGTTACCCCTCGGAGCTTGTGTCTCTAGTCAGGTAATGTAATTGTGAAAGGTGAGAGGTATACGCATCCACATCCACAAACATTCGTCTGCAATGACAGTAAAGGGTAAATGAATCCGCGGAAATAAGCACCTCCCGCGGAAATAGTACCTGTAAGTTTGGAATTCAAAGATGACGTGGCGTGAGCGTATGTTGGGCTCACGACTCTGGGCTCATGACCTAGCTGTCCTCTGATGATGCCATTGAAGGGCTCATCTCCTCGTTGAGTCTTCAAACAGTTGGGGAAAAAATTTATATTTCCCAAGGCACACAGACTAAGCTAAGTGGAAGCCAGTTGGATGACCTTGTGACATACTGGGAGTCAGGCAATGGCAGAGTGTTGGGGGAGAGAGCAGTTCTGCAGCTGTAGGTGAAACACCAAAGTGGGTGGAAGCTAGGCTTGGAACACAACCAAAGACAGCCCCGGGGACCAAGGTGTTCAGCCACAAGGCCATGGTGTACTGGAGCAGAGGAGGCGGAGCGGCACAGGTTTTTGCAATCTGACGTGGTTGTAGCCAGACATGCTCTGCACGAGGCAACCACGAGCAGGGGTTCATTAGCAACGAACAGTTTGTTCTGCTTGAAGGAGATACAGTCCTTTGCAACGAGGACACCTGTAACCGTCTCAAAGCTTTTGAGTTGAGAGAAAGTCAGACCCTACCTTTATTTTCTTTAGTATTCAGTGAGCGGGAGATAGGGGAGTATTGTTTTGTCTCTGCTTGGCAGAGAGAGGAGGAGGGCTGGTTAGAGAGGGCTACTGTAGCTTGGGATAAGGTTAGTGGCAGGCTTATGGACATAGATATACCTCCCACACCTTACCATCATGCAGAGCGAGGCACTTTGAGAGGAGTCTGGCAGTTGATAGCATAGATCAGGATTAGATCTTGCTTGGTCGAGCCTCTATTCTTCCCCTCCGTCTCTTTACTGCTCTCATTAATTTGTAGCTATAGTTGCCAAGGCCTACATAGGCGGAGGCTACATAGTCAGTCCGGGTATTTGGCCTGGGGTATTTTACAGGAGCAGCACTGTGGAGGGATTTTGGTGCGGGGCTATTGATGTTTTGATTTCTTGTGTTTGGATCCCCCCACACACCTGCATGCTTGACTGTGCGTCATATTGATTTTGTGTGGGCGCTTGCTTTCATAGGGATTAGGCCGGAATTGATCACCGGTCAATCCTAGAGTATGATGTCGGTGGTGAGGCTGGAGTGATGACCAGCGCCAAGACCACCAGTGTTTCTTCTATGGTGAGGCTGGGTTGATGACCAACAGACCATAGGAGTTTTTGCGGTGGATGCAGGTGCAAGTGCCCTTAGCCATTGGGATATGACCCTTGAGCCGCAACAGGTGCCCACCCGTGTCAGTTTTAGAGCTACCTGTAGAGCCTTATAGTGTCACGTAGGGAAGGTGCGGGTTGTGAGTGTCATCACGGAGTTACCCAAGGGTTCTGAGGGGAGTGCGGCTACAGGCAGTAGCAGTGACAGTGGGTTCACGAGGTTCAGTTCAGACCACTTCACCTCCACCTTCATCTGGTACAGAGGCTGACACAGATTCAGAGGCTTCATCAACAGGTGTGCGGTTTCCTTCGCCATTGTTGTGCGACGACATGGAGGAGATGTATGGAGCTACCAAGGGGCCTCGTAGGTACTCTAGAGCTGTGGGCACAATCGAGCTGGATAACTTTATCCAGGAGTTTGACAGTTGGTGTGATTTGCAGCAGATGCGCAATCCACAGCTGTTCACCCCATTCATGGCGTGGAAGGGACTGTTCCAACATTTGGAAGGCCCGCCTATGGACGATTACCACCACTTCAGGCGAGGACATGAAGCAAAGATTGAGGAGTGGAGGATGTATTGGTCACCTGACTACATCTCCATTACTCGAGGCACGACACAACCAGTAGTTGCATCAGCACCAACATCTCCCACTGCCAGCACTAGTAGTGGAACAAATAGTGCCGGTACTTCTGTAGGTGGTACCAGTTCTAAAGATGCTACCACTCCTCCTGCCACGACTACAACACATGTGCCTAGATTCAACCCGGTGGTGGAGTTCTTCCAGGAGTTGTGGAGGAATTACCAAGGGGTACGGACAGAAAAGCTGCGAAGTTTGCAAGTCTTCCAGCGCAAGCCCAGTGAGAGCTTGCGAGAGGCCTACACTCGTATGAGGCGCTTGATAAGTGTGACCTAAGGGGTCACTGAATGTCGCGCACCTCACTTCGGTAAGCTCCCCCTCAAGTCATAGTTACTCGCTTTGATGCGCGCGCCTGACTCCCAACCTGGCCGCCGGACCAACTTGGAGCTTCGGCTGCTCACCGGGGCATAACGGTCCCCCTTTGTTCTCCCAAAGAACCCTCCACCGATTTGGAACCAGCGGGAATTCCCTTTGGTAGTTGGCAGTCCGGAACAGCTCCCCACTCTTTGGTCGCTTTCCGGCTCGCTCGCTTACTCACTAGTTTTTGGTCATCAACGGGCTTGCACCGTTCTCGAGGTTACTACTCCCTATATATACTTCTATAGCTGTCCGCGGGGGTTTCACAAACAACCCTGCCATTTTATGGCGAACCACCACGAAAACCCTCGACTCCCGGTGATGAGTCGCGGTGAGTCTTGGCCCACCCACCACGACCCCTATGGACCGTGATGAGTCCCAAGACTCCCCACGACTCCCACCACGAGGTCTCCGCCCCAAGGTGAGTCCTATGCCACCCCCACTAAGTCCCGCTAAGCTATCACCACCCCTTTGTGAAGCCACCCCCACCGCATCCCGGTGTGCGGGGCTCCACCTAGTGAGCACCTCCGCCCCCCTTGAGTGCTTTGGGCACTCAAGGGTGCTTCAGCCCCCCGTACCTATCGCTGCCATTGCACCACAAGGGCAGTCCCTCATGTGTCCCGATACCCTGCCCTCAAGGCAAAGGGCCGCGACATAGTGAGCACCTCCGCCCCCTTGAGTGCTTTGGGCACTCAAGGGTGCTTCAGCCCCCCGTACCTATCGCTGCCACTGCCCCCACCACAGGGGCAGCCCCTCATGTGTCCCGACCCCCTGCCCTCAAGGCAAAGGGCCGCGACACACACCCCTACCAACAGGGAGTCGATGTCCTCATCGACTTGTCCATTTTGTAGAAACAAACATCCAAGTTGTGGCGTCGCACATCAAGGAGTTTGTTTCCGTACCATGGCATCCCATGGCAAAGAACCAAACTCCACACTTGACTCTACTCTCCACTAGCTAGTTCGGCCGACTTCCTCCAAGTCCCGGCCAGGGGTGGAGCCTCTCAAGCTCCTCCCAGTGCACTCTTCTTGGCCTACTTCAAGGCCAAGGAACGATCCTCCCCGAGGATCGAATCGCCTTACTGCAACAACATTGCTTGCGATCGCTCATGATGCCGCCTTTGGCATCACCTTGCGCAAGGGTTCACCTCGAACCCACTTTGACTAGGAAGATAACCTTGAACCAACCGTGCGCCCCAATCACTACAATTGGGTCCGTCTTGGAATGTCGGCCTAAGGTATGGGAACACGTCGAAGCCGCACTACGAGTTCGTCCCGAGGCTACACGATTATAGTACGTGGACGGAAGCACATAGCTTCCGCGTTAGCCCGCACTACAAGGCAACCACCTTGGTAGCGCAGCGCGCACGCGCCAGGTGCGCACTAGCACGTGAACTCCCAAAGAAGGCGCATGTTTCCTTGCCCCTTGGATGGGAGTCACCCGATCTCGGCACTGCGCAAACACACAATTAACCCAATTTACCTCTCCCACTTTTGTAAGCTAGCATGCATTCTACACACTAGCCAACCACACCATGCATCACCATTCCAAACAAAATAGGACGCACAACATTTGGAACCCCTTTCCTTTATAACAAATTTTTGTACAATACAAGTTTTTGCAATCGGATTCCTGAGTTAGCTAAGCCGGGCTAAGCATGCATTTCCTCCCCCACGCTCCAAGGTTGATGTCCCCATCAACGCTTCTTCCGCTTTTGAGGTCGTCCTTCAAAAATTGCAACCGCCTCGGATGCGTTTCCCATTTCTGAGGCACGCACCCAAGATGCCTCCACATGATGATAGCCCTTTCATGTGACGAGATACTCCGTTTCTCGGTTCTTAAACCTCCTCGACTTAAGTACTGCCTCCACCTCATACTCAGGTTCATTTTCATGATCCAACAGCACAGGTGGCGGACGCAACACTTGATGCCGATTCGGACGCGCTTCATCTTTGAAGTAAGGCTTCAAAAGGGAGACGTGAAATACTGGATGCACCTTGCTGTTTGCCGGCAGCTCCAATTCATACACATCCTCATTCATAACCTTCCGGATGCGAAAGGGTCCCGCATACGGAGGTACGAACTTTGGACTCACTTCCGGAGGTAGTCGGAAATTCTTGATGTTCAACCAGACCTCCGTGCCTGCCTCAAACTTCACTTCCCTCCGCTTCCGATTCGTCTGCCTTTCATACTGTTTCCTAGCTTTGGCAATGTTGTACTTTGCGAGCTTCCACAAACGTTCGCGTTCTTCTAGTACCGCCGCTACTGCCGGTTCCTCAACGTCCTGGGCGGCCCAACTTGTCGGCACCAGAGGTGCTTTTCCATAGACCAATACAAAAGGGGAAACTCCCGTTGCGGAGTGTTCTGTGTTATTATAACAGAACTCTGCCGCGTCTAAGTGTTCCACCCAGTCTGTTTGGTCTGCCGACACGTAATTCCGCAAGATCTGCTTTACTACGGAATTCACTCTTTCTGTTTGGCCGTTGGTCGTAGGTCGGAAGGCGGTGCTCATCTTCAGCCTCGTCCCCATCTTCTTCCAAAGTGCTCTCCAAAATTTACTCGTAAACTTTGGATCGCGGTCCGAGACAATATCCTTTGGGACTCCATGATGCTTTTAAGACGTGGGCGAAGTAAAGTCGCCCTGTTTCCTGCTCCGTTGCCGTCTCCTTGGTGGGGATGAAATGACCCATTTTACTGAACCTATCCACCACCACCACCATGATTGCATCGAATCCTTTTGACAGCGGCATAGTAGTCATGAAATCCATCGAGACGCTTTCCCAAGTCCCCTCTGGAATCGGCAAGGGTTGTAACAGCCCCGCTTGCTTTTTGTACTCGCTCCGGTTTTGTTGGCATGTGGTGCATGTCTTGACATACTCCTCTGCCTCCTCCCTCAGTTTGGGCCAGAAATACTCTTTCTTCAAGAGTGCCGCAGTGCACTTGGCTCCGCCGTGGCCCGCAAGCGGGCTATCATAGCATTCTCTCAAGAGGCTATCTCTGATCCCTCCCTTCGGCACGTAGAGACGCTTTTGCTTATACCGGAGCAGTCCATTTTGCAAGTGGAACTGCGATTTAACCCCCATCCTCAAGTCCTGCATCACGGACTTCGCCAGCTCATCCTTCCGGCAAGCCTTCTGGATCTTCCTTTGGAGCGACGTCTCGCCCTTGTACACCAACAAGAGCTGCTGCTTTCTACTTAAAGCATCGGCTACCATGTTGTCTCGTCCCGATTTGTACTGTATATCCACGTCGAACACTGCCAAAGTATCTTGCCACCTAAGTTGTTTTGGGGACAACTTGGGTTGCGTGGCAAAATACTTCACCGTGACATTGTCCGTGAACACCTTCACTGGGTTGGAACCAACATAGTGGCGCCAAAGCTCAAGACAGTGCACCACCGCCTTCATCTCTTTCTCGTGTGTCGGCCACCGTCGCTCCACTTCATTCAGTTTCTTACTTTCGTAAGCCACTGGACGTCCATCTTGCATCAGTACACCCCCAATCGCGAAGTCCGACGCATCTGTATGTATCTTGAACGGACGATCGAACTCCGGGATTTTCAAGACTGGAGCTTCCGCCATCCGCTGCTTCAATTCAGCAAAAGCTTGGCCACACAAGGTGTTCCATACCCAGACTTTGGATTTACACAGAAGGTCTGACAACGGCCCCGCGATCTTGGCAAAATTTCTCACATACTTCCGGTAATAGGAGGCGAGTCCTAGGAAGGATCGCACTCCCGGGACCGAAGTCGGAGGCTCCCAGTCCAAGATCGCCCTCACCTTTCTGTCATCCATTTTGATCACATCGTGTGTAATCACATGCCCCAGGAACTCCACTTTTGTGACCCCGAACGCACTTTGAAGCTTTGGCATACAGCTTCCCTTCTCGCAATTTTTGGAACACCCTTTTCAGGTGCTCCAGGTGCTCCTCCTTTGTTTTCGAGTACACCAAGATGTCGTCGATGTACACGATCACAAAGTCATCCAACCACTCCTGAAAAAGGTTGTTCATCAGCGTGCTAAATGTCGTTGGTGCATTGGTGAGCCCAAAAGGCATCACCAAGAACTCATATGAACCATACCTTGTCCTGCACGCGGTCTTCTCCTCATCTCCTTCTGCCACCCAAATTTGATGATAGCCGGAGCGCAAGTCCATCCGGCTGAAATACTTCGCTCCTGCCAACCGATCGAAGAGGTCGTCGATCCTTGGCAAAGGGTACCGGTTTTTGATAGTCACCTTATTCAGAGCCATGTAATCGACACACATCCGCAGCGTCCCATCCTTTTTATCTGCAAATAGCACCGGGGCTCCGTAAGGTGACTTACTCGGCCGGATGTACCCCTTTGACATTAGATCTTTGAGCTGAGTCTTCAGCTCGACCAACTCTCTGTGGCTCACCGGTAGGGCGCCTTGGCAGGCAGTTCCGATCCCGGTATCACCTCAATCTTGTGGTCAACTCCTCTTCGCAGTGACAAGCCGCTTGGTAAATCCTCCGGCATCACATCCAGGTATTTCTCCAAAATCCCCTTGATCCAATCTGGGCTCGGCTCCCCATCGCCTTCTCCCTTCACTTCTCTAATGTAGAGCAAAAACTGGGGCTCGTGTGCCTCCTCCACAGCCCACTCCCTTGCTGACAGAAGGTTTATTCGCCCTCCCACGGGTTTGGGCATTTCCGACACTCGTAAGTCCTCGCCACCATTCCCACATGGCAGCGTGACTACTCTCTTGCGGCCATCTATGACCGCTCTGGATTTGCTCAAAAAGGTCATCCCCAAAATGAGATCCACTCCATCGATCTCGCAGATGGTGAAGTTCTCACGTCCCTCCCAACTCCCCAGTCGAAGAGGAACATCAAACGCCAACCTTGTCGCCAATTGTGGTTCTCCTTTGGCAGAACGCACCTCAATAGAGGTCCCCACGTCACTTGTCGGGAGTCCCAGCTTTTGTGCCGTTGCCGGTGTCATGAAGGAGTGCGACACTCCTGTGTCCACCAACAACGACACGTTAGTTCCGGATATTATCCCATCCACGAACAATCACTGACTTCCTTTACGTAAGGTGCCAGTTTCCTGATACAACTCACAAGAAAATTTGCCTACCTTGCAAGTCCTGGCGACCACCGCTTCCACCAAGTGACTGATGGTATCTTCCGACAGCTCTGTGGTCGCCCGAGTCATGTTCAATTGCCGGGGCTTCGTACACTTCTTGGCCATGTGCCTGGGCTCCCCACAATTGAAACACACTCCATCAAAGGTTGTCTTCTGTCCGCCATAGGCCACTCCACCCGCTTTTCCTTTCGAAGCACCGGGTGCCGCCTTGATTTGTGATGGCCCTCCCTTCGATTTCCACGTGCCATTGTCGCCGCGTGGCCTATCCCACTTCTTTTCCGGTCGGAAGGAGTCACCTTCCCACCGGGTCTTCTTGTGGTTCAGCTCCGTACGGCCTTGTCTTTCACCCCTAGGGACATCCGAGAATCATTCAGCCCTCTCAATTGCCTCGTTCAAAGTCTTATGTGGCTTCTCCTCCAACTTCCGCCTGGCCCATGGGGCCAGTCCCGCCACAAAGTTGAAGACCATTTCCGGTTCTGCCATGTCCGCGACTTCGAGCAAAAGCACATTGAAAGCCTGGACATATCCCCGAATGTCATCTGTTTGCTTCAAATTCCTCATCTTGTCCCGGGCAAGCCAGGACGCGTTGAGGGGCACAAACTGTCTCTTCATCAATTCCTTGAACCCACTCCAGTTCAAGGTTTCCGGGCTTGGACCTCGGTCGTGAAGGCGTTTCTGCCACCATTGTTGAGCATAGCCCCTCAAATAGGTGGGAGTCACTTCCACCCGATCCTCGTCACTCAACTTGGCCGCCCGGAAGTACTGCTCTAGCTCCAGGAGCCAGGTGTTGAGTGTCTTCCGATTTTGGACGCCCTCAAAGGTGTCGGGTTCCTTAGGCTTCACCTTAAACTTTGCCTTAGTGGAAGTGGCATTAGCCACCTTCAACACGTCTTTCAACGTCCCGCCAAACTGCGCCAACAACCCTTCCCAAAAGGCTGCCGGCATGGGAGGCATCTCTTGGTTTGTCGGAGCTCTCAAGGATTCCTCGGGCTCCGACTCCTCGGATTCCTCCCGCTCTTGAGCGGCCTCGTTTTCGGAAACATGCATCGCTTCCTCAAACGGCCGCCTCGGTGACACGTCGCCCCCATCGGGCTCACCAGGATCATCATCTTTTGGGCCGTTCCGCTTTCGCTTCGGCTTGCCCGACCCCATGATGAGGCCAATCCCAAATGATCACGTACTGAACTCTAAGCTCTGATACCAAGTGTCGCGCACCTCACTTCGGTAAGCTCCCCCTCAAGTCATAGTTACTCGCTTTGATGCGCGCGCCTGACTCCCAACCTGGCCGCCGGACCAACTTGGAGCTTCGCTGCTCACCGGGGCATAACGGTCCCCCTTTGTTCTCCCAAAGAACCCTCCACCGATTTGGAACCAGCGGGAATTCCCTTTGGTAGTTGGCAGTCCGGAACAGCTCCCCACTCTTTGGTCGCTTTCCGGCTCGCTCGCTTACTCGCTAGTTTTTGGTCATCAACGGGCTTGCACCGTTCTCGGGGTTACTACTCCCTATATATACTTCTGTAGCTGTCCGCGGGGGTTTCACAAACAACCCTGCCATTTTATGGCAAACCACCACGAAAACCCTCGACTCCCGGTGATGAGTCGCGGTGAGTCTTGGCCCACCCACCACGGCCCCTATGGACCGTGATGAGTCCCAAGACTCCCCACGACTCCCACCACGAGGTCTCCGCCCCAAGGTGAGTCCTATGCCACCCCCACTAAGTCCCGCTAAGCTACCACCACCCCTTTGTGAAGCCACCCCCACCACATCCCGGTGTGCGGGGCTCCACCTAGTGAGCACCTCCGCCCCCCTTGAGTGCTTTGGGCACTCAAGGGTGCTTCAGCCCCCCGTACCTATCGCTGCCATTGCACCACAGGGGCAGTCCCTCATGTGTCCCGACCCCCTGCCCTCAAGGCAAAGGGCCGCGACATAGTGAGCACCTCCGCCCCCTTGAGTGCTTTGGGCACTCAAGGGTGCTTCAGCCCCCCGTACCTATCGCTGCCACTGCCCCCACCACAGGGGCAGCCCCTCATGTGTCCCGACCCCCTGCCCTCAAGGCAAAGGGCCGCGACACTGAAGCTGAGGTAGTCCAATTCTGGTATGGAATTTTGGACAAGGAGCTCAGGAGAAGGGTGTGGGATGCAACCCTGTTACAAGCGGCCCAACCCACCTTAGCATATGTGTTTCTGCTGGCTGAGCGGATTGAGCTAAACATAGTGGAAGAGCGTGTAGTGACCATTGGGTTTGGCAAAAACATGCCATGGGGTGTGTTTGCTAACCAACAAACACAGCATACTATACCGCAGCGTGGTCAGGGGGGCAAGGTTGCCCAACCCAAATTCCATGGAGTTTACAGGGGACCTCAGGTGCAGAGGCCAGTAGCTTCTTTTGCAGGCCAATAGCAACCAGGGGTGGTGTGTTGGACATGTAGAGGACCCCATGTCAAGAAGGATTGCCCAGAAAGCGGCAAAGGGCTGGCACAAGCACAGCCTGCACAGTTCCATTGTGGGCATTGTGGCAAGTATGGGCATGGAGAGGCCCAGTGTTATGACTTGCACCCTGAGTTGCGGCGAGGCCAGTTCCAAGGGAACAATGGTGGCTGAGGGTGAGGTGAAGCACCTCAGAGAGGACGAGGTGGTCAGGCATGAGGTGGAGGATGAGGGCAAGCACAACATGGCCAAGGTCGTGGAGGTCAGGGCATTGACCAAGGCATGGCCAACTGGCTTCAGCAGCTAGAGCAGAGGTTTGCTGCCATGGCCACAGCTTAGGTGATACCAGCTCCAAGAGCTAAGGATCCACCTCCTGCTCCTCCTCAGCAGCATCATCCTGACGGAGGAGACATGGGAGGCATGGGATTTATGTGCGGGGCAGCACTATCACGACCATTTGTGAAGGTGGATTCTGCTGCAGCTGTGACTCGAGGAGTAGCACGAGTTCATGAGCCACGAGGTGCAGAGGTGGAGTTGGATCCACAGCGTGGGGAGGCAAGCCGTCAAGCCAGGTTGCCTCAATCATTCACCTTGGCGAAGACAATGTCGACGCCATCCATGGCATCTTCTCGTCCAACTAATACCGATGCAGAGATTATTGTGCCATTGGGGAAAGCTACACGTGCAGCACCGACACTTGCTGCCAAGGCTAGTGCAGCTAGTGCAGCTAGTGTGCTGTTAGGGGCGGCCACATCTGTGTATTAGGCCCCATTGTTTTTTGGCGACCATGATTGCAACGCCGAGCGTACGACCAGCTGCAGTGTTCAGACTGGCGGCGACACTCTGTGAGAGTGGGGAGATCACTTCATCTTCTGCGGAGTTAGTGGAAGGTGTTGTATCAAATGGATCCTTGGATTTGAGCGTTAAGATTGCCACGGCTGCACCATGACAAGCTGCAGCTGCCAGGTTGACGGAGCAGCCATTGAGCGCGCCATGGTGACACCTGAAGTTGTTTTATTGGACAACCAGGATGGTGTTTTTTGTTTGAGTGGGCCAATGGGTAGAAGGTTTCAGCCACTACAAGTATTGCTGAACTCGGGAACTCAGCCACTTATGCTGGGCAAAGTTGCTATCGCAGGTTTGGGGCTCACAGAGGCGGACATGGAGCCTTGTCCTTTCCAGATATAGACATCTCTGGGGGGATCAGAGAGGGCTCAAGACATGACACGCCATGAGCTGTTCATTAGACTGCAGCTGGATCTCCTACAGATGACTCAGTTATGCGAGCCAAGGCCATTGTGATGGATGCAGTTTCATATGATGTGTTGGTTGGTGGGGCAGTATTATATCTCATGGGCTTCACCCTAGATTTTGGGGAAGAGTTGGCCTCGTATAGGCTTGGATGGCAGTCAAGGGATGGCCGTCGTGTGCAACTCCCTATGACATTCATTGGGGGTGTTGCAGCTGCCCAGCAAGGCAAGATGCCAATACTAGCAGCCTTCATAGGTGCAGTGAGTTGGCCTGGAGAGTTGCTAGAAGGTAATGCTCATGCAGAAGATGTGCCACCTCCAGCAGAGCATGATAATATGCATGGTATGGTGGAGTTGTCTGCCATGGTTGCTCATATTCCATTGTGGAGCACGAGCACGGATTTGCAGTAGGCTGCTGATAGACGGGTGCAACAAGCCTAGGTAGAGGCCTTTGTACCGTCAGGAGAGGAGGAAAGTGTAGTGATTGCACCAGGACCACCTCAATTGTCACCATTGGATATCATACCTATTGTGTGGAAGTGCCCGGATGAAGGCATATGCTTTCTGGACTTGTTTGGCGGGATCAGCACTGGATTGGCTACAATGTTGCAGGCAGGTGCCCGAATTTGGCGTTACCTGTATGTGGAGATGGATGAGACTGCACGACGCGTCTCACTACGCCATGTTGCTCAGTTGGTGCAGTAGTACCCTGATTTGTTGCCGGTGTCTGCAGTTCGATACCAGCAAGCCTTGCCAGCAAACATCTCTTTGCTGGGGGCGCAAGATTTGGAGCGGGTTGGCCTTATTCACTTGGTAGTAGTAGGTTGGCGTTGCCAAGGGCATTCATCAGCTAGGCATGGCAATGGGTTACAAGACTCGAGGTCACGCCTGTTTTGGGAGATGTTGAGGGTCCTACGTTATTTACAACTTCAGCAAGCAGACTCTCCGGCATATATCTTGGAGAATATGTCATTGATGGGTGATTGGATCAGCAGTGTTGCTGGATGCAGTTGCAGTGGGGTCACGGGCTCATCGCCCATGACTATGGTGGACTAACTTGATACCACCTGCACTGCTCAAGCGTGCATTTGATGGGGTGCAACGGCCAGCACATCTGACAGTGGAGAGCATCTTGGACACGGGGAGACAGTCTCAACGTGTAAGACATGATGACCGGTCACCTTTGGCAAGGATCAACAAGGTGGGTCACCCACGAGCAACATTGCCTACTCTGCTCAGCTTTCCAAGTTCTCACGCTTTCCGCGATGGTGGACCTGGCCTCCTGTGGGATGCTCAGTTGCAACAGTTAGTGGAGCCCAATGCCGACGAGCGTGAGCGGGCGATGGGTTTTACCACTGGTACCACTGCGGTGCTATCTCTTTCTGAGGCATCCCGTCGTCAGGTGTTGGGGCAAGCAATGGATCTCAATTGCTTGACCTGGATTATCAGCTTGGCTATGGTTGAGCAGCGCAGAGTGCGGAGTACACTTCCCTTGATGGTCTCTCTGCCTACCGAGACGGTACAGACCGCAAGTGGGGGCAAGGAGCTGAGGACCACGGGGTGCAGGCATCCATGGCACACGTGGGAGGTGCTCAAGGTTCAGAGGGAGTTGGCAACCAAGACGGCGGTGATGGATGATGTTGGGGATTTTTCACTGGTTGAGGAAGTCCTCAAGGAAGGGATGATGGGGCAGGATGAGGCCTTATCACTGACAGAGCAGGCAGTGGTCACCATTCCAGTTTAGGTATAAGGATTTCACCAGGGGCCATATCTTGGAAGGTGCTTGGCAGTGGAGCAAACAGTGCTCCAGGCTTTCATGCACCGCGGTAAAGCAGCACGCATAGAGGACTGATGCCTAGAATTGGAGCCACTCCCCTACTTTAAGAACTCGATTTACAATTTGCCATAGAAAAGCAGACAATTTTGCAGGACGAGATTTGATCCACACCGAGCCCCAGATAACAGACCACCTCTCTTCTCGAAATCCATGGGCTTCCCATTTCAAGTCCCACTTGGTGAGCATTGGTTCTGTTTTTTAGAGTACCCTGTATCATTTCTTTGTTGTGTATGAAAAGAAGGGATCTAGCGACCTGGTGAAGGTCCAGGACCACTCAACAGGGTCAATATCAAGCTCTGCCAAAGGCCTTCCAAGAATCCAAACGAAGGTATTAGAGGCTAGCCAGTCATGGACTGGGACTGATAACGGGGGTAGTGGATTGAAGGCTTTATCTGGTGAAGTCCAGCAGTAGATCCTAATCGGGGTTAGAGGTATTGGTTTTATGAACTGAGGAAGGGTTGAAGAAAGAGTGAGCACCAGAGTTGTTGTATTGATATGAAAGTAGAAGATAGTGAGTTGATGTGGTGTGGCATACTAGATAAATAGGATTGACAACTGACCCTGGTAAATGGCCAAGCCCCACATATTGTCCACGAGCTCCGAGGGGCCTGAACCAAGGATGACTAACCATCGAGGGTTTATAGATGAGATGAGGTCTTGATATCCCCTAGTCGCTCTACCTTTCCCCACCAGTTCTGAGATCGATTCCAGGGCTTGGAGGGCCCTGTTTTTCCAAATGTTGTTGATCTGGCTGATTCCCAGCTTGTCCCAGCAAGACCAACGTTTGGCATGGTTGCGCTGAGAGGGGTTCGGGGAGTTTGTATTTAGAAAAAGGTGTTGCCTGAGCACTTCATAGAAGTTGGAAGGCTGGGCTTTGATCAGATACTTGATAAGCTTACCTCATGCATGCCAGATGTTGTTCCAGAGAGGTGACCCTGCTATCTTGAGGTTGAACCCATGGACTATCCAACGAAGCGAGGGTTGCCAAGAGGGCACCTTGAGGGGGCACCTTGAGGGGGGAAGAAGCAATGATATGGTCATAGACCAGAAATTTCCAGCAACCTCCTTCAGGCCCTAGGAATCGTGGGATCCATTTTCCAAGAAGTGCATTGATCTGGGTTTCCAAATCCAAGACACCCAGCCCTCCTTTCTTTTTGGGGAGGCAAATTTGCTTCCAACCTACTTGTGGTCTTTTGTTTTCTGTGGCTTTGTGTGCCCCCCAAATGAAGTTTCTAAGGAGGCGTCTGGCCTCTTGGACTTGTTTGGAGTCTGGACGCCAAGATGAAGAGTAATACCACAATTCAGCTGAGCCGATTTGGTTAGCCACCAAGACCCGACCTGTAAGGGATAGGTGCTTCGAGCCCCAGTAGGTGGGTTTTCTTTTGAGCTTTTGCATCATTGGCCATCCCCGGGGACTTATTGTTTTGTAATTTTTGCAAGGCCTCTTCCAGCTCTGTTTCAGATAGTTCCCCTTCTAGAGATGAAGCTTTCTGACCCGTAAGGATTGTGGGTGTATGGGCCAAACAAGCCGTCTGAGGGGGAGATGGAGTGAGGTCAACGTGGTCACTTGTGAATAACTGCTGGAAGTGTTTGCTGGAAAGCTCAGCCATGGCCTTGGGGGTGGTGGCAGATAATCCAGAAGGCTGGTCAATAAGTTCAGAAATGGTTTGTGCCGCCCTACGAAGCCGTGTTTTATCAAAAAAAAAAATTGTCATTTTCTCGCCTTTGGTAGACCAGTTGACTCCAGCCTAAAGCTTGAGCTTTCTTTCCTGAATTTAATGGTAGAAGTCTAGGTTGCATCTGGCCTGGACATAGGTATTGTATGTATGTTCATCACATCAGGTTGACTCCAATCGTGATTGGCAAACTTTTAGGCACTTTTTTAGGGCTGCCACCTTCCTTTTTCTAATGGTAGCCAGGGCCGCTGAGGGCTGGCAGGCACAGCCTGAAATTGGTCAGATGGAACTTCAAAATTGAGATAGCTTGGATCTGAATCCCTTTAGGAAAGAAATCAGCGGAAAACAGAGACAGGAGTTGAGGGTATCTATCCGTGAGCGAGCCGTCCGAAGGAAGCGTTCCTTAGGGGATGCAATCTACTAGGTTGAAGGTTGGTAACATGTGCCTTAGCTGCTTCCCCCAGTTGTGTTTTTTTTTTTTTCACACAACATCCAACATCTGCTAGAATCTTTAGCAAGCACTTGGAAGAAATAGTAGGGAGAGGGAGAGAGGAGAACTTGGTGGGGGGCATGCGGGGGACTAGGTAGGCGAACTGTTGGAGAGAGACCCTGAGTGGGAAGATATTGACTTGCGTCCACAATGGTGGGGGGTGATGCAGGGCTGGTGACCTCGTTAACTGGAGGGGAGATGTGCATGATAGTGACTGCAGCAGCCAGATTGTCTTTGTCAGTGCTGATATCATCTGGAGAGGAATTGTCGTTGGTATCTGTGGAATCCGATGCAGCTTCTGAGTTTGCATAATGAACCCTGACTCCATTGATGTAGTCTCTGGTCCTTTGTAGTTCCAACCTGTGGTTTTCTTCTTCTATTTGCTGATCCAGGGAAGGCTAACTGCAGCTGGAAACCGTTCACCAGAGTATATTGGTTCCTTATCTGGAGCAGGTGGCTTCCCCTGGGGGATTTTAGCCATTGTTTGTAAGTCCAGATTGTTCCCAGAGGAGGCGGTGAGTTGTAGATGTCTACCTCTTCCATCAGTGCCAGCACCTGAGTTGATGGTCTGCAACTCAAACCAAGGTGGTCTTCCAAGTAAGCTCCCCACAAAATTCTAGTTGAGGGAGACAAGAAGTAGTGAGGTAGAGAGGCCTCGAAAAATTCCTAAATCTTGTACTTGAATAGGATTTCCGGGCTAGTGCTGGGAGGATTCGTTCTCAGAAAGTGTTTGACATCAGAGCTTTTAACCCAAAGGGATTCAACACATTCCAAGTCATCAAATGTGATGAGTATTGAGGGGGGCTTGCCTTTTCTGAATATCAGCGGTGTAACACAGGAAGCCTGGGGAGCTGCAATTGTCTCTAGGGTAGAACAGCCACTGAGGTCCAGGTTTGGGAATGAGCATGTGTTGAGACACAAATTGGCGAAGGGTGTGCTGCATGATATACCTGTTGTTATCTGTGGGATGTCCATGTTGGGAGGAGAGACGGGTCTTGGACTGGATTGTAAAGAGTCATGGTTGCTTGGAGGCTGTAACTGAGTTGGTTGACCCCCCGGTGGCACAGTTTGGTGTGGACAGGTTCAGAATGATCCCGGAACAGTGGAGGTGCCTGCGAGTGATTGCCTCATGTGATCTGGAGATGGCTCTGTCGCTGGGCCAGCAGGTGGCGATCTTTTTTGTTTTGCTGACGGACAGTTGAGTGTCATGTCTGTCCACAATTGAAGCAAGTGGCATAGGCAGTGTCTTCTATAAGCTGTATAGTGAAGTAGCTGCCATCCTCGTCAATTCGCGATCTGACATATTGTGGCAGGGCTTCCTCATTGGGCATCATCAGGAAAAAAATGGCACTGTCAGTTTCATTGAGTCTGGATGCAATAGTGACAGAGCTCCAAGCTGGATCCTGTCTAAGGTTTAGTGTGCACATTTGTGGGTCAAACATTGCCAAACAGCCTAGGTAAGAGCCAAAGTGGTTGGCTATGTCGGGTAGGTTCACCAAGTATTGATTTGGAATGTAGGGCACTGATATGATCCTTGGCCCCCACAATTTGCCATTTCTGTGGCCCATTTTAGAGGACCACGGGAAAATGTTGACATTGAATCCTTTTGTGTGAGGGTTGAACGCTAGGGCTTGGTTGGCGGCTTCCTTGGTTTATAAGACTATGGAAAAAAATCCGCGGCCTTTGGCATGACAGAACATCTGATTGAGTTCTCCCGAACCTCCAAGATGTCTTATTGCCCAGTCTCGAATGTAGGCCCTATCAACCTTCTTGCCTGGAAAATGGATTAAGATACCATGCTCCTCCATTGAAGCTACTCTTTTTTGAAGGTCTGTAACATCCAATAAAATGAGAGGGTAGTCTTTATCCAGCTCTTCCTGATGTGCTGTTGTACCATTTGACCAATACTCGTCTGACGGCGGAGGGAGGGAGTCATCTTCCTCTGAAGCAAAGTGTAGCCTTGGAATTTTGAAGAAAGGCTGAAGGGGGGAAATTGGGCTAGAGATATTGGGAGGGGGGGCGGGGGGATTCTTACTGGGGCACCATTGGAGAGTATCCTGGAGCCCTCTTGATGGGCCTGATAAAAATCCGGTCCTAGTAGAGTGTTGGGTTCTCCTCTGCTGCGGGTGTGCTCCTCCGCTGGAAAATCTTGAGTCCATCGAATGTTTATGCTGGGATTTGAAGAATCCAGGGGCCATTGAAAAAAGCTGATACTTGACTGGAGAAGGGGAAGAACCTTGAACTACACTCGCTGGGAAATGACTGGAGAAGCCCTGAACTAAACTCACTGGCTTAGCTAAAGATGAATTCAACAGTCGGAAAGAGGGACGCTAAAACAAGAAACAGAAAAGGGGGGGAGAGAGATAAACGTCCTAGTTAATCCCGAGATCAGTGCTAAACCAATATATTAGGAACGACGAGAAGATAGTACATACGAGGAGATGCGATGGTGGTGCGAGAGACGGGGGCAGGGAAATAGGGAAGATTGAAGGCTGGAGGCGGCTCTAGAACTTTCTGCTAGGGATTGAAGCTGGCTAGAGGAGATGAAAGAGGGAAAGAGAAAACAAGGATGAACTATAAAGCACACTTTCCATGATGAACTTTAGAACCCATCCTACCAAGAAATTTATATGAAGATGAAGTTCATGAAACAACGAGGAATAACGAGGCTGTGAGATTCCGCCGATCACGAGTGAAAGTCGAGCAAGCTTGCAGAGGGAGGACGATAAGACCGTTGAGGGATGCAGGGCTCCGCCATCACTCCCGAGCTTCGCCCTCCCTTTTTTTTTTGAAAAATGAAGCGACCGCCAAGATTGGCGGTTTGTTTCTTTATTTATAAAATGAAGCAACCGCCAGGGTTGGCGGTTTTTATTTTTATTTTTATTTTTATTTTTTAAATGAATCGACCGCCATGATTGACAATCGTTATTTCTTTCTTTCTTCAAAAAATTAAGCGACCGCCAGGATCGGTGGTCCTTTTTTTTCTCTATTTCTAAAATGAAGCGACCATCAATATTGACGGTCGCCTCATTTTCAAAAATTAAAGAAAATAACGACTGTCAATACTGGCAGTCGTTGCTTTTTCTTTGTTTAAATAAATGAAACAACCGCCAATATTGGCGGTCGCTTGTTTTTCTTTTTAAACAAATAAAGCTACTGCCAGTATTGGCAGTTGCTTCATTTTTTAAAATAAAAAAAACAGCGACCGCCAATATTGGCGGTCGTTTTGTTTTCTTTTTTGAAATGAATGAAGCGATCGCCAATTATTGGCGGTCGCTTCAATTTTCAAAAAATGAAAAACAAGCGACCGCCAATATTGGCGGTTGTGTATTATTCAAAGAATTAAAAATAACTAAAACACTGTCCATGTGTGTTTTACGTCGTGGCTGCCATGTCAATGTATAGAGTAGAAGTAGATCGGAAAAGTAGAAAGTGAAAAATAAAAACTTGGCGCAACGTCCGGATTGGACGTGACACTGATCCGTCTACGCCACGTCACATCGGAAATGACAACTAGGGACTTCACTTTCCCCTCGGATGTCATGCTGCATACAGTGAACGTGTGCACGACCATAGTGAGATAGATGGAACACAGTGTAGGGTAACCAGCTGCAAGTCGGCGCCGACTTGCAGATCACCATGTTGCATAGACAGAAGCTGTGCTGGACCACGGTGACATTAATGTCGCACAGTGGAAGGGTAGAAGCAGAAATCGACACCGATTCCTCAAAACACCATGCAGTCATGCATGTGTGAACTGCTAGTATGAGGACTAGATTGTCTCATTTACAGTGAAATCGGCGCCGATTACATTGACTGTGAAATAGCCAGTCCAGTGATGAGGGCAAAGGATAAATTGACACTGATTTCTCCCGACATTGCTCACATGAGCACACAACAATGTCGAGTTTTCTTACCTATAAACTGCTAACAGTCTCACATGAACGCCGACCCTGTGCAAGCACTTTAGAACAAAGAGTAGAATTTATACTTACTAGTTCATGCGGTTCATTGGTTGGTGAACAAGAGACAAGTCTTCTTTCTTCACATCCAGAATCTTGGAGTTCGCA
This sequence comes from Takakia lepidozioides, assembly GCA_030704615.1. Lineage (NCBI taxonomy): Eukaryota > Viridiplantae > Streptophyta > Takakiopsida > Takakiales > Takakiaceae > Takakia > Takakia lepidozioides. Next base: position 94,940,894 of record CM060731.1, on the reverse strand, counting down.
CAAAAGTGTCAATCCCTATCATCTAGGTGTTGTTCACTGATCACCTCCATCCACGCAATCCATCTATGGTTGCCATCGAAAATGTAGAGCCATTTGTTGGACAGGAAATCCCATTTTGTTCCCACAATATGCGCTTCAAATCGGGAGTCCACAGTCAGCCAATGAGGGTCCCATGTTGCTCTGTCGGCATCTGTGATCTATTTCTCTCTCCCTTCCCCGTTGTTTGTGGCCAAAAGGAATGAGGCCAATGCATCGTATCCATCCATCCTCGAAGACTCCATCAGCCGCTTGGTGGAGGCGGTGGTCGCCAAGACTTGCAAGGTAGGCAACTACACTTGTGAGTTATATCAGGAGGCAGGAGCTTTGCGTAAAGGAAGTCAGTTGATGTTCGTGAGTAGGGTAATTTCCGGAACTAATGTGTCATTGTTGGTGGACACAGGAGCGTCGCACTCCTTCCTGACACCGGCAACGGCACGGAAGTTGGGACTCCCGACAACTGATGTCTATTGAAGTGTGCTCTGCCAAGGGAGAGCCACGACTAGCGTCGAGGTTGGCGTTTGATGTCCCTCTTCAGGTAGGGAGTTGGGAGGGGCATGAGAACTTCACTATTTGCGAGATCGATGGACTGGATCTCATTTTGGGGATGTCATTTTTGAGCAAATTCGGAGCGGTCATAGATGGCCGCAAGAGGTTGGTCACGCTGCCGTGTGGGGATGGTAGCGAAGTTTTACGGGTGTTGGAAATGCCCAACCGAGTGGGAGGGCGAATAAACCTGCTGATGGCGAAGGAGTGGGCCATGGAGGAGCCACACGAGCCCGAGTTTTTGCTTTATGTGAGGCAAGTGGTAGGAGAAGTCGATAGGGAGCCGAGCCCAGATTGGATCAAGGAAATCTTGGAGAAATACCAAGATGTAATGCCGGAGGATTTACTTAACGGTTTGCCACCGCGAAGAGGGGTCGACCATAGGATAGAGGTGATACCAGGAACGGAGCCGCCTGCCAAGGCGTCCTACCGGTCGAGCCATAGAGAGTTGGTGGAGCTGAAAAAGCAGCTCAAGGACCTCATGGCAAAATGATACATCCGGCCAAGTAAGTCACCTTATGGAGCCCCGACACTATTCGCAGACAAGAATGATGGGACGCTACGGATGTGTGTCAATTACAGGACTCTAAACAAGGTGACTATGAAAAACCGGTACCCTTTGCCAAGAATTGACGATCTCTTTGATCGGTTGGCAAGCCCAAAGTATTTCAGCCGAATCAATTTGCGCTCAGGTTACCACCAAATTCGGGTAGCAGAAGGAGATGAGGAAAAGACGGCGTGCAGGACAAGGTATGGGTTGTACGAGTTCTTGGTGATGCTTTTTGGACTCGCCAACGCGCCGACGACATTTAGTACGCTGATAAACAGTCTCTTCCAGGAGTGGCTAGATGATTTTGTGATCGTGTACATCGACGACATCTTGGTGTACTCAAAAACAAAGGAAGACCACCTGGAGCACCTCAAAAAGGTATTCCAGAAATTGCGGGAAGAGAAGCTCTATGCCAAAGCTTCAAAGTGCGAATTTGGGGTTACAAAAGTGGAGTTCCTAGGGCATGTGATTACACAGGATGGGATCCAAATGGATGACAGAAAGGTGAGGCGATCTTGGACTGGGAACCTCCGCCTTTGGTCCCGGGAGTGCGATCCTTTCTGGGACTCGCCTCCTACTACCGAAACTATGTGAGGAATTTCGCCAAGATTGCGGGGCCGCTATTAGACCTCTTGTGTAACTCCAAGGTCTGGGTGTGGAATACCTTTTGTGGCCAAGCTTTTGCCGAATTGAAGCAGCGGATGGCGGAAGCTCCAGTTTTAAGATCCCGGAGTTCGACCGTCCATTCGAGATTCACACTGATGCGTTGTACTTCGCAATTGGGGGCGTGCTAATGCAAGAGGGGAGCCCAGTGGCTTACAAAAGTAAGAAACTAAACAAAATGGAGCGGCGGTGGCCTATGTGCAAATGAAAGCGGTGTTGCACTGCCTTGAGCTTTGGCGCCACTATGTTGGTTCCAACCCGGTGAAGGTGTTCACGGACAATGTCACGGTGAAGTATTTTGCCACACAGCCTAAGTTGTCCCCAAAACAAATTAGGTGGCAAGACACTTTGGCATTCTTTCACGTGGATATCCAGTATAAGCCGGGACGCACTACAAGAAAACGGGGGGGGGGTGGGGTCGGGGGTCGACGCCACGGCATTGCTAAACGGCCATTTTGAAGCTGAGGCGGGGGGGTCCATTTTTGCGACGCCCTGGAGTCGCACGCCAGTCGCCAGGGCGTTGCTGGAATATCGTCGCAACAATGCGACGGATGGGAGTCGCAAGCCCCTGTCCTCCTCCAGCGACACCCGGACGTTGCTATTTGGCAATCCAAGGCGCTGGCAGGGGCCTCCTGCTAGCGACGGCCGACCGTCATTGCCCTCCAGCCAACAGCGTTGGATGGGGCGACGCCCCGGCGTCGCAACGTTGTTTTTTTCCCCTATACCCGGGCGTCACATACTAAAAAAAAGCGACCCCCGGATGTCGCATACGTAAAAAACCCCATCACAGGGGAGCGGGGCTCTGCGACGCCCGACTGTGGGTTTCAGCGACTCCTGGGAGTCGCATATTTCTAGTTTTTTTTTTTCTTAAAAAAAAAACGCGTGGCAGGGCGGAGTGGGAATAGCGACGCTGCGGCGTCGCTACTAGTGACCCCCAGAGGCCGCCAAGGAAAAAAAAATCAGTCGCAGGGGGGGGGGGGGGGGGTCGGGTGTTGCTACGCAATGGGTTGTAGCGACGCCGGACCGTCGCATCTTGCGACCCCCTCCCGTGGCAAGCGCGCTGTTGCAAGCGACGCCCTGCCGTGGCATTCCTCGTGGTGGTGGTGGTGGTGGGGGGGGGGTTTAATTTTGGGGGGTGAATTGGGGGTGATTTTTGGTTTTCCCCTAGTTTGTTTTTGGGGTGTTGGAAGACCTTATAGCTTCCATTACTCTGATTTAACGTGTACATAGCATAGGTTATTGCATAGGTTTGACCAAGCATGAATCAAGGGTGAGGCCGGTGCGACACATGAATAAGAGGGAAGATGAAAAGATGGAAATATATGTACAGATGGAAATATATTTATAAGTAATGAGCTGAAATGCTTTGCTCACAAGGGTTCAGTAGGCTGACCCTGGGACCTACACGGACTACGACTAGTCATCCTCATCTTCATCCTCATCCTCCGAGGAGGACTCAGAGCTATCCGATGAGCCTGATGACTCCACGCCCTTTGCCTGAGCATGTTGGCCATGTTCTTCATGAGGGCTTGCCAACCATACTGCTTGGCGTAGTCGTACTCTATTGAAGATGGCTTCCTCTCAAACGTGGTTTCCTACACATGCCACAAATTAAAGTCAGTTCCTCACGATGATGGAACGTGAAAGAAGACATAACAAAATACATAGGGAAGTGTGACTTACAAATCGTAAGATAAAACCCCTGGATCCGACGGGGCCCCACTTGTGTGTGGATTTGTGCTTCTGAAGGCGGACTGTTGTTGCTTCGCGTGCCTTCTCAAATTTGGCCTTGGGTGCCGCATCCTTCTCTCCCGCAATAAGCGCATCCCACGATACCTATGCCCCCCCCCCCCCCCCCCCCCCCGCCCCCCACAGTTAGTGAATTACGCATCGAATCCACCTCATTAATGCACATGCAACAAATGGAAGGTGAAATGATTCAAGGATTTGCCAACCTGTGAAACTCCAAAAGGTGGTTTGGGTTGGACCCCATTTGCCATTGCCTTCCAAATTCTCTCTCTGCCATGGTACCTCTTGTCCTTCAAGTTCCACCCCACCATCTCCTCACCTTGTCTCACTCTAATTGCCCGGAAACCGACGGTCTAACTCACAGGCATACGCCCGCTTTTGGCCATAGTACTGATCAGCCCACTCGATGTGCAGAGGGAACCACAATGATGCGAGTTCGAAGGCTGGCTTCTTCATAGCCGCCCAAAACGCACCGCTGGGGTCACCATGCTTATTGACCTCCACCGGTGGCACAACAATCTTTGCCAACTCCACCTCCTCTATCCCCTAGAATTTCTTCTTCTTCGTCCCACTCTCTCCCTTCTTTGTAACCTCCTTCCCCTCCACTTTTGTTACCCCACCGGCCTCCCCCGCATACACAATCACCACTTCGTCTTCATGGGACCTCTTCTTCTTCTTCTTCTTCTTCTTTTCCTTCCTCTTCTCCATGACTATGTCTTTCCCCTTCCCCGCTACTTCCACTCTCTCCTCTTTCTCCCTTCTCTCTCTCTCCTCGGCAGCCCCTTCATTGATGGTAAAAGGGACCTCGGGAGGTCGAGGCCTCTTTTCTTACTTTTGGTGTTGGGGTCCTTCATGAACACCACGTGCCCTCCCTCATTGGCAACCCCACCGGACTGCACCAATGTGGCCTAGAATGTTGTTGCCTCCTGAAGACGAATAACCCCCCCAAATTCAAAAAAAGAAACAAACAACAAATATTGCTTTGTGAAGGAGAACTCCACCTTTGCTTTCCGGAAGGAGGGATTGTTGGTTGACCCGAACTGCGACCCCATCGATTACGACGTCCTGTTCAACAACGTTCCCACGGAACTTCTCCCTCATAGCCTCACTTCAACTGAACCCCTGCGGTATTCACGCACTCGGAGCCCTGCCTTCATTCAGACAATTATGGAGACATGCACTGACGTGGAGGGCACAGTGCTCGACCTCATCTGTGGGACAGGTATGCAGAATCTTGTTGTATGCTATTCTGCAAATTCTCGTTATGCTTTAATTCGCAACATCTGAAGGGCCATGTCATAATGTGTGGATGGCATTGTAACAGGTGCCTCAATGTGGGCTGGGCGGTTTTCCGACCGGCACCTCTTTGCCTACGAGGAGGACACATCCGTCTGGGGATCCCATCTGGAAGGGCTGCAACGGAATGTGAAGGCTCCCATCGAAGCCAAAGACTCCTCGGATTTGTCGGAGTCGGAGGAAGAGACAGTGGACATTGATGCCGAGGAGAACCCGGAATACGAGTGAGTGTAAACATTGTAAGTTTGCAAAGCCTTCTGGGTGATTTTTTGTCAAACGCATTTCCGGACTGTGGTTCTCATTGGTCTCGTTGGTGATTGTTATGTGCAGGATTCCAGGATCCGGGTCGAAACATGTAGGGCCTACACTTCCTGCCAGGAAGAATGTCTCGTTCTTTGCAAGGGCCGACTTCATGACGAGCCCGGTGAAGGACTACTCCCTTCATAGTTATGCAGCTAAACTCGCAAATACAGCGATTAGACAATGTGAGAATCCCAGTAAAGTAGAGCAGATTTTGGAGAGGGCTAGGGAGGACAATACCGTAACCTTAGTCCGTGGACCTATTCTATTTTGGTTTTTCTGAATTCAGGTACATGAAGTTCTCCGTGTTGGAAAAAGGCCATCTTATAAGAGAGCCTCCCTTTTTCCTCGCATGGCGTAACCCTGGCGCGGACTCCATGTACACTGACGCTATCATGAAGGAGTGGCACATGGAGCATTTGGTTGACTGCCCTTGGTATGTGGACCTTCCGGCGGGCAGACTCAACATGTCGGAGTTCCAATTGAAGCTGGATACTGAATTACGCCAAAACCGAGCTCCGCTACCTCCGCTGGGTCCAAAGGAGGCGAAAGCGCTTGCCGAGTCCAGGAAAGCGGCAGAGCTTTCTCAGGCAGGTATTCAGGAGAAGTTGAATGAGAAGAACAAAAGAGCGAAGAAAAGGACACGGAAATAGGGGGCTGCAGCAACCCCAAAGAAACAGAAAATCAGCGGGGCACGAGAGGATGCGCATGGGGGTTCCGAGGGGGTGACTCTGACGACAACTTTGTCCAAGGCCTTGCCCCTGCTGCTGCTACCAAGTCACCAGTAGTCCGGGTTTCGAAGTCAAACCGGAGTGGCACTGGCTCTGCCAAGAAGTGTCATTTGATCACGCCAAGCCTTCACATCGATATTCGGCAGTGACGTTTCCCGAGAGGCCCAAGATAGAGCCCGGAACACTCATCCAATGTGTCAATGAGAGCTTCATTGACGCTCTGGCTGCTAGGGCGAGGAAGGTGGCACACACCCAGTCTCTGGAGGAGCTCAAGGGGAAAGTGAAGAAGAGGGCTTTGGCTGAGGCCCTAAGGACACTCTTGGATTTGTCTCCATGATGGACTTCTTCATGGCTTGCAGCACGGATTGTACAAGCACCCGGGGGGGGGGGGGAGTTCAGGTGGACAGAGCCTGCTATATGATTTTGCTCGACATTCTAGATGGGGAGCTGCTAGAGGGCCTGGAGGGTGTGCCCAGCTAGAACAAGTACACTGAAGACTACTGGAAAGCCGGGTTTGGGCTAGCGGGGATGCTCTTGGATGGCGCTGGGTGTATGATTGTCCTTGCCACAAGAGGGAAGACGATAGAGAAGGCTCTAGCAAAGTGGACGCCGAAGAGTGCCACCCCCATCCTACTAAAAAAATGGTTCTGCATCAACACGCAAGGGTTGCAAACAGAGGGCAACAGTGTAAGTTATCAACCTTTTTCCTTGACTTCATATCTTGGTGAAGATAAACTTTACCTTGGAGTTGATCCCTCCGTTTCCTGGATGTGCAGACATTGGTGTTTGATGCATATTGTTTTGTGAAGAGAGGGTCTACGTTTGAATTCCGTAGCGACGGTCGTCTTGTTGAGGGCGGTGTGGACCCTCTTAAGTATGATGTCCTCTACAACTATGTGCCCAACAGCAGTATGTCAAAGGACACAAATACAGGCCTACCGTGGCGGTATAGCCGGACCCGAAGCCCAGCTTTCATCCAAACCTCATGGAGACGTGCTCCGATGTCTTAGGGCGAGTTCTTGACCGAGGTCATATGTGGCACTGGTAAGCCTTCTTGTCCACATTGTGTCCCTTTGCCCGATTACAATTGCATGCCGCCTTAGGCTAACGATTTGCTTTGTCCCTCAGGTGCTTCAATGTGGGCTGGGACGTCGTCCGACACGTCCGTCTTCGCATTCAAGGCAGATACTGCCCTTTACAATGACACTCTTGCAGCGGGTCAACGTCTGCCGAAAGAGGATGAGGAAGAGTCCCAGGATGAGGAAGAATCGGAGAAGGAGCAGGGGGAGGAGAAAGCTGAGATCGAAGCCGAGGAGCCCCCAGTTTATGAGTGAGTGGTTGCATTGTAAGTTGCCTCCTAAATTCGTGAGGCACCTCCCTTCGCTCTTTTTATTTCATAGAAAGACTCTTTCTGCATTCTGCTGGTATTGACAAGTTTGAAGTGGATTTGTTCTTACTGTAGGATGCCAAGTACTGCAGGAGAGACGTCTTCGCCGTAGTTCATTGGCAGAAGGAACATGCCTTTTCTTGCCAGGGGCGATTTCATGCCGAGTCCTGAAAGGGACTACATCCTACTTATGCCGCCCGCCTTGCTTCGGTGTCCATTAAGAGGTCTTCCGAGCCTAGTCGGGTACAACAGATTTTAGACGAGGCAAGCCTTAGGAAAATGAAGATGAGGGAGGAGGCAGCAGCTATTAGAGCTCGTCAGGCTTGTAGATTTGTCTTGGATTCTGCTGAGGAAAGTGGGGGAGAAGAGGCAGAAGATTCCCAGGAGGTGAGGTGGACGGTTCCCCAAGGAGAGGACGGTATTTTTGAGAGGCATAGTGGAAGTGATGCATCTCAGATGTCAGGGGATGAGGGGGATAAGGAGGCAGGTGGGGCAAGTTCCTCAGAGGGTGTAGGAGAGGAGGATAGTAGCTCCCATTCTGGCTATGACAGTTAGGACAGACTTTGTATAGATGTGGCTCGCCACAAAATTTGTAATAAAATATTGCATTTCATCGCTATGACGAGTCCAGTGGTGCCACATTCCAACTTCACATGACCCTATTTCCGTGCCTCCTACCCCTATTTCCGTGGACACACAATGGTCCACTCATGTTTTTGTTTTTTTTCCGCTCATGCTCATGCTCATGCCGCTCATGATATAGCAGCCCCCTATGGTTTTGCTGTTTCAATTTCAATTCAAAGTACTAAATGCTTGGTTCTGGAGATTTATCTCCAAACCTGCAATCTGGTTTTTCGAAATGAGGTTACAATCTGCAAGTATAATGGGGAATTTTTCATCAAACCATGGTGCTTTCATAATATGATTGACCGGGAATTCTGATTTATTTTTTACCCTAGTAGAGCTGTTTTATGAGGCCCTGGAATACCAATCCAGGCCTATATCTGCTTAAAAAGACTCAGCCCTATTTCTACTTTATGAAGCTTGCTTGTGTCTTGGCACTGATATATCAGTTTCAAGCCAACACATGATGCTTTTGATGTTTTTCTGGTAACGAGGAACTGGTTGATACCCTCCAGCCCTAGGCTTAACCATGCAAATGTTAAGCAGGTCTGAATATGATGTTCTTACTTAGTAAGTACCTTAATTTATTTCTGGATATGCCTTTTATGCATATGATAGACTGGTTGATGGTACTTTCAGACTTACATACTATTTTCTGTAAGCATCCCTTGGCCTACTTCTGGAAATTCCCATTCATTCAGTTTCACTACTTGGTATGCTTTTTGAGGATCTGATTTGTATTGCTCTTGGTGCTCTTACTTTGAATCACCTCTGGGCTGGTGTTGACATACCAGCTCCACATGGTTTTGCTCTGCCTATCAGCGTTTGTGAACCACTTTTTAATGGTAAAACAGACATATATGTGCTGTGTCTACTCATAAACTACCAAGGATTACCTTTGTTGAGTTTTTTTAGTCTACACACAGTTTTCTAAAGTACCCCAAGTCCTTTGGGACAAAAATTGGTATGTTTTATATGGTTTCTTATCATACTCCCTAGGTGGTGCTTGCTTTGCATCACTGCTGGCCTAAAGTGGATATATCAGATCCAGACTTACCAGGCTGGTCTGACTGAATATATATTTACTGGCATTTCTTGGATTACCCTGATAGTTGCCTCTGGGATTTCCTTGGTAATTCCCTCTTGGATTACCTCTCCCTTCTATACCATTGTTATAACCACCAGGCCTACCATAGTGGTCCTGATCACTGTTTCTTCTTGGCTGGGGTTGCACTTGATGCACCCTTACTTGCCTAGGTTCTCTTGCAGCTGCCCTTATGTTGTAATAACAATCCTCAGTAGAATGCTTATCCATTTTACAGATAGTACAGTGTTTCTCCTTCATGTGGCATTCAGTGGTGGTATGGCCTTCATTCTGGCATTTTGCACACCAAACACCCTTCCTCCAATGTGTTACAGCCTCTGTGGCATACTTCTTCAAGATTTCTTCTAGTCTTTTCTCATAGTTATCCCTCTTCAACTTTTCCTTCTTCTTACTCTTCCTCTTGAGCTCTTGCTCTTCTTCCTCATCTGACTCATCCTCAGAGTCCTCATCATCCCTTTTCTCCCTCCTGAGCATTCCCAATTGCTCAATTCTGTTAGCTATTTCAAATGCTTCCTCCACCGTATTATGGGGTAGCATATCCATTTTCTTTTGCAACTCTGGTCTTAGTCCACTCACAAACCAAGTCTTTTGTAATCCTGGTGCTGGTACAACAGCCAATTTTTTCATCATCAATTCCATCTTTTCCATGTACTCTTCAACAGTTTCATGATTCTTTTGCTTTAACTATTGTAAACTTCCATACACTTCATCCTCAGTTTTACTTGTCCTGAACCTATTTTGGAATGTTGTACTTAAGCCATTCCAGGTTAGGAAATGATTATCAGGGAATCTTGCATACCATTCACTTGCTTTCTTTATAAGTGAACAAGGAAACAGTCTCATTTTGGCATCATCGCCATTCTCATTGTTCACAATACACATGTGCTCAAATTGGCTGATGTGTACATCAGGATCCCCTTTTCCTGCATATATTGGAAAAGGTGGTTTTGCCCGTGTTGGTTGTAACGCCATCTGTGGCCCTACCCCTTGCCCAGTGACAGATGCTGGCCCCCCTGCTGGTGCTGGTCCTTGAGGACCTATTGTAGTTGTGGTGGAACTTCCACCAAGTGCTGGCCCCTGAGCACTCCCTGCTACTGGCCCTACTATATTCACAGTATTCCCAGTTCTAGTTGCACTACTTCCCACACTCCCTGTCCCCCTAGAGCCAGATCCAGGCTGTCCGCCTGATCCCCCTGAGCCGACACCTTCGTTAGCCTGTGATCCAAGTGCTCCACTTGATCCAGGTCCAATAGGTTGGGATGTCCTGGTTGTAGTCTCAACCTCAACTGTTGGGTATACTTCTTCATACTCTTCATCTTCCAATTTCTTCTCTCTATTTTCATCTTCCAAGTTCTGCCCTTGGGTTTCTTCTTCTTGACTCATGTAACTCAACTGAAGTGGTGTGGGAGAGTCTGAACTCTCCGTTGGCTCTGCCACATCCTCCTCTCCTTCCTGGCCTTGTGCCTGAGAAACTAGAGTTCCTGCTTTTGGTGTTCCATGCCAACTCTGATAAAAGATTTCCGTCAAATCATTAATCCAGGGATGTACCTCGGATCTTTCACCTTGTGGTTGATCTTCTTCCTGTACCAATTCCCTTAATCTTTCTTGTAAGGAATAAGAAGGAGTAGCATCCAACTCTAGTTCTTCTGGTATGGGTGATGTACTCTTTGATCTTAACGGTGTGAGAGGTCCAGATGATTCCCCTATGTCTATTCCTCTCTCCCAAAGATATGGATAATTAGCTTTCAGATAACTTTCTCTTTTTGCTGAATATCTCTGGAGTCTAGCTTCTCTTTCATCACTCATGTCCCATGTCTTTCATATCTTTAATGAGGCAATAACCAAAACTCTCTTCTGTAGTATCTCTCGTATATGCCTGGATTTCTTTCAAGCTTCAATGCACCTTTGGCTATACTAGAAGTCTCCGTTACCATATAACCATATGGCAAACAAGTCTGAAAAGTTGTTCTTGGTGTGAGTTTGATCCACAAAATATCCTTAGGAATCCAATTCTTTACCAATATAAGCTCTTTATGCATATGAGTGTAAACATTCACTTTCCTTTCCTCCCAGCCTTCAAACTCTACTCGCTTAATGGATAGCAATGCTATCACATAAACCAGTGTTGGTAACCAACGTGCTCTTCCTCTACAGGCCACTTGATAAATCTTTATCACTCATTTCTCCAGACCCCACTCAGGGTCAGCATCATGCACTCTCTTAAGAATGTTTTCTTTACAACCGTCTGGCCATTCCAAGAACCTCTGAAAGAATTGTTTGGACAATCTTTCCTTCTCAGTTCCACAGGGAATTTGATTCATATCAAATTCTTTAATTCTCCAACCACCATGATCCCACCAGATGTTTGTCACATCTAGTTGTTCATGACCCAGTTCCCCAGTATGGTCGCCAAATGTCGAGCGGCTTTTACTCACCCATCCCTTCGCTATCCGAGGTGGAAACTCCAAGATAGAAAAGTTGGATATCTCTAAGCACTCAGCCCGCTCAGAACAATCAGTCATGACCTACAGCTAGTGAATCATGGTTGTGCTTCCTATTTGTATTTCTTCTTGCCTTCATGTTAGCAATTTACCTTACTGTGTCAGATTGCTTCAGTATCTACCAAGTTCCATTCACTCATCCATTCATTCCACAGCTTCACTCATGTCTCTCTACTCAGTGTGATTGTATCGAATAAGTATCAGATTATGATTTATCAGGTATCAGGCCAATGCCATGGTGACTCTAATCTGCCCTACAATATCACTACAGCTTTGCATGTAACAAGCATCTACTGTTCATCTTTCCTCCTTCACCGTGCTCTCCATCCTTGCTCCCATTCTTACTCTCCGCCTGATCTCCCCTGCATGACCAAGTAGCGCTCCCCGTGAAGTGATCCCCTTCCTGTTGCCGCCCTGCCTAATCTACCCACAAGCTATTCTAACCACCTAACTAACTAACTGTCACCCCTGAAGTAACACGTTCCCTCTGCAGATGTCATTCCCAGACAGTCGTTCCCTGTCAATGATAACCGTTCCCTATGTACGCTGTGACGGGCTATGCCAAGCTGTGTCGAGTTGTGACTGTGCCGAGCTGTGACTGGCTGTGTAAAACTGTGTCGGGCTGTGTCGGGGGTGTCAGACTGTGTCGGGCTGTGATAGTCTGTGTCGGGCTGTGTGAGGCTGTGTTAGGCTGTGTCAGATTGTCTCGGCCTGTCTACCACCCTAAAGCATGTGTCTGTCACCCATAAGGCCTCTGTTGGTCTAAGTCTTCCCTTCGTAAGTCTGCGCAAAAATTAAGGGTACCCCACAGAGCCCGTAAAAGTGACTAAGTCCCAAACAACCCTCTAACAGCTAACTTGTAGAATTCAACATGAAAATTTAGGGACGACTCTGATAGCAGGGAAAAACAGGGTGAAATATGTTGAAGAATGTACCTTCATTAGCAGTGGGCCTTGTTTTATTAATTGTGCTGCTACCATTGCTGTTTCTCGTTGGCCATCTACCCACTTGTAGCCGTTGTGCTATTGAAGAAGGTGCCCCCCCTTCCCCCATCATTTGATCATAGGTCTCCAAAGCCTCCATACCATGTCTCTGCTGTGTATACCCTGCAAGCATCACATTCCATGACACCACATTTGGTTGGGTTTCACCCCTTTGCGCAACATTTGTTCATAGGTCGCCAAAGCATTCCTGCCACACCCATGCTTGGTAAATCCTGCCAACATTATATTCCACATGATCAAAGATCACTGAGGCATTCTGTAGAAATCTTGGCGAGCATCCATGATGCTCCCACACTTAACATACATGTTGACAAGGGTGTTGAGTAGAAAAAACATTTGGCATGAATCCACTTTGGATAATGTGAGTGTGCACCTGATTCCAGCTTCCAGACCTAGAGCCTTTGTCAGTCTGCCTGCCTCACAAAGCATCTTCACATGCCCCGCAGAAAAGGCATTGTGGACTCCCTCTCTTGATCCTCTTTCAGAAGCTTCGGTCATGGTTGAGGACGTTCCTGATTTTATCAACTGTGCCGCTGCAGCTGTTGCCTTTAGTTGACCATCTACCCATTTAGGTTTCTTGTAGCTATTGATCCACATGGAATCACAGGTAATCTGGAGCTTGAAGTCCGGCCCTCTTGGATGAATCTGGACCCACACTCTATCCCTTCTCCTTCAGCTATCCATGCCTCTGCACAAATCATGCATTCATCTTTGCCTTGCTGCTAGCAGCTGACAATGACAACCTAGGAAACACCCAATCACACTAGTTCCTATGTTGAATTGCGTCTGCTACTCTCTGTCATCTAATAGGCATTCAACTTTTTGCCTCGGTTGTTCCACCATTCACTGGGGTCAACAAAGTATTCATTCCACACCTTCTCCTCATCTCTATTATCTGTTTTGGATACTTTCCTGCTGCCACATCGGCAGTTACTTGTCATAGTCATTCCAAAGCACCACAAATCCACCCAACGAGCTAACTTACAGAATTCAATATGCATCTCAAGGCCGAGTCTGATGGGAGGGCAAAACAGGCTGAAATAGATCGAAGAAGAAGGTGCCCTCACCACATTGTCCTTGACAATTCAATATGTAAATTCAGGGCCGAGTCTGATGAGAGGGGAAAACAGGCTGAAATAGGTCGAAGAAAAAGCTGCCCTCACCACATTCTCCAAGGCCTCCATACCACACCCCTGCTGTGCACACCCTGCAAGCATCGTGTTCCACGTGATGAAAGATCGTTGAGGCATTGTGTTGAACACTTGGTGAGCATCCATGATGCCCCGCACATAACATACATGTTGACAAGGGTGTTGAGTAGAAAAATATTTGGCGTGCACTTTGGATAATGTGAGTGTGCACCTGCTTTCTAGCTTAAGGCCTTTCATCTTGATGCACTTATGCAAGAGGCAGACATACGTATCTGAATTTGCTGAAATGCCTCCTTGGTTTAAAGTCGGTAGAGCCTCTTTCAGCTCACAAAGCATATTCACATGCCCATAAATGCCAGAAGAGGCATTGTGGACTCCCTCTCTTGATCCTCTTCCAGAAGCTGTGGTCATGATTGAGGTGCCTAACTTTATCAACTGTGCCGCTGCAGCTGCTGCCTTTGGCGATGCAACCATGCACCTCTTTGCATCTGGTAATCTGACAGGCATTCACCTTGGTACAAGTCCAACTCTGAAGATGTCGCCATGTGGACCTCTTTCCCCTTTTCCAAAGCTGCCAGGGCAGTGTTCAGATTGACATTTGGTACAATTCCAGCTTTGATGATATCCCCATGCACCTCTTTGCCCTTCTCCAGGCCGGCTGCCAGGCTTGCACAAGCATTGCGAATGCACACAAACATGATGTGCTTCCCCCATCATTTGCTCATAGGTCTCCAAAGCCTCCATTCCACATCCCTGATGTGCATACCCTGCAAGCACATCATATCGCACTCCACGACACCACATGTCGTTCAGCCATAGTGTCGAACACTCCCTGTGCATCCTAGATGCACCCACATTTTGCAAACATGTCCACCAGGGTATTGTTTAGAATGTCATCTGGTACAATTCCAGCTCTAAAGATGTCGACATGGACTTCTTTCCCCATTTCCAAAGCTGCCAGGGCAGTGTTCAGATTGACATTTGGCACAATTCCAGCTTTGATGATATCCCCATGCACCTCTTGCCCTTCTCCAGGGCTGCTAGGCTTGCACGCACATTGCAAATGCACACAAACATGATGTGCTTCCCCCATCATTTGCTCATAACTCTCCCCAAGCCTCCATCCCACGTCCCTGCCATGCATACCCTACAAGCATCGCACTCCACGACACCACATCTTGTTCAGCCATAGTTTTGAACACTCCCTTTGCATCCTAGATGCACCCACATTTTGCAAACATGTTCACCAGGGTATTGTTCAGAATGTCATCTGGTACAATTCCAGCTCTAAAGATGTCGACATGGACCTCTTTCCCCTTTTCCAAAGCTGCCAGGGTAGTGTTCAGATTGACATTTGGCACAATTCCAGCTTTGATGTCCCCATGCACCTATTGCCTTGCTCCAGGGCTGCTAGGCTTGCACAATCATTGCAAATGCACACAAACATGATGTGCTTCCCCCATCCTTTGCTCATAGCTCTCCAAAGCCTCCATCCCACGTCCCTGCCGTGCATACCTGCAAGCATCGCACTCCACGACACCACATCTCGTTCAGCCATAGTGTCAAACACTCCCTTTGCATCCTAGATGCACCCACATTTTGCATACATGTCCACTAGGGTATGGTTCAGAATGACATTTGGTACAATTCCAGCTCTGAAGATGTCGCCATGGACCTTTTTCCCCTTTTCCAGAGCTGCCAGGGCAGTGTTCATAATGACATTTGGTACAATTCCAGCTTTGATGATACCCCATGCACCTCTTTGCCCTTGTCTAGGGCTCAATGCACCCACATTTTGCATACATGTCCACCAGGATATGGTTCAGAATGACATTTGGTACAATTCCAGCTCTGAAGATGTCGCCATGGACCTCTTTCCCCTTTTCCAGAGCTGCCAGGGCAGTGTTCATAATGACATTTGGTACAATTCCAGCTTTGATGATACCCCATGCACCTCTTTGCCCTTGTCCAGGCTCGATGCACCCACATTTCGCATACATGTCCACCAGGGTATGGTTCAGAATGGACAAGGTTGTTGAGTAGAAAAACGTTCAGCGTGAATCCACTTTGGACAATGTGAGTGTGCACCTGCTTTCCAACTTCTAGGCCTTTCATCTTGATGCACTTAGGCAAGACACACATACGTATCTACATCTGCTGAAATGCCTCTTTGGTTTAAAGTTTGTAGAGCCTCTTTCAGTCTGCCTGCCTCATAAAGCATCTTCACATGCCCATAAGTGCCAGAAGAGGCATTGTGGACTCCCTCTCTTGATCCTCTTCCAGAAGCTGTGGTCATGGTTGCGGTGCTTGATTTTATCAACTGTGCCGCTACAGCTGCCGCTTCCAGCTAACCATCTACCCATGGAGGTTTCTTGTAGCTATCCTTCCACAGGGATCCATAGGTAATCTGGAGCTTGAAATCCGACCCTCTTGGATGAATATGGACCCACACTCTATCCTGCTCCTTCAGTTATCACTGCGTCTGCACAAATCATGCATACATCCTTGCATTGCTGCCAATGCGATCATCGCACTCCACGACACCACATCTCGTTGAGCCACAGTCGAACACTACCTTCACATCTTCAATGCTCCCGCATTCGGCATACATGTCCACCACGGCGGTGTTCAGAATAGCAAACCCTACAATTCCAGCTTTCATGATGTCACTATGGACCTTCCATGTCACTTCAGGTGGAGGCAGTACATATTAAAATATGCAAGCCCCCAAAGGCCAGATTTTGTTTGCTTGTTCTTGTGAAACACACGTAAGCAAATGTGGCCCCGAATCACGGGTGCAATCAATGCGCAGTGGTTCATGGAGTAGTTGAGTCGACTACATATTCACTTTAATGAATAAATATCTTTATTTCATTAATTGAATTATGAATGAAAATTTCTAGTCGCATGTGCAGTAATTAGAACCACTTGTAATTTCCGCTTTTTCAAATTTTATGTATTTACGTAATTAATTAAATAGCCCGAAATTTTGCTACGACTCCGGAGTCGTAGACCCCACTTCTGCCCGCCGTCTGAAATGCCCCCGTGGGCCCACATTGTCCGTTTCGACTCTCTAGTAGTCCCGCTTACTGCCAAGTGGTTCCTGGAGTGGTTGGCGGACACCCAGTCGATTCGGAAAAGACACGAATGCTTCTAGTGCAACTCTTCCTCACGCCCTTCAACTGTCATGTGAACTTCACTCAAATTGTGCTTTGCAACAACAAGATCAATTTCCATGAGGGCAGCATTGTTCGCATATCCTTTTTCCATCACAAGAAGCTCGCTTCTATGAAGATCTATATTTTTCTGTTTAATGATGGTAGCAAGCCTACGATCGTTAACATTACCCATATTGAACATGTCAGAGGATGTACTGTAATTGGTTGGTTTTCCACACATTCGCGCCCTTGCATCTACCGTATAGGCATGTTCTTCCTTCTCAGCTGCATTAAGGTCCAAGTTAGACCTCGTAATTTGTTCTCTCAAGCTTTTCAAAAGCCCAGTCACATAAGCATGTTGTACCACCAAGTCTCTTTCTTTCTTTGTTGCACTCTCCTTGCGATTGTTCAAAACCAACAACGTCTCTTGCACATCGTTTACTTCGCTTTGCAAGGGGGCTGCTATTTCATGAGCCATGAGCCATGAGCGGCATGAGCCATGAGCAGAGTCGTAAGTGTCGAAGAAAACATGAGCAGGACTATTTTCCGGAAATGAGTGTCCGCGGGAATAGGGTTGAGGGTATCACGGTCATAGGGGGAGAAGGACCTCCCGATGAAGGAGGTTTGGCAATGTTTTTTAGAATTACATATTGAAAGGCAATGTCAGCCCGGTTCCGGAAGCACGACATCCTTGCAAAGGAGGACCTTAGGACGTCTTTGATGCTGATGACAATGACCTTGTGGACAACAAGGAAGCCCTTTGATTTTCGAAATGATGAGAAGCGGAAGAGCAGTGGGGTGTCCAATAATGGAGCATCTCGGTCCCATGTACCCACCAATCATCGTGTAACATGTTCATCACGCCAGCGGTGGATGAACCGATACCTCTTTCTCATCCACATGGTATAGTTTGAAATCTGCCAGCGAAGTCCATCCCCCGGATGGGAATTCGGCGCCGCATTTACATCGAAGGAGGGATGGACTTCGTCGTCTCGAGTGGCTATAGGCCCACCTAGTACTTACTGCCCATAGTTTGCATGGCACGGAAGGAAACTGAAACGGCTACATTCATGGAGCAGCCAATCTTCATCCATGCAGGTTCCTGTAGGGGGAAATTTAAATGTGCCCTGCAATGTAAGTGAGGAATTGCAGCGTTTGCAAACACATTGTCATGTCCTTGAACTTCTTCCAGCGACCACGCTGTTGCCTCCTCCATCCGGGAGCTGCTGTCATTGAGTGTACTCCGGTAATCTTTTGCAAGGATGCCGTGCCGCCGCAATCCTGATGATTGCCCTTATCATGGCCACGATTATGCAATGTTCAAACCAGAATCAGGAGACATCATTGTGTGGCTCTCAATTTTCACTGACGCTTCTGGAATCAAGCGGGAGTCTTTGCGCGCAATGGAGTATTTGGAGGGCTATTACCGCTTTGAGCGAGGTGAGGGCGAGGGTCAATGCGGTCCGTGGGTCCTGAAAATTGTTGACCTCGATATACCAAGCTGGAATGGGATGCCGGACAGATCACGCACGGCCTCGCTTTGGCGCTGGAACTACTGCGAGTGGACCAGGGAGGACGGCACCGGGGAAAACTATATTCGTGGAGTTCACTCCGCTCTTCCAGTGTATGGATACATGAGTTGCGAAGATGAATCGCACGGGCACATGAGGCCCACAGTGACCTTGTCAATGTATGATGGTGGTATCATTGATGGGCATGACATTGTCGTCAGCTCCACCAAGGGCACCAGAACGACCACATTGCAGTTTACCTGGAGGTGCCGCGTCAGTAATGAGCTTGTTTTGAGGGCTATCGAAGTTCCGTCGACTTGGTGACGCCCATGCAGAAGGCAGAAGGGCTTAGATTTGTCTTGAGTTGCTAAATGTGAGACATCGTGTTCAATCAATAAAATAACCCATCGTCCCTTACTTCTATGTGTTGTGTTTCATTGTATTCAAGAACTGCAGTAATTGGCCCACTGTTTACAATTTGTGGTCTCATTTCTACAATGTGTCTGTCCACATGAATATATCATAGTCAGCGATATCAGAGTCCTGAGGGGAAGGAAATCCATGTATGAGTAAAAGGAAATATCTCCATGCCCAAGCTCGGAAATGCGGCACCGCATTTCCATGTCCGTCATCAAAATTTCGTATTCGACAATGGAATGCGGCACCGTATTTCCGTCTAGCACGATGGAATGCGGTGCCGCATTTCCGTCGAAGGGTCTGCAATTGGACAAACAACGATGTCCGTTCTGGAAATGTGGCACCGCATTTCCATGTCCGTTATCGAAATTTCTTATTGGACAATGGAATGCGGTGCCGCATTTCCGTCGAAGGGTCTGGAATTGGAAAAACATCCATCTCCAAATGGAAATGCGGCACCGCATTTCCGTCGGAGGGTCTGGAATTGGAAAAACATCCATCTCTAAAATGGAATTGCGGCACCGCATTTCCATGTCGGTCATGTAAATAACGTGTTCGACCTCCGAATGCGGTGTCGCATTTCCATTTACCTCCATGGAAGGAGCTGGCAATCGGCAGAACTTCCGTGTCGAAAACGACACCGCATTTCCGTTCGGCCGAACAATTTCTGATGTCCAAACCAGGAAACGGAAAAATTGTTCTTGCCCCGGTTATGGAAATGCGGTGCCGCATTTCCAGTTTTGGGAAGGACATGGTTTGGAAGATGGTGTCGTTTAGAAGCACATGGGAGAGGGGACATCAAGGACGGGGAGAATTTCCTTTATATACTCTGGAAGAGAATGTAAATGTACAGAGAGTTAATTAAAATTCTACCAATCTTGAAAATCATCACTATCGTCGTCCTGTCCTTGACTGTCCTGCTCCCCTTCCACCCCGTCATCGCCTTTCTCATGTCCAGCAGACTGCTCATTGGCCAAGCTTTCAAAAATCCCATCTTCCCCTTGCTGAACCGACCATCTCACCTCCGTTGGGTCGTCGTCCTCCCTGTCTGCATCGCTCTCTTCCGCTGAATCACATATATACTTTCGCACCCGTCTACCTATCTCAGCTGCTGCCAACTCTTTCCTTATCCTTCTATCCTCCCTAGCCCTCTCCAAAATCAGCTTTACTTTACTGGGATTCTCACATCGTCTAATCGCTGTATTTGCGAGTTTAGCTGCATAACTAGGAAGAGAGTAGTCCTTCACCGGGCTCTTCATAAAGTCGGTCCTCGCATAGAACGGGACTTCCCCCTGGCAAGAAATGTAGGCCCTATAGGTTTCGCACATAACAATCACCCACGAGACCAATGAGAACCACAGTCCGGAAATGCGTGTGACAAAAAATCACCCAGAAGGCTTTGCAAACTTACAATGTTTGCACTCACTCGTATTCCGGGTTCTCCTCAGCATCAATGTCCACTGTCTCTTCCTCCGAGTCCGACGAATCATCCGGGGAATCTTTGGCTTTGATTGGAGCCTTCACATTCCGTTGAAGCCCTTCCAGATGGGATCCCCAGACGGATGTGTCCTCCTCGTAGGCAAAGAGGTGCCGGTCGGAAAATTGCCCAGCCCACATTGAGGCACCTGTCACAATGCCATCCACTCATTAATAAATGGCCCTTCACACATGGCGAATTTGAACGGAATGAGAATTCACAGAACAACATAGTACAAGAATCTGCATACCTACTCCACAGATGAGGTCCAGCACTCTGCCCTCCAGGTCAGTACATGTCTCTATAATTGTCTGGATGAAGGCATGGCTATGAGTCCGTGAATACCGCAGGGGATCCGTTGAAGTGAGGCTATGGGGGAGGAGTTCCGTGGGAACGTTGTTGAACATGACGTCGTAATCGATGGGGTCGCAGTTCGGGTCAACCAGCAATCCCTCCTTCCGGAAAGCAAAGCTCGAGTTCTCCTTCACAAAGCAGTATGCATCGAACTGCTTCGTCTGCATACACAGTGGGAAACGATTAGAAATCGAATGCGGCACCGCATTTCAAAACAGGTTACAAAATGAAAGGACGATTGCTAATGTCATAATTACCTTCTTCCCTTCCGACCGAAGGCCCAATGTGTTGATGCATGTCCACTTCTTCTTCAGAATTGGGACGACGCTCTTGCGGGTCCACTTCGTAATTCTTGTCTCCGTGTTTTTGCCTCTGCTCGCCAGGACAACCACACAGCCTTTGTCGTCCAACACCATGCGGGCGAGCCCGAATCCTTTCTTCCAAAAGTCCTCGGAGTACCTGTTCCAAGATGGCAAAGCTTGCAGTCCTTCCACAGGCTCTCCGTCCGGAATATCCAAGATGATCATATCGCAAAACCACTCGGTGGCTTTTCTGCCCCTCCTGCAATCCTTCCCTGCACACACCTTCTCAAAGAACAAGACCATCTTCAGAAACCCAGGGGTGTCGGAAGGCTCTGCTTCAGCCGCCTTCTTCAGTGCTCTGCCCTTCAGACCCTCCATGGTCTTGATGTATGCCAACTTGGCTGCCCGTCCATCCAAAGCCGCCAAGAAACTCTCATTGACACACTGAACTACTGTTTCTGGCTCCATTTTTGGCCTCTTCATTTCCATCGGCTCGAAAGGGTGCCCCCCCGGGAGGTTGAAAAGTGCCTTCTTTGCTGAGCCTGTTCTCGTCCCTCTTGTGACAACGGTGGGCATAAGGGATTTCGGCTGCGTTTCGGGGGGTGGGCTGGTTGCAAAGTCTCCATCGGAGTCCTCTTCGTCACCATCTTTCTGCTCTTTCTGTTTCTGCTTCTTCGTCTTCTTGGGTGTTACAACTGCTGCTCCTTGCTGACGAGTCCTCTTCTTCGACCCCTTCTGTTGAGCCTACACAGCTGCATCCATCGTCTTCTGTGCCATCTCAGCTGCCTTTCTGGATTGTTCCAGAGCAGCAACGTCCTTTGCCAACTCAGGCCCAGCAGAGACACGTCTTTCCTTTCTCTTCTCCTCCGCTTTCGCGTGCAAATCTTTCTCCGATTCGTCAACAAGTCCGCCAGACATGTTCAGGTACCACGAGCATCCAACGAGATGCGCGGCATGCCATTGTTTCTGCATCTCTGGTAGGTAGACACAGCTTGGGCCCGCCACGGTCCAAGCCATGAAGAATGGTGGCTCTTGAGCCATGGCCCCTGTCTTAAGAAGCACATATTTCATATACCTACATGACAGTCAGCATGCGTGAGCACAAGTTATGACCATGTATTCGCATAGTGCAACCGAAAAGATAAAGTGCGAATGCGGTGCCGCATTTCCTAGACAAACCTCATAACCCAGCTTTTGCAAACAACGGGAGCTGGGTTTCACCTGTACACAATTCGCATTGCAGCTTTTCCCGCCCCCTCCTGGTGTGTAAACTCCACGCTCCTTTTTACTGTCTGCAGCTCCTTGGCGAAGAGGTTGTCCTTGTACGCACATCTGAAACGTGTCACGTAGTCTTCCAATGTCTGTGTTCCATCCCATTTGACGTACAAGCCGAACGAATTTGTATGCATTACGACTTGCTCCTTCACATTCGTCATTACCTGCGTTTCCAACATGCATTGTCACGTAGCAGTTCACGGAATCCATTCCAGCAAAGCAAATCGGGGGATGTACCTTGAATTAACTGGAACCACCAAGTCATGCGGTTGAACCACACATCCACTGCACGGTCGGAAACTTTGAGTGGAAAAGACCACATGGTCCTTATACTCTCGGATGCATTCCAGATCAACAGCCACCGTGTCTGCCATTTATTAAGAACAGGAAGAAGAGTGGCTATTGCTAGGAAGGTGTGTGTGCATATACTTAATGAAATATGTTTGATGTAGGGGGGGAGGGAGTAAGATAACGATTGATGGTGTTGGTTGTGGGTGCATCTGTGGATGAATGAGATATCATTTGGTGGGGGTTGTGGTTTTAAGTGTTGGGGCTATAAGGTGAGTAGGCGAGTAGCGTGGATGGATGGCTCTGGGCAGGGACGGGATGAACGCATTCAGATGACGGTTGGGTGTATGAGTGCAGAAGGGTTTGATTTTATTTGGTGTAGGCATATGGCGCCTTCTACTTGGGCCATTTGGTGGGTGCGGGATGGATGGTAATCACTTGAAAGAAGAGAACTGGAGAATGATGGATGATAATCACTTGAGAGAGAACTGGAGAATGATGGATAATAATCACTTGAAAAAGAGCTGGAGAGTGATGGATGATATTCACTTGAAAGAGAGCTGGAGAGTGTTGGGATGATAATCACTTGAAAGAGAGCTGGAGAATGATGGATGATAATCACTTGAAAGAGAGCTGGAAAATGATGGATGATAATCATTTGAAAGACTTTGTAAAAAAGAGTGGTAATGTTCAGTTATAGTAAATGATGTGAATAGCAGTGAAATGAGGTAGCATTTTCCCAAGGTAACATTCTCCCAAGGTAGCATTTTTCCAAGGTAACATTTTCCAAGGTAGCATTTTCCCAAGGTAACAATTTCCAAAGGTAGCAATTTCCCAAGGTAGCAATTTTTCAAGGTAGCATTTTCCCAAGGTGACAATTTGCCAAGGTAGCAGTTTGCCAAGGTAGCACTTTTCCAAGGTAACATTTTTCCAAGGTAGCATTTTCGCAAGCTAGCCAGTAGCTCCGAATATCTTGTAAAGGAGAGTGGTAGTGTATTGAGTGGCAGTCATTCGAGAAATAACATATATGAGAATCGAGTAGGAACATGGAGTAAAAATCATTGTCTAAAACTGTGTGGGGAGATTAACAAGTGTGTAAAATTGTTTGAAATAGAGAGAGCCAGTGTGCCCAAGTAGCTTGGGAGAGAGAATGTTGAGTGGTCCACACTTGGAAAATAGCCTGTAAGAAAGAGATGAGGGTTGGAGCGATGAACAAATAACGGTGAGTACAGATTAGGGATAATACCAAGGGGTGAGGCCTTGTCACATAACTGGAAAGAGAGGTACATGCTGAACAGACATAGTCTGG
Source organism: Takakia lepidozioides (assembly GCA_030704615.1). Lineage (NCBI taxonomy): Eukaryota > Viridiplantae > Streptophyta > Takakiopsida > Takakiales > Takakiaceae > Takakia > Takakia lepidozioides. The sequence goes on along the minus strand of CM060731.1, from coordinate 94,917,160 downwards.
TATTGGTATGAGAAATTGTTTGAAATAGAGAGAGTCCATATGCCCAAGCAACTTGGGGAGAGGAGATCGAGAATGTTGAGTAGTCCTTGCTTGAAACTGAGCCTGTGCAGAGACTATGCTTCAGCTGATAGAGATTATGAGGTCTTGTACCTGGACAAGTGGATTGTGATACCATTAGTGGTGGCTGACATGATACAGTCTGCCGCATATGCTGGAATTGACCATCAGGGTGCCTTAGGGTTGTGCGTGGTGAGTCATGTTTGACGGTTGGGTATCTCTTCAATTCGGGGAGCCATCTGGAACACAGCAGCTCAGTATCAGAGAGTGATGAGAATTCAATACATGCAACGTGAGATCTGTTTGTCAAGGAGAGGGGGGGGGGAGCAGCCAGGGTTGGGAAAATGGGTGGGTGTACTCCCTCAGCATGAGAGGCCCCAGGATGGCATCTTTAGCAGCTGTACTGCATGACTCGAAGGCGCCAACCAACTTATGCCACCAGCTAAGGGCACTAGGCCAGGCCAACTGTTCCTGCCAGCGGAGGGCTCCAATCTCGAAAAATCTCGTCAGTCCACAAAGTGGTGCGGGTGGATTCAGCTGTACATCTGGAGGCAAGAGTGTTGCCCGTTGTCGCATCACCGGGGTGACATTGTTGGCATCTGTAGCTGGACGTGCATCCTTCATGCTCTCACATTGGCATACATATCTGCAAGGGCAGCCTGCAGTCTGTCGAACACTCCCTTTCCATCATCAATGCACCCACATTTTACATACATGTCCACGAGGGTATTGTTCAGAATGACATTTGATACAATTCCAGCTCTGATAATGTCGCCATGGACCTCTTTACCAGAGCTGCCATGCTTGCACACGTACTGCAAATGCACATAAACGTGTTGTGGTCGGGTTTCTCCCCTTCCTCCATCATTTGATCATAGGTCTCCAAAGCCTCCATATCACGTCCCTGCTCCCACAAGCTGCATCACAACGTGTGTGTTGTAAATTCCATCACTGGGCCCTCTGCCACCCTTGGGCGCGCAACTCCCCCTCGTACTCTTTGCACCCCCGCCACCAGGTTGCCCTCCCCCCTACCCGCCCCCTTCTTCAGCACAGGCATGGTAACTCTGGGATTTGGAACAATGCTTGCAAGGCCCGCACTGAGGACTACGTCTGGGAATCTCGCACTTCCGCGACCATCATGCATGCTGCTTCCCCGGAAGCTCTGTTTACCACAGCCAGGAAGAAGCTCGTTATGAGGCACATTGACAACGGGATACCCAACTACAAGCTAAGAAAAGAGGTACAGGGGTTGACCCCAGCACTCCACATGGAAGGAAATGCAGAAGCTGTAGCGGCAGGGATGCGGCTCCATATCCCTAAGATGATGATCACATATAGGAACAACAACGATTCGCTGGCTACAAGGCTTGTACGGTGCTTCAATGTTGTACGCCACTTCCCCTCTATGGTACAGTGGCACTACCTCTCACCCTTTGTAACGTTTCTTTACAATGAGCATTTGCAGCGGGAAGGTGTGAGACCAGACATGATCACGTTCAGTTGTGCTCTCAATGCGTGTGCCAGCCTTGGTGCCCTGGTAAAGAGCAAAGAGGTCCACGTTGATATCATCAAAGCTGGAATCCCATCATATATAAATCTGGAAAATACCCTTGTTGATGTGTATGCCAAATGCGAGGGCATGAAGAAAGCGTGTGTTCTGTGAATCAACAATATGAATCGACGAGATGTGGTCTCATGGAGCCTGGTTGTGGTAGGGAAGCTTTTGAGATGTATGTTCAAATGCAATGGGAAGGGGTGCAGCCCGACAGTATAACATTCATTTGTGTTCTCAGTACGTGTGCCACTCTTGGGTGAACGTAAGAGCCCGACCTGCCAGCCTGCTGGGTAGCCATTGCACGCAGTTTATGGAGCTAGTCACATCTGGATGAGGGAGAACAAGAACCGGCTCGTAGTTTAGCAGATCGTAGTGGAAGACGGTTCCGGGTGCGTAGTGAACATGGCGAGTTGGCAGGAATTTGGGGTGGCTGGAAGTTGCTGCTGCAGTCAAAGTGAGGGTGAAGACGGTGATGAGGCCGATTCCCAGGACCCGTGAGCTCGTATGTCAGGCAAGCCACTCCAACCTCTTCTTAGACTCCAGTAACTCGCAAGAAGGACGTGACCAAGCCCTCCACAAACGGACATAGGGGCCAGGAAGAGCCGCAGAAGAAGGGAACCATTAGTCGAGAGATTCGAAAGAGGTAGAGAAACAGAAGTAACACGGCAGCCTGTGGGGAGAGAGAGGTGTGCCGAACAGGAGCGGGAGGGCGCCAGTAGTGTTGAGCGGGTTTTATCACCCTGCTGAGAGTACTGAGTGGAGGGGGAGGCCAGTGGTCGTCACGAACTCTCCAGCCGGAAAACGCTGAGAGAGGGCTTAATAGAAGCGCTATGAAGCAGCAGAACATGGTATTGCGGAGGCAGGCGGTAAGACGGTGAGACTTGCGCGTGAAGACACCAAGAGCTTGGGCAGAAAGCATGGCGGCGACTATGACTAGATGTAGAAACTCGGGCAAAGTAGTGCCGCTGCTAAACTGAGTAACTAGCAAGACGAGAAAATGCAGAGTTTGGCGGAACCCTATAAGGCCCCCGCCGCACCTGCTAGCGTAGAATACCTGCTAACGGCTTTAGCAGGCCCGTTTTCGTAACCGCTGCTCCAACTAGCACTATCCCTGCCGCACCAAAGTTTTAGCTTAACATGTTTTAGTGCATAATGTTAGTTTAAAACACGCGTTCGCCTGCCCCTGCCCGACTTCCTCTCGCCATTTTCCCTCGCCATCTTGTCACCTTTACGCCATAGCCAAAGGAGCAACGAGGACGACAGGACGAGACAGGAGCACATTCGGGCCAGGAGCACATTACTGGAGGCTTTGCTGCACTACTGGATCAGGTTTTGGTAGCTCCAGCTGAGGAGCCACTTGGGCTGGAAGGGTGACAGAGGCCACTTCGTCGCTTGAAACCATGTTCTCCACTGGTGCGGGCGCTGCGGGATGCACGTAGCTTCGAGCCAATGCCATAGGCACAACATCGCTGCAACCCAGACACTGCATTGTATTCACAGGGTCTGTGAAGGTACGGTCTGGTCTGGTGCAAAGGTCTATGTGATGCATAGTCTTGGTTCTTCAAGTGACTGTTGTGAATATGATTAGATGCACCCAACCTTCACAACATGGAGACAGATTGTTTCCTAGAATGACAGAAATGAAACATATTTAGTTTCAATGATGGACATAAAGACTGGTTCTGTCTGAGGAATGGAGTGCACGCACTTGAAAGACGAAAAGGAAGATATTTTTTACGTCCACAGGAGGTCCGGCATGATGATGTACTCATAAGATGACGTTTTCTGTAGCCTGGTGGTGACGAGAGGAGGTAGACAAAAAGAGAGATGACACATTACACATGCCATTTTTCCCTGTGTGCATGCTTGCATTTTCAGACCTGATGGTTGGTTTGGATGGATTACAAATACTAGATAGTCGACGGGGAAGGGAAGTGAGCAGAATGGGTGCCACTACAGTTGGGAAGATTAGTTTCCGTTGTGGGAGTGATGTACGCAGCCGGTTCTCCCCTCCAGATTTGCTTTAGTGAGCTCTAAATTCATAGCAACAATTTGATGTAGGTATTCCCTTCAGAACTCAAACCTAAGGATTGTCATAGTTTTGGCTTGGTCTCGAGCTTCATTACTTCCACATGCCGGACAATGGATTCCCCTTTTTCAAGCTGGGTTTACGAACAAAAAAAAGTAGCTACTCTTAGTATGAGCTTAAGTGGGGGAGCACTTCAGGTAGTTCTTCAATCCCAGCTGTACATCTAACTACTGTGAAGATCTGAGCTGGGCTTTGGCCCAGTTCAATTCTTCCCTTCTCTGGCGTGACTTGGCCTGTTTGACAGGTCTGTCTTGCTTCAAGAATCAGAGTCAATGATCTTGGTGTACCTTACATCTTTGGATCATTGCCTCTTGAAATCAATTGGAGCACGCTGATTCCAGTCTTACCCCAACTGTTCTGGATAAGCTGGGATATGAGGGTTGGTTAATTAGTCCAGCATGAGCCACTTCTCTATCCATGTCTAATAGTTTAGATTTGATGGCATTTACCATCAAGCAGCTCTGAGTGAAGGGTCAATCACCGTCTCAGGCTTCTTTTACTAGAAGACATAAATGGGGTTGGTACCGGCTTTGTGTTGGGAAACAGGAATTTGGAGAGCAACCTACAAATTGATATGGGCAGCAACTACCGCTGAAATGACAGAAGCATTTGGAATTGGTGCAGCGACACTATATGAGCTCTTACGTCAAGTTGTACCTGCTATTGTGTTTGTGTTAGGTCACCACCTTCGATGGGAGGCTGGTGATACCCTAAAGACATCCATGCTTGAAAATGAACGTAGATCTGGAATTCCAAATGTAGTGGGTGATCGATTGTACGCAAATCAGGATTCAAGCCCCTGCAAACAATATCAAACTCGACTATCGCAATAGACTTGGATACTACTCAATGGTGTTGCAGGGCGTTGTCAATCCTGATGCAAAATTTGTAGATATTTATGTTGGGGAGCCGGGAAGTATTAATGACTCGAGAGTGTTGCGCAACTCCCCACTCTTCTTACCGGCTTCTCAAGGAACTATATTGCGGGGAGAAAGCGTTATTTTGGACAATGGCCAGACTATCCCACCTATCCTTCTCGGGGATGCCATATATCCCTGCCTTCCTTGGCTGATAGCTAGCTACAAAAGAGCTGCCAATGCTCCGGCACTCTCTAGAGCCAAGACCGTGTTCAACCATCAGTTGTCAAAAGCGAGGATTTATAGTGAGATTGCATTTGGACGGCTCAAACGTATCTTCAAGGAAGTGGGTTGGAGAAGCGGCCTTGATATTACATTTCTACCACAGGTGATCCATGCATGTTGCATCCTTTACAACATACTTGTGGACTTCAAGGAAGTGGACTTTGATGATGTATTCAACGAGATGGATGCGCTTGAAGCAATCAGGGAGCGAGATCATCTAGCTCATGATGAAGAGCCGGTTGTCGACAGGGGCCTGAGTGTAGGTGCTGAGCTACGAGAGATTGTTTGTCGTCACATTTTACACGCATGATAAGGTTAGTGCTTTTTTTTTGACATTTCATGGATTCTTTTGTGGCCCAAATCTGAAAATCAAGGGGACTCTGAAGTTTGAAAGAACAAATAAGTAGTGTTTATTGGACAATCCCTTCCAGTGGTACCACCATCTGGTTGTCTCAATCAGTAGGTGCTGCTAACCCATCTGCAAACAGTCTCTACATGGGCCAGACAAAACGACATCAAAGAGGTTGAAGGAAAGGAAGGTTAGGATCTCGGTTGCTTCATGGGGGAGCCAAGAAAGAGAGAGCTACTCTTGGAGATATTTTGGGGGAAAACAGTAGCCACATGCAAGATGCACAACATGTGAACACTTCCTGGATGTGCTTGGTAAGAGAGGCAGAATCTGAGGATGGGAGGGGTGGTCAAGGACTGCATCATATGTGACAAGGAATACTGCTTCACGTATGCCTGCTTGTCTTGACTAAGAATCATTTTTCTCTTTTGCTCTCTGATTCAGTCATAGTCCCCAGACACTGTCTGCTGACTGGTCTGCTGATTGTGGTCAATAGGTTTATATACTTCTGCTGCTGATGATCACAGATGCTCACATCACACCGCATACAGGTCGAAAACTGGGTTTAACTTATGTCAACTTCACTGGGGACAAAAACTTCGGACTGAAAAGTGGTATGTGTGTTTCAGCAAGTGAGGAGAGAGCACCTGCATGAGGGCATTACCAAGGCGTTCAGCCATGGTTATAAATTCCGGGTTCTGCATGACTTGCTGCATAGCATTGATGTACTGGTTCGTATCCAACTGTGGAATGTCGTCTTGTCCCACGTTCTCCACACTCTGTTGCAGCGCTGTGCCATCTGGTTGAAGACAGGGTCCTTGGCTATCTTCTCTGCCATGTCCTTTATGCTTGGATCCTGAAGGACAAATGCACAATCATTGCAGAGATCCATGGTACAAGAGTATGTACTCATAAGACCTTGCTTGCAGTAGCCTCCAAGATAGCAAGATGGTACAAGAGAGAGAGCGAGAAAGAGAAGAGAGAAAAAGAAAGAAGAGAGCCAGGATGGTATAACTCAAGTTCTTTCAAGCTCTTCAATTCTTGACTCTGCTTGTTGTCCATAATGCTAGCAAACTTACATTGGAAGGACTATTGATGATGGACTAATCTTATTCATCTTCTTATTTCATTTTCCCTTGCTCATTACTAATTTGGACTATTTTAATGCCCACGCCCATGGCTTGCCCTAGCTTGGCCAGAACTGCTGGATCATTCTAATACCTGCGAATACATGGCAAATGTCAGTGATTAGCAGATAATAACTGTTGTGTTGCCAAAATTTAATCTTGAACCATGAATACAATGGACAAAAATTTGAGGCAAGTCACTAGAGCAAGGACATCCACTTTGACAAAACAAGATTTCATGACCTGCTACTCTAGTCCAACATCAGCACTTGTAGACAACCATCTTAACAGGCCTTCTGGCTTTGGAGTTCGAGGGTAGCTAATGCAAGTCCACTTTTGAGTAGGGTGGGAGACAGATGAATTGGCATTATGGTCTGATTTGCTATATGTTGGGCACAACATATAATTTTAAATTGCAAAGTACACATAGTCCAAAACCTATCTGTTGGGAGGAAGAGAGAAGCTTGTACCAATTGTAGGATTTCAGGAGTTCTACATGTCCTACAGCTACCTATTTTCTTTGGAGTCAATCCACGCCCAAGTGTTATATAGTGTAAGGGGTGAAAGCAAGATTGCCTAGTTGTCACTCCAGTAGCAAGTGATTGTGAGGCTGGATACAATCTCTAACAACTGGAAAGAAACTTGTGCTAAATTCACCGAGGGTTGGGGAGGAGAATGTACTCATGAGACATTGTTTGCTGTAGCCTTGTGGCCATAGACCCCACACCTGGTTTGGGCAGAATCGACACTACCTTTCTGAGGGGATCAATCCAGTAGTGGAACTTGCCTTGGTATAAACAATTGGTTCAAGCTTTCCAGATTTCCTCTGGAAAGCCCTTCACACAAGCATCAATCTGCAGGGTGTGAGCTGCCTAGCAATTAGACCCCAACAGGCCCAGCGCTTTAGACTCAGACTCGAGATTTTGAAAGTTGGTGAACAGACTGCAGGGAATATGTTCTTGATGGTCCTGACGAGGGTCGCTCTCTGATGAGAATAACCCACACATTGTATCAGAAAATGAATATTTCCGCACATCGGGCATTGACAAGTCTAAATTTCCTCTCTGCATCTGTCTATTATTCAGAGGTAGACTCCCCATTCTGAGTTTACAGTTCAGTCTAGTGCCGAGGGTATGTGGGCCCTTCAGATCATCCTTAAGGTCCTCCCAAACTGGCAACAAGTTCAGAGTATATTGTCGAAATGCTAACTTGCCGCAGTGCTTGCATTCTCGCCATCGATTCCCCATTCTTATGGGCTCCATTGTCTTTTGTGTCTAACTTTGTTTTATTCGAACATTCTTCCTGCTTCTGACATGGCCTTAGCCACTTCAGCCTCCACTTCAGCTTCCTCTAGCAGGGTCAGTTCTTCCTGCCTAATATTCAAGTACTTAAAAATCTCCTCCAAGTGGTTTTCGAAATATGCTAGAGCCTTGCATTTCATAATCTTAAAATCATTGATGTGTCCCATCTTAGTATCTGGAATTAGGCATGCAATTCAACTGACCCTACCATGTGACCTTCAACATGTCGAGTACGCCAATCTTGCCCTAAATAGCCATGTTATCAGAGTATGCTGACATACTCTCTTTGAGAACTGAAAGCTGAATGAGGTCTAAAGTTTTAGCATGGTTGGGGTTGCCAACCCACACGGCAGATGCATACTCCAAGGTAGGCCTAATAATTTTACAAAGCATGGTCCTTTGAACTTCAGTATTAATCCCTCTGCAGTGGAAAAATTGAGTGAGACCCAAAGCTTTGTGTCGAGCTGTTTGAACTAGTTTTTATACATGCACATCCCAGTTACAACAGGAGGAAAACTCAACACCAAGATATGCGTAGGAAGGGAGCACAATGATCCTCTTCACTGCCGAATGTCCACTATAAGTGGGGTATGGTAAGATGTGTGCCCTCAAGACAGCCTCTGCTAGGAGGAAATGCAGAACTTGTCCCACTTCAAATTGTTTCCTTTGGTTAGTCAGCCCACAGAAGTTGGGCCAGCAAGCCTGCCTTTTCCATACGACTTGTCTGTTGTCTAGGATAATTTAAATGCTCCTGCAATTCTGCAGTAATGGGTCCGCTTCTTTGCATGCAGGCTTTGATCACCTTGCGTAACGTTGAGCTTTGGCAGAGTGGATGTACTCATAAGACGTTGTTTGTCGTAGCCTTGTGGCCATATTTGACCCCGCACCCAGTTTGAGCAGAACACAAAGGAACAGAACCTACCTCTGTCAGGGGCTGACGTCGGTAGTAAGACTTACCTTGGAATAGAACATTGATCCGGGTTGATCTGGTGGTGGTCTCCTGTGCACACTCCTCTGACTGCTCTTCACATATCTGGCTTGTGCTCTTGTGCACACCCATCTGGCTGCTCTTCACATGTTCAACCAATTGGGGCAAAGCACATTTGGGCCCCAGACTGCGTAGCACCTCTGTAACTTGCGGGGGGTGTTGAAGTGGTGTCTGCAACTTTTGTCACCCTTGGCCTAGCATAGTGGGGACTTGTGACCTTCTCCATCTGAATAGAAAAACAGACAGATCTTGAAAACCTGTGGAACACAGTGAGGAGCCCACACAAGTGAAATCTGTCTTCTACAAAGAACCAAGAATATGCTCCAAGCCCCCCCCCCCCAAGAGAAGTGCACCCCATATAGATTTTCCACTGCAAAGATCCAGAGTCTCAACTTGATGTGAATTCCAGCCAACAGAAGATATATCTAACCTACAACAGCATCCAACAAAGGCCTGGGAACATTGAAGTCTTATTCTCTTGGTGCCCAGTCTGGTGGATTGGAGTAGACAGTCCACTTTCCCTGGAATCTGTAGCTATAGCAGCATGAACTTTAATCATCACCATTTTGATCAAATCTGCTGCTTCAACAGCGCCAAATCTTCAGTCAGTGTCTGTACACCTTACCTTATTTTCTGATTCTAGTTGGGTGGAACTGATGGATCCCACTAGACCCTTTGGCCTTTAACAGAGATAATATCCTTCTTCAGGCAATAGAAGAAACTACAGCGTATACATCAGTCTTGCTTGAGAGCTCCTAAGTCAAAGCAACAACAACCATTCCTAAGTGAAAGAAGCCCATAATCATCGCACTTAGCTGTTCTTATATCCTCCCTTAAGCGGTGGATGTCTATCTGTCGGTTCATCCCCCTTCCCCGCTGCTGTTGCCAGCTCGATTTCATCTGCCGTTGTCACTGCCATTCTGGCGTACCAAGAAAGACATCATACATTACTCTATGGTGCTAAAATCTTTCACTACCGCCTCAGCAGCTCGTCATAAATCTTCAACAACTCAACAGGCCCTAATTTCCACGATCAGCATTACGAATCACCACACTGCCAGTCTTTTCCGCCCCTTCCTTCATCACTACTACTATTTACATGCCTAAACTATAATCAAAACTAGGTAGCAACATGTTACCCGCATCTGATTGTCATATAGTCGCCGAACTGGAGGAAACGATAATGCCACCATGCTAGCCAACTGACCATTGCTCCCTCGTCTGATTTCCTTACAGCACCTGACGATGTCCACCAAGCCCGTATACATGCAAACTGTGTCTCTGCATCATCCAAGGTGGGAGCGCGCTTCCACGCAAGACACATGGAACGGTGCTCCTCTCTGAAATCTAGCGCCACGAGCCTGGTTGTGTACTGCGAAAGGCTCTACAGAAAATGGAACCCACAAGATCTCTCCTTGCCTTCCATGGGAACATTGGGGTCTTGCCCGTACACCCTTCGGATGGCAGCCCAATTTGCTTGTGCGTTGTCCGCCATGAAATCACGGAAATTGGGAGGGGGCAATCCCGCCTTGGCCATCTGTTCGTTTGTTCCCTGCCAAAGAAGCATCTCCGATTGTGTGTCCTCTCCTTTCATCTCACAAATAACAATTGTCATTAGCATCCTGCAGTGGGTGTCGTAGACATGTGCACCCATTGTCACCCACTGGTGATTTGTAATTCGTTTGATATGGTCGAACATGACCCAACTGTTTGACAAGTCCCCACTCGTCATCCTGTCGACCAGTTCGACGCTGCTGCCAGGTCCACACGTGGACATTTTGAATACGAAACAACGATCTGCATCAGTCTCTTGTCCTGGAAACCTACTTCCATGAATGTAGTCATATCCACATCGTCGCTTCACCTCCAGAATGGAGTGCATATCCGAGGCACGCCCAATTTTCTGTTCGCATGAGACAATGTGGTTTCGGACATTCGGTGAACAGACGTGGGACACCGACTCCAGCAATGCCTCCATTTCCTTATCATCGAGAGGAACTCTATCGGAGCCGTCTTCCGACATAATTCTGGCCAATGCCATCTTATGGGCGGCTTGGAGCTGTATCTGTTTGGGTTTGGCACTCGGTCTCAACTTAACCTCCTCCTGAACGAGCTGCTCTGCCTCGTGGGCAGCCTCCCGCGAGTTCCCCCTCGCCAATTGGTGACAATGGGAACCAACGTGTATGCAAGCTCGGGTGAGGTCAGGGAAACGGTGCAACACATAGAGCTGCTTGACATTACAAACAGACATGCAGTGTGGTGGTTCTTTGCAATGCGCACACTTAAATGTGGAGTTCGGAACCTTCTCCTGAGCTCGAAATGGTTAATGAGCTGTGCCTGTCCAATCGGTCTCGTTCCTGTGACCTCTGGATTTAAAGTGGAAGCAAGTTGGGGAGAAACACCGCAACGCGCCCGCACAAACAACGTAGCGCACCCGCACACCATCGAGCATCTTCATGCTGGTGGTTTTGGTGATGCACCAAGGATGACCGTCATGTTTTCTATCCATATCTGTCAACATTCCGGACGCCCTCGAGTAGTCCTCAAAGAAGATATTACCGTCGACGTCTGCGGGAAGGCATGTAACCGATTTAATTGCGAACTTGCTGTAGTCCAGCCCGGCCAGCTCCGAGCGGTGTCCCTCCATGTGAAGCCCTTGCAGAATTTCAAGAATGGATCGAACTGCGGTGCTCGTGCTGGGAATATGACTCCCTCGTCCATTGACGTCCATTGAGGACTTGCCTGATCTCCAGGACGATCTCGGAACTTCCATGACCTCGTCGGAGTCGGACAGGTTGTGAACAACCCGGTTCTCGCTCGTCTTCATTGATGGGTTCGGCTCTGGATTTACTTCGTTGCGGACTTCTCTCTTTGAGGTACCCACTCTCTGATTCGCGGATTGTTTCGTGGAAGGCGCCAGGATAGAAGGTACATTTGGCGGGCAAATGAAGTCCCCAACAGCCCTATATATGACGTTGTCCGATGGTGGAACTCGCCATTCCCTGCTATCGCCGAAATCATCGTGGAGCACAACAATACTCTCGACAACAACGCCGTTTGAGTCCTTCCTTTCCTCCTCCAAAAAAACCGACCCTGGTTTCAGGTGGTATCGAACGCACGGATATTTCTCCATCACACGGCAGATGTCGCCTCTGCACCGAAATGAAGCTCTATGCTCATGAGGAGGGCAGTACACTGTAGCATTCGGGTTTTCCGCCATGGGAGATGTGCACACAAGACTGCCAGGATGGCGTGCGGGCAAGCTCCCTGGTAGAAGGGGGATGCACCGATGGGAAGGAATGCGGTGCCGATTTGTCCGAGCGACGAAGCCTGATCCAAATCCAGGGAGCCAACTATCTCAAAAATCCACAATCACAGTGTTAATGAACCTTGTCTCCGGAATGCGGCTCTTGGTCTTTGCGCAATAACTGCCAACGGTATGCAGTCAGAAAGTGGGGAGCGGCCCGGATGATGTCGGCTGAAGGGGAGAAGCCGGCACCGGGCCGTCACATTACAACCCCCGGATGGAAATTCGGCACCGAATATCCAACAGGGGCCGCCCGGATGAAGTCGACTCGGGCGGAGAGGCCGGCACCTGTCCGACAGAGAATATCCCCTGGATGGAAATTCAGCGCCGAATTTCCATCCGGGCCCCCCCAAATGAAGTTGTGTCGGGGGGTTAGGCCGAAAACTGGCCGACATAAAAACCTCCCCGGATGGAAAAACGGCGCCGAATTTCCATCCGGGGCCGTTCGGATGCAGTCGGCTCGGGGGGAGAGGCCGGCACCTGGCCGTCACATTACAACCCCCGGACGGGAATTCGGCACCGAATATCCAACAGGGGCCGCCCGGATGAAGTCGCCTCGGGCGGAGGGGATGGAAAACCGGCGCCGAATATCCATTCGGCATGTAATCGCGATCGCGGCCAGATGGAAAAACAGCGCCGAATTTCCATTCGGCATGTAATCGTAATCGCGGCCAGATGGAATTTCGGCAACGAATTTCCATGTAGGAACTAAGCGGGATGGAAAAGAAGCAATGAATTTCTCTCTAGGAGTCGAGAATTCCCTGAAAAACGTGTATAAAAGTGGACTTCAGCCACAAAACTAAAGGTTTAGTGTCTTTTTAGACCAAAAAACCAAGCGGCCACACTCAGAATTACCTGCAGGATGGTAATTCGGCGCTTCGACTTACATGACGGATGGAAATTCGGCGCCGAATTTCTATCCGGCCAAGCTCCGAATTACCTGCATGACGGAAATTCAGCGCCGGATTTCCATCCATCCGCGCTCCGAATTACCTGCAGGATGGAAATTCGGCGCTTCGACTTACCTGGCGGACGGAAATTCGGCGCCGGATTTCCATCCATCCGCTCTCCGAATTATCTGCATGACGGAAATTCGGCGCTCCGACTTACCTGGCGGATGGAAATTCGGCGCCGGATTTCCATCCATCCGCTCTCCGAATTGCCTGCATGATGGAAATTCGGCGCTCCGAGTTACCTGCAGGATGGAAATTCGGCGCCGGATTTCCATCCGGCCGCGCTCCGAATTACCTGCATGACGGAAATTCAGCGCCGGATTTCCATCCATCCGCGCTCCGAATTACCTGCAGGATGGAAATTCGGTGCCGGATTTCCATCCATCCGCGCTCCAAATTACCTGCTGGATGGAAATTCGGCGCTTCGACTTACATGGCGGACGAAAATTCGGCGCCGGATTTCCATCCTGCCGCACTCCGAATTACCTGCATGATGGAAATTCGGCGCTCCGACTTACCTGGCGGATGGAAATTCGGCGCCGAATTTCCAGCCGGCCGCGCTCTGAATTACCTGCAGGATGGAAATCCGGCGCTGGATTTCCATCCTGCCGCGCTCCGAATTACCTCTACGATGGAAATTCGGGGCCTCTTTGTGTCATATTTCATCCGACAAGGAGGGCTTCGTTGCGTCATACTTCATTCGACATTTAATTGCGTAGTTGGGCATTAAATGTCCTCCGCCGTCGGTTTTGATTCGGGCTGGCGACACAGGGATTCCGCGCTTGCTTCTTCGATACGTCTTGGAAACCTGATGCTAAACTTGGATGAAGTTCTATTCGAGGCATGTACGCAAAAATACTGAGATTTTTTTTTTTTTGCTGGGACTTATGCCGCGTGAAGGGCTTGGCTCTCCTGAGAGAGACCCCACATCCAGACCGCGGCGGAAGTTGAAGGCTTTGTACTACGGGCGACGGCCAACCTCTCGCATGGCCAAACTTAAGCTGCAGCAGGAGATTCCAGTGTCTTGCTCACAACCCGCGCCAACTGAAGCCGAGTACTCCCAGGCAAGGCACTTCCGCTTTCGCTTTGTTGTTTACTTCGTTTTTTGGTTTGTTTTCGCATCTTCAGCCTGGCATGGCTGGAAGCGTATGGTTGCATCGCAAAAGCAGGAGCTGTTGAGAAGAATGATCAAGGTCAGAGTGGTTAAAAAGTAAGGAAATCCATGCTGAGCTGAGAAGATTGTCTGAGCAAATGAAGTGCCTTCAAAACATTTCACCCTGTTTTCCCGTCTTATGGAATTCGTGTTCATTTGTTCATCGTGTTTCATGTTACCGGTTGAGTGAACCTTAGATAGTTTGCAATGCGTGTGCAAAGCCGGCAGCTCTTGAGAAGGCTGCTTGTGCATGTCATTCTTAGGCATTGGTTGGATTTGTTTTCATTGTTGTTCCATGCCACTCCATACTTGGGTTTTGTTTTGTTTTCATTGTTGTTCCACGATTGTTGCAATGGTGGTTGCGCTGCTCGTTGCGATGGTGGTTTTCATTCTGATGTTGGTTCTCACGATTTTCGGGAATGACAGAGTGACGACGAGCCCGGCACACTGGTGGTATCATCGACAGCTCCAACTCATCGCATGTTTGGATCGCCCAACTCGGGGCGGGAGGGCAAACTAAAACCTTTTGTTGGTGGACAGGAGGACCTGCAGCGAGAGTACGACAGAATAGGCATTGGGGAGGTTGGTGCAGGCGGCATGGCAGGTGAAGGGCGTGAGGACGTGAGGACAGCAGATCCGGCAATGGAGGTTGTTGATGCACATGCAGTAGGGGCCGCCCACGCAAAGAAGAAGAAGAAAGCCAAGCACATGCAATCCCCGGCGAGAGAGCCATCACGGGCTGCGGAGGGGGGAGTGAGCAGTGCGCACGAGGGTGTCAGTTCTCCTCAATCAAAGGTGGTCGTCCTGGAGGGCTCCCCTGCTGCTAGCCCTAGTAAGAAACAGAAAGCCCGTGAGAGGGCAAAAGAGAGGGCAAAAGAACAGGCGAGACAGAAGGCTAGCCAGGAGGAAAGAGAAAATGTCACTGAAGAGGCCAGGGGTGCCGAAATGACAGATGCCCATGTAAGCGAGGGACACACAGAGATGGTGGATCCCTCCAAGACACCACAAAGAGGCAGTAACACACCGGTTACACCATCGCGGGCAAGAGCAGCCCCCGCAATTACCCATACGGTGGAGAGTGGAGGAGAGGAAAGAACACCACAAAGAGCACGGATTGTGCAAGTTCGAGGTGAAGCCGGGGAGAGGGCAGTAGAGACGGGGAGAGTGCTCGAGGTGGTTTCGCCGGTGGTTGACCATGTTGAGGAGGACGACACCGAGCTTTCTGACCAGGATGACATCCTCCCGGACATCCCCAGGCCCCAAACCCGCAGCATACGAGCTGGATTTGGCAGTCCTGGTGGGCTGCCGGAGAACCCCTCTGCAGCAGACGTCATGTCGGAGGCGGATATGAAGTTGGCCGCTGCCAAAATGTTGGAGGCAACCCATAGCAACATTGGCAGGGTGCTGGGGGGCATGGTGTACCCGGCCAAGCTTCGAATTCCCCTTTGCCGCTTGGTGTCATTGCAGGTGGTGAGACCTGCCCTCCCAGGCGATATCGACAAGCTGAAATTCTCTTTCAGGGATGGATATCGAATGGGGTCTGCCGCGTTCTACATTTCCATTGAGAACGACCACGGAGCTTCCCGTGCCCACACTTCCGATGAGGTGGACAAATGGGGTCCCCATTGGCAAAGGCGAAATGAGGAGTTCGAGAGATCGATTGCTATTGATCCTCTTTCCAGCACTTGTCCGGAAAGATGTTTTACGTGTGGGACGGCAATCATCGCCTCCTGGCATGGATGGAGCACATAGCCGAAGCCCACCCCAACGACCTCGATTGACATTTCGCCGTGGAGTGTGTTGTGCTGAAGGTTGCAGGGCCCAAAGATCGCAGTCTTCTCAAAGCTGCAATGGCGGACATCAACTCGTAAGTTACAAAGAAGCGAAGCCGAAGGGGAAGAAGGCTACGCAGATGGGGAGGACGGCTGCGATTGTGGCTCAAGCAGAGGCATCTGGGAGTGCTCCTCCCAAAGGACCGAAGGTGATTCTCTCCTTTCTCTTGATTGTGGGCAGTGGAGAAGGCATGAAAATTGCGTTCGTTGACCCACGCAGTTTTTATGCCCTCTTTACTTCTGTTTTCTGTATCAGCATTCTGTGTTAGCATTGTCGGATCTGTATGAGGGCTCATAGAAGTGTAGACGACAAAGAAAACATGGTGCTCTCAATTCAGACATGTCCTTTCGCTAGACCTTTTATTCTGCACATAGCTGTCCACATTTTCTGAACCGCAGAGACCGAAGGATGAGAGAAGGGCAATGCGAGCATCCCCAAAAATTGCATGTTCTCACACTGTCACACCCTGCACTTCTCTCACTGTATTATCAAGAGAGGTGAATGAAGGGGAGAAAGATAATCTGAACATTGTATTTGAATCGATGTTCCAATCTCTAATGTGCTTTCATGTTTCAATGGTGCTTTCGTGTTTCAATGCTGCGATCATGTACATGACTACCTCCCATCCATAGAGCCTCCGCCACGTACCACTTTCACCCCTCGTGTTCACCCATACTCGTGCCACGTGCAGTATCCAGAGTGTGCCATGGAAGTCATATATTCCAGTCATAATGACCACCCCATCCCCATCCTGCATAATTTGACTCCACGTGTGGATCTGGGATTAAACGTCCAAAGTCATATATGCTAGTCACGAAAGACCCTCCCGCTCCATATTGTCATGCCACGTGTCATGTCCAGTCTAATCCACGTGTTGTCCTGGGATTAATCTGCGGAAGTCACCATGTCATGCCACGTGTCGTTCCCGGTATTCTCCACGTGCTGTCCTGGGGTTAATCCACGGAAGTCGTATATGCCAGTCGTGAAGACCCTGTCGCCTTCCCTTTGACGTGACACGTGGCATATCCCTTCCGTTCCACGTGAAGCTGACATGGATTCGCAGCCATTTACTACGGTCTTATCAATGACTATGATTAGGCGTCCCCGTTGCCACTGTCGAGCGGCTTTTACTCACCCATCCCTTCGCTATCCGAGGTGGAAACTCCAAGATAGATGAGGTGGATATCTCTAAGCACTCAGCCCGCTCAGTACAATCAGTCATGACCTGCAGCTAGTGAATCATGGTTGTGCTTCCCATTTGTATTCCTTCTTGCCTTCATGTTATCAATTTACCTTATCTGATACTGAAGCATCAGATTGCTTCAGTATCTTCTTAGTTCCAGTTAATCATGCATTCATTTCACAGCTTCACTCATGTCTCTCTACACAGTGTGCTTGTATCGAATAAGTATCAGATTATGATTTATCAGGTACTAGGCCAATGTCAAGGTGACTCTAATCCGCCCTACAGTATCACTACAGCTCTGCATGAAATAATCCTCCATCAAGTCATCATCTCCTCTTCTGTGTAATCATCATCCCTGAGCTCCAAGATCGTGCCCTCCGTCTGACCTTCTCCCCTGATGTCTAAGTAGTGATCCAAGAAGTGATCCCCAAAAAGTCCCCGCTCTTGGCTTTATCTACCTACAAGTTGTTCTAACCGCCTTGCTAACTAACCGTCACCCCTGAAGTAACATATTCCCTCTGAAGATGTCGTTCCCACACAGTCGTTCCCTGTCCATGTTAACCGTTCCCCCTGTACTGTGACAACTGTGCAAAACTGCGTTGGGCTGTGTGAAGCTGTGACGGGCTGTGACTGGCTGTGTAAGGCTGTGTCGGGCTGTGACTGGCTGTGATTGGCTGTGACGGACTGTGACGGACTATGATTGGCTGTGACGACTGTGACGGGCTATGACGGCTGTGCCGGACTGTGACTGGCTGTGGCGGCTGTGACTGGCTGTGTCGGCTGTGTCGGGCTGTGTTGGCTGTGACGGGCTGTGTTGGCTGTGATTGGCTGTGACGGGCTGTGTCGGGCTGTGTAACCCCCCCTCTAAAGCCTGCTGCTGTCACCCCTAAGGCTCATGTTGGTCTCAGTCTGTGTAATAATTAAGGGTACCCCACAGAACCCATAAAAGCGTCTAAGTCCCAAGCAGCCCTCTAACATTTACCCCTCCCTCTCTCAAAAAGCCGTGTCCTCACGGTTTACTATTTAGGATTAGTAAACCGTTGTGATTGAACACCCTGCTGACGGTGAGAGTCTCGTGAAGGACTCCGTGTGCGAGCCCGAGTCTTGTCACTGGTTGACGGAGATGATTGAGCACTACCCGGAAATGTCTGACCCTCCTTCGGCTGATAACGAGGAACCTCTCAGGCATAGGAGATCCCCGTCGTTTCTTTTCTGCCATCTGAAGTGCATAGTCTTCTGCCATGTCAAAAGAGTCCGCTAAAGAAACAATAGTATCAGAATCCTCGTCCCCCCAGAGGTGTTTTAACGGTCGAACTCTAACTGGAATCCTGTGGGGCATACAATGTGGTCTCACCATGTCTGGAAGTTTAAACTGTACAACTTGCTGTAAGCGCTTAATGACAAAATTGGTGAACACCCTGAACTCCTTGTCCGTATAGGTGAGTGGTGTGCCAATGACTTGGGAACAGTGCAAGTATTTCCATGCCTCATGTCCCTTAAAGAAAATATCGTCAGGGCCGAATTTCTGTGTTGTCAAATTATTCCAGGCCGAATGAAACCATGAACGAAGTTGGGAATCCTTTTGCATCATAACTTTTGCTTCATATAGGTACATATGATGTGGCACTGAAGGTAAGACCCAATGATTCCCACTGGAATAACTCAGAAATCGCGATTGCATCCTCTGTTGCTCAATGTGATAACGTGCCAGAAAACAAGCAGCATAGTATAATCCACAGCCCATGACAATACTTGCTACCTCTTTGGTCTTGGTATAAATGTACCCATGTACAACTTGGAAGGCAATTAATTCCTTCAACATGGTACTTGCTTCAGACCAGTACCTCGCAAAGTGATGATCCTCAATGGGTCGATTGTTTGGAAGAACCTTAGTCCTAGTTGCCACTGGCAGCCAAATGCGCATGATCTGGTAGTAATGTGCCAACGACTGTGGAGGACTAAATTCCTTCCAAGCCAAATCCAACACAATGGGAATTTGGTTGAAGGGCATAATCATAGCCCGACTATACTCCCGTGCAGCAGGAGTCTTAGGTGGGTTAAAAGCAGCATCCCCCCATACCTCAGGCTGTGGTGTGGCTGTAGTAACAACAGGGTCAGCTACCTGCACAGTCATTTGTTGTGGTATTGGTAGCACTGGTCCTTCTACTACTGGCATCTCCTGCACCCCTTGCGAAGAAGACTGAAAAATTAGAGTTCTGGCTTGTAAATAAGTAGCCATCAGCTGCTCCTCAAGTACAAAGACTCTCTTGTCAATATTTGAACTCAGGTCATCCACCTGAGTCTGTAGGCCTTCTACATCCTCCTGTAACTCCGCTATCCTACTATAGACATTGTCTATAGTAGTTGTGGCAATGTTCTGCACCTGCAATCTGAGCTCATTCATCTCGCCCTTGGTGAGCTTCCGTGGTGCTTTGCCTTCCACCGGCCCTTGTGCTAACCAGACCTGCATAAGGTGGATATCCACCAAGTTGTGTGTGGCACCCCTGAGAGTCTGCTCCTTTATGAGCCTGTACACATCTATCTGCTGCTGTAAAGCCTCCATGCGCTTCGCATGAGGTTCAACCAAACTCGCATAGGCAGCAGCCAGATTATTGGCTTCCTTCCAAGCCTTGTTAGCCACAGAGAGTTTATTTCTATTTACCATAACCGTTTGTTGTAACTCCAGGATGTACCTCTCTTGGTCAGCTTCAACCTGTCTATATTGCTTGAAAGTATTCTCATTGCGACAAATTGTATTCTTCATATCAACAATGAGTTTTGCCTGCACGACTGTCTCTGCCTTTGCCTTCATACATCTCTCCCCTTGTCTGTTAACTTCTAATGCAGTTTGCTCAAGAGTAGTTGTGAGTGTAGCACATTGTATGGTCATCCTCTCATGTACTGCCTGCAACTTTGTATGTAGTGCATTCACTTCTTGCAACTTGCCCTCATGCTTCACCTGCATTTGGTATAACTGTTGCTTATGTGCTTCGTGCAACTGGTCCTACGCGAGGCCTGCTTCAATCAAATGTTCCTTGGCCAACTGCAAAGCAGCTTTTGTATCCTCTAACTCTTGCTGTAACTTGAGATTGACCTCCTCATCGACCTTGTTTGCACACTCAGTGGCAAGTCGAGCCTCAAACTCCTTTATGAGTTCCTCCCTCAAAGCTGCCAATTGGGTAGATGGAACATGGGATTTCACATAAGTGCCCAACAAATTAAGTGTTCTGCTTATGGAACTCATAAGCATGGCTTGCTGAGGGTCTTCATGGGGAGCTTGCTGCTGTTCTCCCTGATCCTCAACAGTGTGATGCCTCACCAACCATTCAGGCCATTGCCCCACCAGATTTTCTTCCTGAACCATCTCATCCGCCACTGGTGCTGCAGTGTCTTGATATTCTACCCCTGGTACCTCCGTCACAGGTGTGGGTATTACATGCACAGCAGGGTTTCCCCTGGACAACTGCTGCACCTCTGGAATCACTGATTCCCTTACCAAGCCAGAGTTTTCATAGAGAAGGTCACCCTTCTCAATTTCGGCCACGCCCTGCTCTGTAGTGGGAATGTCCAACCTTTCTCCTTCCAGAGCAATTGGGGGTGATGTCACAGCATGTACTAACTGTGGAACCTCCAAAACATCTGAGTCAATTGGTTGTGGTGGCTGTGGTATCGAAGTGACTTCCTCTTCCCTTTCCGAAGGCTGTGCTTCCAATAATAACAGCTCTCTGTGCTGCTGTGCCCCATCTTGCACAAGAGCTTGGGAAACCTGCCAGTCCACCCTCACTGTGTGAAGAGCCTTGCTCTTCAATTGCAGTGGTTTCTGCCTCAAACACTCCCATCTCCTTACGTTCCCGAGTATCAAGTATGCAAAAATCAAGAATTATTTGGGCAATGACTGGACCGGACACAATGATCGGAGACTTAGCAGTAGTGCCCTGTAACCTCTTCATCTCGTCCACCAATCCGTTGTACATTAACTCCGCCCAAGCGACATCCTCTCCCCTCAAAGCTTTCAGGATCTCCTCTGTGAATGACCTGCTCAAATACTGTTGGTTCTGTTTCATGGCAAACAGAACGTTCAAGATTTGGCCAACTTCTCTAAGCCCTGGATACTCGGCTTTGGTACAAGCGTAGCCTTGAGTTTTAAAGAAACTCCCTTCTTGGAACAAATTTCCTATCCGCAATCTTGCCCTGTGCTCATCCACATCCACATGTCCTGATGGCAAATCAAACAATTGCTGCAGGTACTGGGGAGTAATTTCTATATCTACTCCCCTCACCTGAGTAACTCCCGTCCGAGGCTCAAAATTCTGAAGAAATTGTATCATGAACTGCCGATGATGCAAGGACCAATCCTTGCGTAGCAGCCCTTCCAATCGCAACTCCCTTAGCAGCTGTACTGCCTGCGGTGCTGCAATTGTTTGCTTCTGCAGTATCGTCGTGCTCTTCACCCTGATATCCTCCATTCCCCTCACTCTCTTCATTCTAGACAAACAGAAAGGCTTTGTTTGAAACAGCTGAAGGAAAGCTTGCAGGGCACAGAGCATGAAGGTATGGTTGGCACAGAATGAAATGGGTAAGTGCTTGTAAGTCTGTGGGGCTTGCAAGTATCGATTTAGAGAAAATGTACTCTCCGTTCGTCTGTCCTTGTGCCACTGCGTAAGTAGTAAGGCGAGAGTGTAGTCTGTTATTTCCGCCATAGCTTCAAAGCTATAGCTTTGATTGTCTCCCCTGTCGAGACGCCCGTTACTCGGAACCACGCCGACTCTTGCGCTCATAATTTCTCTAAATTCTTGATCTTGCTTCTTAGAAAATACCCTCTGCAGGTAATTCTGGCTCATGATTGGCTGTTGGCTCTGTGATTGGTTTTGTAATTTAATTCCCTTCCGTGGATTTTCCCCCCTGGACTGTCCACTAGGATAGCACATGTGACAAGGATTTCGCTTTTCGGTACTTGTAAAGGGTTCCGTTACCCTTTCCCTGTATGCAATAATGGGCCCACAATAAATTTCGGTTAACGTGTCGGGTAGGAACTTTGACGGCCAATTTTGTCTTCCTTCTTGATGACACCCGTTCTTACAATTCATGTCCAGCTGTGTGTCTCACCCTGGCGTCCACGTGTCCATTTCTAAACCTGCCTCCGTCCACTTTTCCGCCGGCCACTCTCCGGATGTTAACCCACGTCCACCTGTCACTGATCCTATGGACTGTGTAACCCCGGTAGGCTGTGTTGAGTTGTGATAGGCTGTGTGGCACTGTGATGGGCTGTGATAGGCTGTGTCACGCTGTGATGGGCTGTGATAGGCTGCGTGACGCTGTGATGGGTTGTGATAGGCTGTGTTACGCTGTGATGGGATGTGATAGGTATGCGAACACCTGTAGTTCCCGCCCTGGTCATATATGCTCGGCTTAGCGACAAGTGCTCCATACTCTGTTGGTATCACTGGCGCAGCCCGTGACTGCTTCTTATCCGAAGACAAAACAAGAGGCGGAAATTGGAAGGTGGTTGTGCATGCTAAGCCAAGAGGAAGACGTATCTATCATGGTCGAGGATCTACGTGGGGCGAGGCAAATGCGGAGGAGGAAGAGACTGGTCATGATGATGCTGATGTTGGCCAAGGTTGGGTAGAGGGGGTACAAGAGGATGATGATGCCCCGGAGAATGCAGCCCGGACCTTATATGATGAGGCTCCATCAGATGCGGATGTTGGAGAAGAAGATGAAGACATGGTCGACATTGAAAACGAGGTGGAAGATGATTCAGATGTGCCTTTTGCTGATCTGGCCATTTATGACGATGACTCCGATGACCATGAAGACTTGCAACTTGATGAAGACGAAGAAGCTCCAGATGATGGTGTTCAAGTTGATTAGATACGTAATCAAAGCTACATAATAATTCTCGCACATAACTGTACCCATCCCTTCGATTGATTGTACATGTACATGCATGTAGCTTATTTCTATGATTGATCGATGAAAAATCCATGAAAAAAATCCTTTGGAGGTGTGGTGATCTTGGAATGATTCTAGTGAAGTTGTGACTCAAAAAGTGACTCTAGGATTGTTGAATTTTTGTACGAGGGCAAGAATGTTGGAAGACATGGTTCTTGTTCTACAAATGCTGACCAAGACTTACCCCTAGAAACCCTTCAATCGATTTGGTTACCATGATCTCGATGCAAAAGAAAGATCCTCAAAATTGGTGTGAAAGACAACAATGTTGCCAAAGCCATTGCCAAGGTTGTTCAAGTGTTTGGGTGGGAAAATTTGTCATTGCCTGTCATCAACCTGGTGATGGGATATGCATTGATTCAAGGTGATTCCTTTGTCTAATTTGCAAATGAGCTTCTTTCTATGGGCATTGTGAATGCTGGGGCCAATGTAACCAAGGCGACATTTGCAATTTAAGAGACACGCAACGGCCGCTTCCGGCATAATGTCGCGGCCGGCCATTTAATCCCCGCAATCTACCCTCAACCCTATAATCCCATGGCCCTTCCCTTGTTTTTTCCTACAATAAGGCCGCCCCGGTTGATCACGGTCTCCCACATACAAGATAGCCATGTTATATTGTAAGACAGAAGGAGGACTATAAATATTATTGCATGACATCGGCATAGAGGTAATTGAATTGTGGGATGGGGATTAATTTTGTGAGATGTTGTTTTATTTCGCTTGGTAGCTTTTTATCCGCGGGCACGTTGGAATCAAACACTTTACATTTGATAATTCGTTCCGTTCGGGTTTATCATGGTTAAATCCAATGGTTGTTGAACACGTGCTGGAAACATTTCTTGGTGTATTCCGTTCTGCCCAGTAGAGTCGAATAATACAAGCATAAATAGCACCTTGTCTGGTAGGATTCATGTGAACACAGGCTCCGCGTCAGCACAGAGGGTGGGCATCTATCCACATTCTGAGCTCGCAGGCGGTGGTGCCAATACTGTCTCCCGCGGCTACAACAGGGGGAGAGTGGTCTTGGAGCAGACATTGTCGAGAGGTAAATGGAGAGAGAGCCTTAGAAGCACGCAAGGAGTCAAGGAGCCAAGGTAGGCCTAATAACGTGGCAAAGCATAGTTTTTTTTACATCAGAGTTGATACCTCTGCACTGGAAAATTTTAGTGAGACCCAACGCTTTACGTTTGCTAGATTGTATATGCGCTTCCCAGTTACAGTTGGAGGAAGACTCAACCCAAGGTATATTGTGTAGGAAGGAAGGACCGGAATCTGTTGGCTTCCCCACTGCCACTTGAGGTTGCTCCTCCCTCCCCACGGTCGGTCAATGGCAGCACTGCACATTTATTGAGGTTAGCCGAATAGAGACTACCTTTGTGAGGGCATCACTCCAGTAGTGCGACTTACCTTGATGAAGCACAACGGAAATCGCAGATCGGGTTCCTAGTTCTTTGTCAAAGAAACATGTTTAGGACCTAAGCACAAATGACCTTGCTTTGACCAAAGTCAGCAATGCAAACCCGAAATGGAATTGCACGTATACTATCTAAAATCTTCGTCAGATACCATCTCAGATAGAGGATCCAGCAGGACGTTGTCACACTTCAGATCATAGTACTGCACCACATTCTGTATTTCAAGAGCCTTCACCTGATGTAAAAAAGAAGTCAGCGCATAGCTTTTGCTCAACGCCAAGGTAACCATTGCAACTTTGCCTTGGTGGTTGGACTGAAAGAGCAAACAGAGTCTTTGTTGCAATGGAGACCAAGAATTATGGATATTAAGTGCAAGAAGATGACAGACTAATCAAGTCCAGATGTGACTGAGGCAAGGGAGGCTCCTAACCAGAATAAGAGCAGGAAGAATGGCATACCTGCAAGCACCCTGCAGGGGGTGTTAGTGAAAGATCCCCACCCTCACTCCCTCCCTCACTCCTGGGAGAGATTACGTGTTTGGCGAGGAAGTTATGTCTATCAAGCATCCAGCATGCATGCCTGAACAGTTTGCTGCTTTGATGCACTTAAATGCCAATTTTTTCTCAGAGAAGATTCACCTGATGTAGGCCTGGAAGGAGCTAACTGATGAGTTCAATGCACTGGAGGAAGGGCTATAGCACACCATATCAACACGACTGTTAAGGTATGGTAATATCAGACATGTCGGCAGTTTTGATGTGGCTGAAGTTCATTGTCGGTGAGCTGAGAGACTAGAAAGAGGGGTCTAGATATAGGGTGCAAGGGGAGACAAAACCCTAGAAGGAAATCAGGAGAAATAGATTGAGGAGTGATGTGTGTTCAACTTGTGTCCATTGGACTCCTTGGGCCTCCCTTGGAAATTTTCTTTTCTGGAAATTTCATGTTTCTTTTCATGTTTCTTTCTTTCTGTGTATTTAGACATGAAAGAAATAGAGAATTTGGAGAAGTGTTCTTGCCCCATATGAACCCGCATGAGCGGAAGCTTGGAAACTATTTCAGGTAGCAACTCAGGGTTGTTGTTGTTGTCCCATAAGCTCATAGGGCGCCCTATGGATATAACAATGTTTCTTTTCAGTCTGCTGATTAGTGACTAGTTCACATATGGGAAAAAGTTTGGAAGTCAGACACTGAGGAAGTCAATAAGTTATCTGCAGTATTGCTGTTCTGTACGTACACACCATGTCTGTAAGATGCACACTTCATTTATATTTTTGTATGGTTATGTTAGTGAGAGAGAGAGAGAGAGAGAGAAATAGAGAGATGTCCAGCAGACTTGCTTCCGTAAAGAGTCCACACTGCACACTCGAGATTGCTCTTCAATGTCTCATTTTCTCACGTATCTGAGGTTTTGACTTGTTGCTGCTATTCTATGTGTTTGTTTCTTTGCATTTTCGTGAGAAGCACGGTTTACGTTATTTTGGATACTTTTTGCCTGTTTCTGTTTCTGTCTTTTTATGTGACGCCAGTAGACCATTGCCTTTGAGGCTTGTGCCAGGCGTGTTAGGTACTCTTTGTCTTTCTCCATGCATTTCTATCATGTTGTAATGGATACCACCCTTCCCTTTTGTTTTTAAAGAGCTGCGGTTCTGATCCCATCTCTAAAAAGGGAGTGTATGTGGAGATCCTGACAGAAGTTGGAGTCAAAAATGTTCAGGATGTTGTTCATATTCTACTACAGGTTCCTTTCCTTTCCACTGGTGGTTCAAAGTTGAGTTGATGTTTGGTAACCTGAAAGTGGGTGGGGTGGAAGGAGATGGGCAGAGTCTGATTTAATTGTTGAAGTCCGTCTGGACATCAGGGGGCTTCCAACAGAAAGGTTGCTGCTACCAACATGAACAGAGAGAGTAGTCGATCACACAGTGTGTTCACATGCAGTATTGAAAAAAAGGTATGCGGTAGAGGCTTTTGTTGAAGAGCTTGTGGCTGTATTACAACCTTCTTCTGTTGAGCATGTGCTTGTGTCAATAAACTGCTGTCTAGAGCAGGGAGACTGTGGAGCAAAGCAGTGTGTAAGAAGAATCACCTCCCAGCAGAATGCGGTTGGTTGTATTCTATCAATGCATTTTGAAGGCACTAACCTTGTTATGTCAAATCCTCATTCCATGCAGTGGGAAAGCAGTTCTGTGATGAATACCCGATTTGGACGATTGAATCTGGTTGATCTTGCAGGTTCCAAAAGGTAGAAACTTGTGTGCTTCTGATGTTTTGGTCTGAATTATAGTGCTAGTGAAGTGACAAGCTGATTGCCAGAGACTTGTCTTTGCTGTTGTTGTCTTTGTATGCAGTAGAACATAGCTCACTGAGGTGAATGGCTTGGTTGCAACTGAGCCGGGTATGTCTGGAATTTGTTTCTATGGGCAAGCAAAAGAGCTCAGGTGCAGAGGGGGAGCGGCTGAAGGAAGCTGCCAACATTAACAAATCTTTTTCAACCTTTGGGTATACATCTTAGCATACTCACGTCTTGAAAGTTATGGGATCGAAGCAGTAAAGTTCTATTTACTTGTAGAGATCTCCTAACAATCATGCTTTGACGATGTCTGCTTATATGGCAGGCACATGGCAACTATGTTCAGCTAGTATCTTGAGTCACACCTTTATTAATTAGAAACTGGCTTATTTCAAATGTTTCACAGTTGAACATTGTATGCAGGAAGACATTTATCTGAGGCGCAGCCAACTCCTGTATCTGAGCGAACTCCGATTGAATGAGGTAGTAACTGTCCAAGTCACCTTCTCAATGCACCACAAAAAAACTCGGCCTCCCTATAGAAGGAATGCTCAATTACTGTCTTCTTCTGCGCTTTCTGGAATCAGAGATAACATCATGCATTGAAGATACATCACAATTGGGCTATATGTCTTTCACCTCAAGGCTTACAACCTGCACCTCAGGTACCATGATCTCCTTGTGGTCATGAGGACAAGAATCACTTGGGATTGCTGCAGAGTTTCCATTGTCATCTGGACTCTCTAGTTGTAGAGACTCTGAACAGTGACCAAAAGACCTTTTCCTATCAAAAATAGAAGGTGTCAAGGGTTCAGCACTGTCAGCAGAGGGCCTGGTACCTCGCTCTGGTGCATATGAGTTGCCAGCTACGCGCCAGAGACCTTTATTGGTTGGACACCTCCGTAGCTTCAACACATTGACTCTATTCAAACTTCTGCTGTGTGTCTTCGTCAGAGTGGTCAACTCAGCATTGGACTCCTGTACAGGCATTTCAGATTCACAAGAAAACATCCCATTCACAAGATCTAGCGCAGGTCTCTCCCCGTTTTCATTGTTCTCCTCCCTGCCAGTAAGATCCATATCCAAGATGTCCAAACATCTGCTTGGAGGCCCTGGTGTTGATTCTAAATCCCTAGTAGCTGCAGGAACTTCTCCACAACTCTTCATCAGTCTCCACTTCTCGTCAAAGACAGGCTTTAGGTGGAAGTCCACAACATCCTGGGTTGCACTTTGGTATCCACAGACTGGTTCGCCTTCACTTTTCTTCACAAAGGATCCATCTCATGGCAATGCTGAAGTTTCTTCTTCCACCTCCTCTCCTGCTCCTGTACCAGACATGGTGCATGACAAGGTGATGTGGGAAGGATTGACATAGTTATCTGTATCATCTCCACCAATAGAAACTATGTTGTTGGGTGATGTCCCATGTATGGCACATCTTCCTTCTGAGACGTTGTCAAAACATGCACCAAATGCATGCACCAAATGAAACCATGCCTCCACCAACCTTGCATGGCATCCCCCTTCCCTCTGATCTTCAGGCTTCCATGCCCTGCAACCAGATCCGCGCAAACAGTAGGCCACGCCCAAAGCGGGGCTGAGGCAGGGCAGAGGCGGGCTAGCAAAATGACCCCTTGGTTCAACATGTGCAGCGCCTCTTTCAGTTGTCCTGCCCTACATAGTGTCCGAACATGTCAGCAAACCGCTGGTTTTTGACGCTCAACCATCTGCTATGGTTGAAGAACTAAAATGACCTTCAAAATGACTAGCCAACTGTAAGGCTACATTACAGATCTTGTGGTTAATGCATGACATAACCCATCTGCCTTGACACAAACTGTTATTCTGTTCCAACACTTGAAGAAATAAAGGAAGCTGTCATGTTAACAATGAAAACCTTGAAAAGAAAAACTAAAATGAGATGAAGACAATAACCACTTTTTGCTGGGCAGACAATAGACATGTTCTACAGCCTTGATGTCACTGTACTTCGGCAAACAGAAATGTAGACGTCAGAGCTTGTTGTCCAAATTGTTTTGAATTTGCTACAATTCTTAACAACCCTTCAAGCCAAACAGTGGTCTCAAAAAAGCTCACTTTGTGTCCAATCGCCTAATCAATTGGAGTCCCATCCCTTCCAGTAAAGTGCAAATTTTTCTATGAAGGTTGCAAACAGAGCTCTGTGGGTAGGACGGATGGCAAGGAGTATAGGACAAACTAGAGGAGAATTTTGTCCTAGATTACTGAAAAGTGGCTGATATGTCTCATTATTCTTATTCTTCCTGACAACGACCCTAGGGGTCTTGTCCTTGTCTTGACTTGACAAAAGTATCTTCCCTCTCTCATTGTCCAGTATGCTTAGTGGTTTCTGCATACACTATCCGTTGATTACCATGCTGATTTTCCAGCCTTTGTGCAGAACCCCACCAAGATCACTTTGGAATGGATTGATGAGCTGCAGACCTGGGGTACTAGCTCCGCCTGCTTCCTCCAATCCCTGTTATTCAAGCTATGCAACCATGGTTCACACCAGGTATGTTTTTCCAGCAAGACCAATGATTTGGGCATGGAGAGTAGATAAGCACAAGGCATAACAGACTTCTGAATGATGATATTATGAGCTAGGCCCTGGTAAGACAGTATACTCGAGTATATGTACACACCTTCTACATGATCCGGTCACTGTACATCACTCTTACTAACTGTCCCCTGTAGCTAATGCCTTATGTCAAAATTTAGTTTGTCTTCGGCCCAAATGTTTTTTGGCTTCTCCTGGATGTGGCTTTGCTCTTCATAGCACCACACAAACAGACCCCTGAATGCTGATATCATGAGCTAGGCCCTGGTAAGACAGTATACTGGAGTATATGTACACACCTTCTACATGATCCGGTCACTGTACATTGCTCTTGCTAATTGATCCCTGTAGCCAATGCCTTATGTCAGAATTTAGTTGGTCTTCGGCTCAAATGCTTTTTTGGCTTCTCCTGGATGTGGCTTCGCTCTTTGTAGCACTACACAAAAATGTCGGCACTTGGGAGTGATCTCTGATAGCCTAAATATGGTATGTCATTTTCTTTCAAAGCAGATATGCTTGTGATGGTGGAACAAAAAACCAGAATAAGTAAATACCATGGTTTCTTACACCTGTGATAACTAGTTCCTTTCGGGGTCTATGCTTAGTACATACCCCAACAATGTGCTCGATTTCATTATGCTTGTTCTGATCACCCAGCTTGAATAAGGGATAGCTTGATAATCCTCTATGGTACACCTTCCGAAGGATTTGTTAATGAGCAGGAGAGGTTACCCTTTTGGAGAAGGAGTCTGGTATGCACTCCCTTACGAGGTGAGTGCATACCACACTCACTCCGTAACGCCCTGCCATACCAGGGGTTAGTTGGTGGGATTCCCTCTCTCTCCCTCTCTCTCCCTCTGGAAACTGGGCTTATGGAATTGTTGTCCCAACTTCCATCTTTGAAAAATTAAAAATTGCGTTGCAAGGAATCTGGATGATTTTCATCCACAATACATCATTATCTCCTGGTGAGACATTTTTTCATTAATACCTATGAGGTCTTTTTCATCCTAAGCTATCCGGATATCAATCCGGAATATACTGATTGTAATCCCGCACACCTCCATCCTCGAAAAGCTCCATAAATACGCTCCGCTTATCTTTGCTATTCGTCGACGAGGGTGGGCCACGGGCCCACTCTCGTCATCTCCGACGGCACCAGAGGGGGCATACATAACGACAATATCTCGACACTTCAAGATAATTTTAAAATCCCCACCACCTCCATCCATACATGTTTTAAAGACATCCACCTTACGACACTTCGCTCTCTCACAGCCATCATAACCAATAAGCGGAAACTCGAATCCACCCCATCTCCGGTACCCCTGGGTACCCTCAAGTACCCTAGGTACCCAGAGGTACCTCATACCCCTGGTTACTTGGTGTCCCCTTGGACACCTGTCATATTTATATAAGGCCCACCCTCGAAAGGGGGCAGTAGCCGCAAGGCGAAGTGGCCCTTAGTTACGCCGGCCTCGGCCGGAGTCTTCTCTCTCTCTCTCTACTGATTGTAAAACTCTCGTCAGTTTTCATCCAACCCGGATGAAAAATAACTTTATCTGACGAGACCTAAATACCTATGGATGATTATGAAGTACCTATTTTTTCATCCACACTGGATGAGAAACAGTGTACATCCGTCGGGATCAAGACAGGTATAAATGAATTAAAAAGCCTTGATTTTTTTCATCTAACCTAGATGAAAAACGGACCACATCCGTCGGGTTCAAGGCAGAGGATGAACACCCGATGTTTTTCATCTTCCCTTAATGAGAAACGGACAACGTCCGTTGGGTATATAGTCTGGTGGATGTTTTTCATCCTAGAAAGAGATGAATGACGAGCTGGACAGGGTAAAGCCCTGCGCAACCCTAGTGTCTTTCTTTTTGCGCTGCGAGAGTGCGCGCGATGGCGGCTTGGAGGTGGCGATGGTGCTCGTGCTGCAGATACCGTGAGCTGCCAATCCCTGGAGTGTTTAAGGCTCTTGTGATCGCCGCCTCTACGGGCTCTTAAAGGCGATGGCGGTGGCTTAGAGATGAGGGAAGATTCACTGTCTCGTCTGTCTGTTTTTTTGTTGCACAAGGGAACATAGGCAGTGATGGCGGAGGTACCGCCTGTCTGTCTGTGGAGTTTCCCTAGAAGCCCTCCTCTGGATCTTTGATGAATGGCGGCATCTTGGTAGAACAAGGAAGTCTCTCTCCCCCCTTTATAAACCCTACCTTATGAGACAAAGCTCTTTTTTGCTCTTGTGCTTGGCAAGACTTTGCTTTGGTTAAGGTAGCAGTGTTGTGGTGTTGGCGGAGACCTCCCTACACAGTTGGGTTTGTGGAGAGATGGCGACCATCCCCCAAACAGTAAAAAATCTTCTTCTTTTCTGTTTGTCTTGCTTCCCTGCTTTCTTTGGCATTCTCTGTACTTAGATTCAAGTGTATTTGACCTCGATAGCAAATGTGGAAGCCTGTCATTCACCTCGTGCATCCTCACTAACTCACAATGCTTTGTGATTGTTTTTGGGACGGGCACATGTAAGGGCTTCCACTTAATATGCTGAATTCTAGGTGTTGCAGGATGCCAAGTGGGTTGCAGAGTTGTGGAGGTGGTTGTTGGCCATGGATTCATCTTAAAATGTGGAAAAACTAAACTACTCTATGGTTTTTCTTTATCCTACCTCTAATCATGCCTGCCAGTATGTATTTAAACTCGTCTGCAGTACAGCTTGAAAAAAAAAAACCAGGTATCGGTGCCTTATCATTCCACATCAACTACACACCATATGCTGCATCCCAGGGCCATGGTATGACGAATCACTATGCTAACTGCCCATACAAGGGGAGGGAACGATCCACGGTTACTTATTTCCAGGTCACCCCTATGCCATTACTCATTGCCTCAGCTGAAAATCAAGGTTTATGACACAACAAAGCAAGCATATGATTTGCAAAAATGACACATGACACTGCCTACATATCACATTTACACCACATCACATCCGCACATGTCAATACACCATGCCTAGGAGTAGTTGCATTTAAACTCCCTGGCAAAGGTATTGCTGTCATTTTTCATTGTCAACCGAGTGGCCCAAAGCATAACCTCCACCCTATCATGGCCTAAGCATGCAGCTTATGAAAGACCAGCTAGATTTAAACACAACGGGGGCTTTTTACCATCACGGACCTGCCCACGTGGCTGCAGTAAATCGTACATTGCAGCCCCCATGTATAATGTTTAACTTAGCAGAGGGTAGGCAAAGTAAACTAAGGCCCAAAAATCAGATGTATGTCCTACACAAACCACCATAGGCTCGGCTGTTGCAGCAAAACAGGGGCCTTCCATTTGCTTGGAAGAGATTGCCCACCATAAATAGCACCATACTGTTCTTCAAAGATAAATCAAGACGTGCAACACATTAAGGGCAAAGTGTGGCAAAGTGCCCACCATCCCACCCAAACCTCTGAATGTATATCCTGATTATGACTGGTGGTCAATCAGTATTTTTACTTACTCTGAAGATTACTGACATGAACACATTATTGTGCATGGAGGTAATTCTGGATTTTCCAGCTTGGTGATTGATGGATGATGCCACTGAAAAGTGGCTGATATGTCTCATTATTCTTATTCTTCCTGACAACGGCCCTAGGGATCTTGTCCTTGTCTTGACATGACAAAAGTATCTTCCCTCTCTCTTTTTATCAGATGAGTCACCAGAGAATGAGGAATTACCTCCATAAGGGTTATGACACTGGCATCCTATCTATAATTTTTCCATCCATGCCGGATGAAAAATACCAGGATTTGAATTCGTTTTATTCCCCCCTTTATGTTTTTTTTTCCGTACTGGATGAGGCTTTCTCTTAAGGGATGACGAATTACCTTTTAGGATGAAAAACCGTTGTCCTGGATGATGTATACTGTTTTTTCATCCTGCTGATGGACCTCATCCAAATAAATGAACCTATTTATTTTTTCATCTGGATCGGATGAAAAAAACAGCTTATGATGGCCATGGAGATTTTTTTAATTACCCTTAATTATTGCTAATTAAGGAGTGAAACCCTAGCTCCTATCCTATAATCTACTGTTTAAACCTAGCTAACGGATGACATCCGTCGGGTTTTTAAGAGAAAGGGTATTGATTATTCATCCTCCGGATGAAAAATCGGGCTCTGCCCTAGGGTGTCTTTCCCGCTGTCAGCTGCATTCCTCGTGTTGCTGAGCTCGCGAGTTATGGCGTCTGAGCTTTGCTGCTACCCTGTCTGTTGCTTCATGTCGGACGAGCTCCTGGGGATGCGCAATGGCGGCGTCTTGTCTCTTCTCACAGGCGGGAGAACCCGTTGTGATGACATCGTCCCTTTCCCTCCTCTAGCTTTTATGTTTCGCAGCGGCGCTTTGGTGGGGAAGTATATCGCTCCCTCTCCCTTCTTAGACCTAGCATTTGTATGCTTCGCTTCTCCTTAGCTGTGCTAGAGGTGGCGTGTTGGTGGTGATGGCGCAGTGTTACCTTCCCCAATCGCTCAAGGTGTTTTTGGCAATTAGGGTTCCTTTTACTTCATATCTTTCTCTCTTGTTTTTTGGGGTTTTTAGTTGACATCGATAACAAGTGTAGGGGTCTGTGATTCACCTGGGGTTCCACAATCACTAACCCATTGGTTTTTGTGGGGGCTTGTGATGGGACCAGGTGAGGATCCCTACCTGCTTTGAATTCTCTTGAACTTGCAGATAAGGATGTGTGCAAAAGGAACATACTGCTGCTGCCTGCAGCCCCGATTTCGGCCCGCTTGCTCCTGGTTTGACATGATGATGCTTGCTTTTGTTGCTGCTGATAGAGCATTTCGGCCTGGCAGCCTTGTCTCATGCAGCACAGCATGTGAATCCTACCCTGTCTTGAATCTTTGACAGCTTTGCCTGTGGATTTTTAGACTAAGTACTTTTTTTTGCCTTAAAAGAGGATTGATGGTGTAAGGGTAAAGGCATCAATGGCTGTTAGGCTCTAAGGATGAAGAGGTTTGGTTTTCTGTAAAAGAAGACAGCCTGGTAAGGCAATGACAGGCCGTTTTCAGACCTGGATTTGTTGTGGAATGGAGCTTAGTGAGGTTCTATTTGCAAAACATGACATTAGCCTCCTGTGAAACACTGATGGTAAGCTCTAAAGGACTCTGGCCAGTGATTAGTTACTTTATTTTGCCATATGAACAGCCACCTACATTGTATGATTTATCTTGGCCAAGTGGGCTTGGTCTTGGGCACTCAAATTGTATGTGTGTCCATATGTGGACGCTGTGACAGGGCAGGCCTTTGTTCCATGCCAAAATGTCTTACATGATGCAAATCTTGGGGCAACTGTACATGATGTAGAATGAAGTCGCAGTCAGTCTTGTCATGCCCAAAGTGATTAGTTGGTTGCATGTTTGGAGTCTGATTTACTGCAGGCTGGGCCAGCAAGTGTCTTATGTACACAGGTCTTGAATATGTACAATGACAGGCTGTTCTTACCTACCCAGAAGGCCTTGCACGATGCACGCTTTGGGGTGCTTACATTTGGCCAAATGTGAAGCTGCAATATGGCTTGCCATGCCCAAGAAGTTTATTTGGTGGCATGCCCGAAGTGTAATTAATTGCAGGCTGGTCCTTCCAGTTGCTTGTGTGAACATTCCCTGAATGTGTGGTGGGGCAAGCTGTTCTTACCTTCCTTGCATAATGCTTGTCTTGGATCACCTCAAGGTACTTGTATATACATATCTTGGATCTGTAATGTGGCAAGAAGTTCTTATATGCCCATGATATCTTGCATGGTGCATATCTTATGGATAACTATGGATGATGTAATCTGAGGCTGCAATCTGACTTATATTGTGCAAGAGGGTCACTTGGGTACATGACAGGAATCTGATTATAAACATACCCCGCCCTCCCATCCTGTTTTATCATGACTGAATGGGTGGCGTCACTTGGTGTGCTATGACAAGAGTGGAAATGTTAGATGGTGCCCTGTCATGGGCTGTTTATGTCTTTAACGGGATGTGGTCGCATGGAATACGACGATTGCAGCATACGCCCTGTATGGTCATAGTGAAATTGCATTTGAGATATTTTGTGCAAATGCATGAAGAAAAGGGGAATGAGACAGGGTCACCTTCTCAATGCATGCTCTAGCCCAGCAAACCTAGCGCATGGCAAAGTGATCCATGCACGTGTGATTAAATCTGGAATAGAGTCAGATCTCCGTGTAGGGAATGCCCTTGTTAGCATGTATAGCAAATGTGGGAGTATGCTGGATGCATGCCAAGTATTTGAAAAAATGTATAAACGAGATATGGTATCATGGACTACGATGATTGTTGGACATGCTCAACATGGTCATCATGAGGAGGCATTCAAGTTCTTTCAGGAAATGCAACATGAAGGCGTGAGACCTGACAAGGTCACTTTCATCAGCATCCTCAATGCATGTGCAAACCCAACAGCTCTCGAACAGGGGAAGCAAGTCCATGCCCACATCATCCAAGCTGGACTGGAGTCAGATGTCCGTGTGGGCAATGCCCTCATCAGCATGTATTTCAAGTGCAGAAGTGTGGTGGATGGGCTCCAAGTATTTTACAAAATGCCCAAGCGAGATTTGGTCTCATGGAACGCTGCAATCGCAGGCTATACTAACCAAGGGTATGCTAGAAGGGTATTTGAACTCTATCAACAAATGCAACAAGAAGGCATGAAGCCTGATGCAGTGACTTACATCAGTGTTCTGAAAGTATGTGCCAGTCTGGCAGCTTTTTGAACAGGGCAAGCAGGTGCATTTGTACATTATCAAAGCTGGGGTTGAGTCAGACATTGCAGTTGCGAATGCTCTTGTCAATATGTATGCCAGCTGTGGGAGTGTGGTGGGTGCACACAAAGTGTTTGACAAGATGCTTGAAAAGATGTGGTCTCATGGACTTCGATGATTGCTGGATGTCCTCAGCATGGATTTACTGCAGAGGCTTTTGAACTTCTTCGACAAATGCAACTTGAAGGTGTGAAGCCTGATAGCATCACCTTCACCAGCATCCTCAATGCATGTGCCAGCCCAGCAGATTTAGAACAGGGCAATTGGATCCACAACCTCATTTGTGAAGCTGGAGTTGAACCAGATGTCCGTGTGGGCAATGCCCTTGTAAGCATGTATGCTAGGTGTGGAAGTGTAGTGGGTGCATGCCATGTGTTCAACACAATGCCCAAACGAGATGTGGTTTCATGGAATGCGATCTTTGCAGGACTAGCTCAGAATATGCATAGTGACAAGGCTTTAGAACTCTTTTGGCAAATGCAACAAGAAGGCGTGAAGCCAGACAGGGTCACTTTCACTACCATCCTGAATGCATGTGCCAGCCTAGCAGCACTGGAAGAGGGCAAAGAGCTCCATGCCCACATCATCAAAGGTCAATTTGGTCTGGATGTCTGATTGGGAAATGCCCTCAACGATATGTATTCCAAATGCAGGAGTATGGTGTATGCACAGGAAGTCTTCGACAAAATGCTAAGAAAAGATGTGGTGTCATGGACTGCAATGATTTTAGGATATTCCCAGCAAGGACACGGTCAAGAGGCTCTCAAACTCTTTTGGCAAATGCAGCGAGAAGGTGAGGAGCCCAATGAAGTGACTTGTACAATCATCGTCAATACATGTGCCACGGTAGGGCTGCTGAAAGAGGGCAAGCAGGTCCATGCCTGTGTCGTTGAAGCTGGATTTGACTCAAATGTCTGTGTGGGGAATGCCCTTGTTGACATGTATGCCAAGTGTGGGACTTTGGCAGATGCACGGCAAGTGTTTGATGAATTCCTAAACCAGATGTGGTCTCATGGACTGCAATGATTATAGGGTATTCTCAGCATGGCCATGGCAGGGAGGCCCTCCATCTATTTGAACTAATGCAGCAGGAAGGGGTTAAGCCATCGGTGTTCTCTCTGCATGTAGCCATGTTGGCCTACTGGACGAAGGTCATCACTACTTCCATTCCACAAGTGAAGACCATGGTATTGCACCAACACTGAAGGCACTATGGCTGCATGGTCGACCTTCTGGGTCGTGCAGGCCACTTGGGCAAAGCAGAAAATACACTCAGAAAAATGCCATTTGAGCCAGATGCATCAGTGTGGGGAGCCATGCTTGGTGCCTGCAGACTACATGGCAGTGTGGGGAGCTAGCAGAGCATTCTGCTGAGTGTATTCTCAAGTTACAACCACAAGATCCCAGCGTTTATGTGCTACTGTCAAACATCTATGCTGTGGCTGGCAGGTGGGAGGAT
Organism: Takakia lepidozioides; assembly: GCA_030704615.1. Taxonomy (NCBI): domain Eukaryota; kingdom Viridiplantae; phylum Streptophyta; class Takakiopsida; order Takakiales; family Takakiaceae; genus Takakia; species Takakia lepidozioides. The sequence continues at coordinate 94,879,594 of CM060731.1, read as the reverse complement.
GTAGCAAAGGTGAGAAGATTAATGGTGGACAAAAATGTGAAAAAAGAGCCAGGTCACTGCTGGATCAAGGTCAAGAACAGAGTACATACATTTTTTGCAGAAGACAGGTCACACCCACAAACTGAGGAGATCTATAGAATGTACTCATAAGATGTTGTTTGCCGTAGCCTTGTGGCCATTGACCCCGCGCCCAGTTTGAGTGGAAACCAAAGGGACAGAACCTACCTCTGTCAGGGGCTGACATTGGTAGTAAGACTTACCTTTATAAATAGAGGTTTTCCAGATATCCTCTAGAAATCCCTTCACACAAGCATCAATCTGCTGTGTGTGATTTGCCCAAAAACTAGGCCTCCGAAGGGCCTGGGCTTTTGGCTCGGCCTCGAGACTTTCAAAGTTGGTAAACAGAGGTACAGGCACAATTCTCTTGATAGATCGGAGGAGAGCTTCTCTCTGGCGAGAGTACCCCGGACAGTGAATCAGAAAATGAATATTGTCTTCAGGTTGCCCACACAACGAGCAATTGCACTCTCCCTTTCCTCTCTGCTTCTGTTTACTGTTCAAAGGTAGGCTTCCTGCCCTGAGTTTAAATTTCAGTCTGGTGCCGAGAGTGGGTAGACCCTTGAGGTCATCCATGATATCCTCCCCCATGTCACAGACTGGAAACAGGTTCAGGGAAGTTTTCTGCCTAACTTCATTTGCATCAGACAATTTGAGATCTATAGAGTTGAAGCGACTGGTTAGAGACATGAAAGAGGCAGGATATGTGCCTGACACTCACTTTGCATTGCACAATGTGGATCAGCAGCAGAAGGAACAGTCCCTCTTCCACCACAGTGAGAAACTGGCAATTGTGTTTGGGCTCATCAGCAGACCCCCTGGTACACCCATCCGCATCTTCAAGAACCTTGGGGTATGTGGGGACTGTCGTACTGCCACCAAGTTCATTTCAAAGATTGTCGGGCGAGAAATTTTTGCACGGGATGCCAACCGCTTCCATCACTTCATAAATGGGTTGTCCTAAGAGATTATTGGTAATGATAAGCTAACAACTAAGAAGCTGCTGGTGTCCTTCGCATTCTACTACAATGTTAATGCCAGACCATGAATCGACACTAAATTCCGTAACTGGATTGTTCATCAGCTGCCTGTGAGTATTTTCATTGAAGCTAGTCAGCTCAACCACTCTCCCCTGGGTGGGCTTTGCTAACCCTGGCAGGCCTGCCAACATTGTTGACCAAATCATTTATGAAGACGTCGGGACACACATCTTTTGTAATCTCCTTCATGATTTACTCTTAGGTGCTGCGACTCTCCCCTCCTTGATTGGCCCAAAGATCTGAAGACTGGTTGTCGAGGAGGTGCAGCTTGGTGTCCTGGATTTTTGCAGATCCAGGTTGTCTTTCTTAGTTGGCTACAGCTAGCCTTATAGGCTGTCTTGGTTTACCTTCGCCTGTTCCTGGTATGTTAGTATTGGTATTGTTACCTGTTCCAGGCTTGTTCCTTTTCCCCTGTCATCCTGATCAGATTGGGTGTGTGGCTTGCCTTGAATCTCTGTTTGTCTTTCAAATCCCTGGGAGGTAGTTAGCTTGGTTGGGTTCACTTTCTGGTTAGCCAACATTGACTGGCTGCTGGTTGTTCTCGATGTGAGGTTTTCGCTTTATAGGGTTCACTGGGGGTGCTTCCGCTTCTCAAAGAGACACAGGGAGGGGCTCTACAAACAGGGGGATAAATTCCCAATTTCTTTGAAAAAGTTGCTCGGTTGAGACCAAATATGCATTTTCGTGTTTTCCCTAGTAATTACTGTATTAGTGGCTGTTCATGATCCATCATGAACTTCCAACTACTGTCTACATATCCGTGTGCTCTAGGCCTTTCTTCTAAGTGGAGTGTGTTTAATTGAAATTACTCTAGTGGCTAGTGGTAAGCTACTCAAAGGTTTTTTTCGTAGATCGCTGAAATACTGATGTTGCTGGGGTAAGCAATTTGAGAGTTTGCTTGTCTGTGAGAAATATGCATGAATTGGAGAATGTCACAACCATGGGCTCTGATGATTTGCTTCTCCCTCAACCATAGTGGAGAAAGGGTGGAGAGTGTGTCCACGTCTGCTTACCACAGGGCCTCTTTCTTTTTCTCCTTCCACCCATGGGCGTTTTGTTCTCAACGATGTCACTCCATCGGTCCATTGAACTTCAGTCTTTCTTATAAGGGGACTCTTGTTCACGGCCACGCAAGATTTAGGTTTATTGACCTGATGACAATTATCACCTGGCTTACAGACCCCTCCATTAGACCAAGCATTTCGCTCAAATATCAGCATTACCAACTCTGGCAATTGCTCATCGTCACTACCAAGGCAGTTGCACCATGTAGCGCCTACTATATCAAACGGAATGGTAAGAACTGTAATACCGAAATATACGACGATTATAGAAATGGTGTATAGTAGGAGGAAGAAGACGGGCTACAACGCGTAGATACGTACAGGGAGTCGCTTTTAGGTTGCGCCGACCCAGGCTACAAGAGAGCAGGGCTCCAGCACATTGCTTCGTGCTGCTTTGCGTTTCCTTTCTTGTGCGCCGCCGGGGATCTGGTGTTTAAATCATGTCGGAACTCGCTGAGTACCGATGCTTCGTGGGTGGCCTTGCATGGGCTACCGATGATAGCCGTCTTGAAGATGCCTTCAGACCTTTTGGGGAGGTGGTCGAGTCTAAGGTGAATGCCGCATTGTTTTTCTATGGTTAGTTTAGCGCCCTTCTCTTTGCCTTCTTTGAGACCGTCATGGGTGGATACTGGTGATTTGCATGGGTGCCGTGCATACTGATATCTGTTGCGTGTCTATGTGGTCTCGTTGTCTGAACCGGTTATTTTGCTTGATGCCCCGGTTGAAGTAGGCCTGATGCTTTTTTCGTCTGGTTGATGCAGGTCATCTTTGATCGTGAGACCAGCCGTTCTCGAGGGTTTGGCTTCGTTACGTTCGCTGATGAGCAGGCCATGAAGGATGCCATTGAGTCCATGAACGGCAAGGAACTAGATGGAAGAAACATTACCGTAAATCAAGCCCAGTCAAGGGGTGGTAGTGGCGGTGGAGGAGGTGGCGGTGGATACCGCAGCGGAGGTGGTGGTGGGTATGGTGGTGGGGGGGGTCGCTATGGTGGTGGAGGTGGGTACGGAGGCGGCCGCGGTGGCGGCTATGGCGGAGGTGGTGGGGGTTATGGGGGTGGCGGTGACCGAAGCGGTGGTGGTTATGGTGGTCGCGGTGGTGGTGGAGGCAACTATAGTGGAAGTGGTGGAGGTTATGGTAGCGGAAGCGGGGGTGGCGCCGGGTCTCGTTCTACTAATTGGAGGAACGATCGCGGCAGCAGCGACTACTGAGCTAATACATGATGTGATACGCCCTGTTCTTGTGATGACACTGTCTGGATCAGGACCGTCTCCTAGTTGCTGCTTGGGCAGGTCTGAAGGAGCTACTATCGCTGGTATGGGGCTTTGTCGTCTTGAAATAGCCCCTCCCCTTCTGGAGGCTGCAGGCAGTGCTCATCAGGCAAATCTGCTCGACGACTTTGCAAGCCATTGGAAAGCGGCACTGTTTACTCGTTCTTGTTCTGTTTCGACTTGAGAAGTTTTGATTGATATCTGCTTGGTACAGTTTTGGAGCAGAAAAGTCCTTCACACAAATTATAAGCAGGCAACTGCCTTGTATGATGCTTTTCGTACGCCACTGATATAGTCTGTTCTTGTTATGGTTACTGGTTGTACTCTTGTCCTGTCCGTTCCACTCCGGGAGTTACTGGTCGGCGGTGAGTTTGATCGATAGGAATGTTAGTGCGCTCCTGTTTATTGGTTTTTCTGGTTAGGGAAGAGAAATGCACACGGTGATACTTGCTAACTGACAGAAATCAATGAAGGTTCAAATTACGTGAAACCTCTGTAAACATTATCTGATCCTGTTCCCTTGTACGAAATGCACAGTGGTGAATGAGTGACGTCCTCGGATTGTAATCTGAGGATGTAGGAAGTTGTGATTGCGGCCTTTAGTCTCAATTTGAAGGTTGTGAGTGTTCTAGGATTTTAAAGTTCTAGTGAATTGCAGTGCGTCTTTTGAATCTGTGTGATATTTCTCTCTTCGTTGCGGAAGTCTGAAGTTGTCTATGGTTTGACCGCAAGATCTCTGTCTTGGCTGAGTCTCCCCTTGTTGGTTGTCTAAACTCAGTACAATTCTGGGAGTGAAGTCATTGAGGAGTCATTACAGTTGGTCACTAATGACTTGAACTCTGAGATTGAGTCTCTAACTCAATGAGGCAGCATTCTTAGTGTTTTCCTTGCACATTTCTTCTTCAGTATTACTTTGATAGTTTGGCCTGGTAAGATTGTTACTATCTTTCAAAGCTCTTTTTCACTTTGGATGTGGCTATCTCATAACCTCAATTGGCCCGCCATGCATGCTCATACCCATGCATCCTCTGAATCCTACTCAAAGCCATACATAACATGTCTGCGAATACATGCTTACCAACATTAAAAATCTGAAGTTAAACTTGCGAAAAAAGATGTTCCCTCGCTCTGTCTGCATTGATGTCTTCAATTGGAATCTTCCCTCGTGGTTGCGGAAGTGCACCTCTTTGGCATTGCATTACGCTTCCAAACAGCATGTAGTTTTGCTCTATCTGCATTGGCATGTTGCATTCGTGCAGTACATTCATGGCAACCCATACTTCAACCCAGACCTTGTTGTTCCTGGCTTAGTTGCACAAATGCGAAGCGTTGTGCAAACCCCTTCCGTGGCGTATTCACACACCATGTACTATCGTGGAGGGAGCAATGGTGTGGCTGATTGTACCACAGCCGAACTCGCTTTCGTTTCATGGGACTGGGTAGAAGACTTCATTGCAGGAGAGTCGGCGCACTCAGATGCTCATAGTAAGTTCATCAAGCGGTGGCAGTCTGTGACACAGGAAGGTGCCTTGCAGGCACCACGGATGAACAGTTGCTTGCAAATGACAAGGTTTGTTTTCAATTGCACGTGGTCATGTATTTCAGGCAGTATGCTTCGTGTAGTGCAACAATGCCAGTGTTCCTACTTACATTCTTGGCCTACTGGTTTGAGATTTGCTGTTGCAGGTATCATTGCTCTTATGGCCCTACATACCATGGTGGTGTTGGAAATCCGATAAGATATGGCCGCCAAAAAGTGGAAGCGACCTCCTCCCAAAAACCCCGCGCAAAAGTTATGTACTCCGTCTACGTCCGATGCAGCTCAACTGAAACCAAAACAAAAAAGAATAACAACGAACAAAGGGGGGGAGGGCATCAAACGAGGTTGTACATGTAGATTCATAGTCAGACACTGTTATCTCGACCCCAAAATAGCTATGTTGGTTTAGTACAAGAAGAACCATGTAAACAGCCATGGCGTGACTGTTCACGGCCCTTCGTATGAGAAGCCTCGGCAAGCTCTCGCACCTCACCTTAGTGCTGACATGAGAGCGTGGATTCTTCACCAGTTACGCGTAGGTTTGTCTATTAACAAGATAATGACGAACACACACACAAAAAGTGAAAGACGTCATAGAAGGTGGTTTGGAGGTTACGAGAGATACATTCCTTTGGTCTCATGCTATCAGAAATATTGCCAACAAATGAGGAGACATTCAAAAAACACCCTAATGATGCTAGGAGCGTCCGCATGTGGGTGGCCGAAAACCCAAACAGTATCTTCTACTACCATTGAAGAAGTCAATCACCTGGCGTGGACATCCAGCGACCGCAAGCTTGATCTGCCATTTGTGTTAGGGATTCAAATTGAATGGCAGAAAGAATGGATGCTTGACCTCGGCCACGGAAGAATTGTCGCATGCGATGCGACCTTCGGTACCAACGAAAAGAAGGTACCGTGCCACTACATTATGTCCTTCCCACTCTGATTCGCCCTCTCTATGCTATGCTCAACTCCATGTATATATTCTCCTTCATGACCTGATCGCTGCTTATCCTTATGCCAAGTCAAGAGAAGGGTAAGATAGGTACTGACAGGGAAACCCCGTACTTCATTCCGCAGAAGGATACTGATGGCTCTGCCCTTCTAGCTGCGTCACTCCGCAGCAGTGCGATACTTACCGACTTGGACAGGAGGGCGAGCCAGTAGAGGAAGCAAGGATGAGAGCAACGTCCCAAATGAAAGCGAGGACGAATGTGTGGCACTGCCCCATGAACCCAACCGGAAACACCAAGGGGACCCCGGAGGTGGACCTAGGCATAGGAAGTCCTGAGAAAAATAGAAAAAGAGGGGGGGGGGGGCATAAAGGTCGTCCATGAGGGCATGGACCTCAAGTAAGAGGGGGATAATATTAGACGTGAACCTAACCCTCCGCTCTTGTGCAGGAGGGAGGGAGGGATTCACCAAAGGAGTTATCGGAGGACGCACCAACAGACTTGTTGGCAGAAACACCTAGGAAGTCCTACGCATATGGAAGGGTGAGCAGCAGTGAGCTGTGCATGGGCTACGAGCTGCAAGGAGGCTATGAGTCTCGCGAAGACCACGAGCAGTGAGAAGGTTACGAGTCCAACTCCAACTACGAGTATGCACGGAGCAACGAAGAGGCTGAGACGCTACGAGGAAGAGGGAGACCACGAGGTGGACGGACTGTTGCAAGGACATAGTACCTTCTTGGGGAAGGACTCCACGCCTCAATCATCACTCGGGATCTTACGATGGAGAATCCCGAGAGCAATCATGGGGAAGTGAGGACGGAGGATGCGAGGCGTGGGCATAGGCAGGGTCAGCAGCAGGAGGAAGGGATCATTCAACCAGGAAGAGGTAGCACCCAGAGAGAGAGAGAGAGCGCAGGGAGGAATCAGCGACAGAGAGTAGTTGCTGCGGTGTCGGGGAGAGAGTGGGGGTGTAGACTCAAGCGGAGGACGCAACAGCCAAGGAAGAGAGAGAGAGAGAGAGTTGCTAGAGCAAGAGGGGGATAGAGGAGCCAACTGTAGGAGTAGAGGGTAGTCAGGCTGAAGCAATATACAGCAGAGAGACGCCATTCTAAGAAACACTCAGGCTGAGTCCCCATTGTATTGGTAGAATGAGGTATTCAGGCACCCAGATTGGAGTTGCCTTAGTAGTAAAGAAGTACGAAGGGAGATCTTCAGGAAACAGTTGTGCAATCATGTGGTGTCATCTTGTTACTGTTCTCGTGTCTTGAATGAGTCAGTACTATGAGCTTGCCCCCAACACGCAACATTGTGTCTCATAGTGTAGCCACCGGAGGGCAAGAACCCAGACAGGGAATTAGTTAGACCAACAAGGAGGAGCATGAGCGAGGACCAAATTGACCAAGCCATAGTCGCCCTCATTCACTGCACCAGGGGCGAGCATGACTGCTGGCTATGCTACATAGGGGCGCTGGGTTACTTCGTAGCACTAATAGAGGGTAGTAGGAAGCCTGACGACGACCGCCCCTGCGTGGACGTGCTGGCCAAACTGATAGAGAGGGTGTTGGCGAGGTTTTGGAGAGAAGGTCAAGGGGAGGAGCTTGAACCAGGACATCAGTCATCGTAGCGGAGAGCAACATTGTAGCTCGTAGTGGTTACTGAGTCTGCGTGATTGTTGTAGGCAGAGCATAGTTGTTGACTGGCCGTAGGGTCTAACGTGGCGGGTTCGGGATAACGTTAATATTTGTTAATCAATAAATGATGGGGCGTCTGTGGGCTGGTCCGTGACAGAAGGCCGCCTTTGTGTTCATGATTGGTATCTATTCAGGCACTCGAGGTTTTGGATAAAGAAGCGTTGGAAAAAACAATGGGGGTTTTTTTTTTTATTGTAGTATTGAATGAAGCTCTATCAAGAGATAATTTTTTGATCAGATTAAAAATTTGATGAAGTGGGCTTCAGGTTGATAATGAGAAATTCGTGTGTGAAGATCTGTTACCCGCGCCATTGTAGAGAGGCTTTCGCTGTGGCTGTTCTATTGCTCAAACATGCACCAAAAAGAACTATATTTCCAGCTTTGCCAAAGGTTAGTTTGTGGTTGTCATTTTCCTTGTATCACAAATTTCTAACTCTGTAGCATGTCTATTTCTTCACATATAAGGGTCTGATATGTCTTTTCTTATTGGTAATCTCTCTCTAACTGTTAATGTGTTAATCCCTAAAAGCCCACCAGGCCCAAATTGGCTCGACAGATTTTCCAAGAGCCATAACTTTTTGAGATCTTGATGGAACCATGAAAGGCGGCAGTTCTTCTCACACAATGCTTGTGTTTCTGCGGATTTGAAAAAGATTGTAGCCTAAGCATGGATCCATGAGCTTTAGCATTTATATCAAATGTGATCATGTTCATCTGCCCACTCTAGCTTTTGAGGAAAGGGAGTTTGACTACCATACCTCTCTCTCTCTCTCTCTCTCTCTCTAAATCCTTGGATGTTCAAAATCTCTTCATTTCTTTTGTTATAAGGAAGTAGAGAAAAACTTGAAGTTCTGGTCTCTCTTTGATGTAAACTATGAAGTAAAGAGAATTTTGGAATGAGGACACGTGTCTTCTTGAATCCCTACATGTTGGACAGATGTACATTAGGGTTTCAGGTTTCTAGACACCTGGCCTTTCAGATTTACATCTTCTATTTTAGGGTTTCAGATTTGTGAGGGAGCCTTAATGTGCCACCGCTCTTCCCTCCACTAACGCACCTCCTTAGTGAGCAAGCCTAGCAGCACACTACAGCCTCTCCACTCTAAAAAGTAGGGTGGAGGTTGGAAGAAATTTGGGCCGTGGATTTGCTCTGTGCGTGTAGTTTACAGATTGGAATCCTGATTGTCCTAATTTGTGATTAGCGAGAAGCCTGCAAAGAAGGTGGCAGTACCATGCCCTTGGGAATTGCTTCAGCCCATACAACGTCTTCAACTTGCACACAAGATGCTCTTGGCCTTCTTGCACAAACCCCGGGGGCTGGTCCATGAAGATGTCCTCCTCCAACTCTCCATTCAAGAATGCCGTCTTCACATCCATTTGGTGGACTTCCAAATCCATGGCTGCTCCAATTGCAAGAATGCATCGAATGGTGGTGAACTTGGCAAGGGGGCAAATGTCTCATTAAAATCCCCATCATGGTGTGCAGTGGATACTGCACCAGCAGAGTCGTAATTGTCAGTGAAAATCATAGCGATCGTTAGCATGTATTCATGTATTGCAGAATACATTGTGCTCAAAATTTTGAATTCAAAATATGGACTGTGGTTGTCGGGTTGAAAACATATATAAGAGCACATCGGCCCGCATTTGTTGTACAGGCAGCGATGGAGCCCTATGTGCCACAAACAGGTGATGCACTGGTGTGGAAAGAAGTGGAGAGGAAGATGAGAGCAAGGATCTGCACCAGGGAAATAGCGGAGAAATTGACCAACAAGGGGAGATGGACTGGGGGTTTCGTATTGTCTATTGTAGATCTAGTAGTCACAAAAGCCACGGGAATCATCATCTTCATGAGGCAGAGGACAAGTTGGAGAAGCTGCATGTGGTGGTCATGGAACAACGTCAGAAAACAGTGGGAAGAGACCGTCGATCGTAACCATGTTCAGACGTCTTCACATGAATTTCACCGGACAGTGGGTCTGGAAGGGGCTATGCAAGGTGTGTTTGTGGGAAGGTCTGAGGACATTGTGATCAGTTGGTTACCGGGTGGGCTTGATGTACTTTCGGTCATGAAATTGTAAGCCAAAATTGGGGAGTATCATCTTGCGCATCCAGGACGATCCCATCACGAGTGGTTTGTGTCACTGGACACGACAAATGTTAGTCTGGGAGTACTCTAGGAAGTGGAGGCGTGAAGGAGAAGCACAATACGTAACAATAGACCTACGTTTAGGATTAAACATGAGTTGCTCCGTTGAAAGAAGTTTCGAACTACAAGGAATCGCCGAAATAACGACTCGAGAAACGACTGGAAAATGAGTCGTTTCAAACAAAAAATGACTGGGAAACGGTTGGGCGACTCGGAGTGCCAACAGACTAGTCTCTTCGAACAGCCCAGTTGCTTCGGTCATGACGTGGTTGGAGTGCTTCCGGTCAGTCGTTCCGCCGACTGCGGTTAAATTTTCTTGGGGGGGGGGGGGGGGGGGGGGGGGCACGTGGCACTGCCGTGCGCCGCGTTAACTGAATCTTGGACCTTGACCACAGTGGACGTTTGACCCGAGGGGTGCGACTTCCCCACGGTGTTCACGCAAGTGAGACAACCGCGTGGCTATATGTCAAGACGCCACGTGTTCTATTGGAGGCATGACACGAGCAGGCCTAAGGCCACACCACGTGGCGTGGTGAGTTGTCTGCTGGTTGTCTTGACAACTCGCAAGTGGAGTCGACAACTAGGGGAACCACTTGCAGTGGTTTCTGTTGAAGTGACAGGTGCAACTGGAGGTTTGAAATGCCTACTTTGCTAGTGATATAGATCAACTGTGGGTTGGGAACCAAGCACTCGTAGTGGTTGCAGTGACTTGGGGGCTGCGACTTGTAGTTCATACATGTGCAATACTATTTCTATTGTCTCCGAATAGCAACACAGATGCTACGATGGCCCTACTACAACATTGCAATCAACACAACCGCGTGGCTATATGTCAGAACGCCACGTGTTCTATTGGAGGCAGGACACGAGCAAGCCTAAGCCCACACCACGTGGCGCGGTGAGTTGTCTGCTGGTTGCCTTGACGACTCGCAAGTGGAGTCGACAACTAGGGGAACCACTTGCAGTGGTTTCTGTTGAAGTGACAGGTGCAACTGGAGGTTTGAAATGCCTACTTCGCTAGTGATATAGATCGACTGTGGGTTGGGAACCAAGCACTCGTAGTGGTTGCAGTGACTTGGGGGCTGCGACTTGTAGTTCATACATGTGCAATACTATTTCTATTGTCTCCGAATAGCAACACAGATGCTACGATGGCCCTACTACAACATTGCAATCAACACAATCCCCTGCACACAGCCACTGATCTTGCGGATGTGATTGAGGCTGGAGAACATACAGACCATCCCATCAAAGCACGAAAAGAAATAAACATGATGAAGAGCGCGTGACATTGTATTAAGACAATATCTCAAAACCGTCCCTTACAATGCACAAACTCATGAGTCTGTAACGACCATGATTAGAACCAAAAAAAAACCTGTCGCATATGGTTCTCCTACACCTAACTTAAACTTCACTTCGAGCCCTAGAATTGCCTCTAAATCAATAGAAATGTCTTCAGTGGATTGAGTTCAACACAAAGAAGTGTAGCGAACCTCAAAGCAGCTGCTTCAAGTTCTATAGGATCAGCAATAGCAATTGCTCCAATCAGTTCCTTGCCAATTGCAACCAAGACGCCTATTCTTGGGAGAGTCTCAGTTTCTTGCAAGATATCACAGGCATCTACTGAGATCTCAATGCAAAACTGTGTCATAAGTTTTCGGTTACCAACTAGCACCTCTTTCCCCCCCCCCCCCCCCCCCCCCCCACCATGCTGCTGAGGCTGCTGTTTCCATGTCTATGGCCATGGCAATTAACGTCTTATGAGTATATTTCCCCCCCCCCTCTCCTTTTTCCTTTAGTGTAGCTAAGTCCTTGTAGCACCACCCAAGAATTTGTAGATCCCATTGTTGTGTTGAGAAATCTGTCAAAACAGAAGGGTGAATGGATGGACTCATTAGGATCTGCCATAAGTAGTTAAGCTAAACAGCTTCCCTATATCTTGAGAAGCCATGCCCATTCTTCTCATTTAGAACAGGGGCCATTAGGGCCTGCTTACAACTCTCTAGGCAAAACCATAGGTAGCCAAAAATTGCAAGGTAGTGGAGCATACCATTGAGGAAGAGAGCCCGGGTCTCAGAATGTGAAGCCACACACTGCACCACCCAAACACAACAAAACCTCAGCTGTGTCAAATGTCCACCACCAGAAGGCACTCATCAACCAGGGAAGAAAGAAGTGTTAGAGGGCTATTTGGGACTTAGACGCTTTTATGGGTTCTGTGGGGTACCCTTAATTTTGCGCAGACTTACAGATGGTAGACTTAGGCCACACAGGTTTAGGGGTGATAGACAGGCTCACACAGTCAAGTCATGGGTTATCATAGCCCGACACAGCCCGTCACAGTCTATCACAGCTTATCACAGCCCAACACAGCTACGCACAGCCAGTCACAACACGACACAGCTCAATACAACCTATCACAACTTATCAAAGCCCGACACAGCACGACACAGCTTTACACAGCCAGTCACAACTCGACACAGTCACAGCCCAACACAGTTTGGCACAGCCCGTCACAGTGCACGGAGGGAACGGTTATCATTAGCAGGGAACTACTGTGTGGGAACGACATCTGTAGAGGGAACGTGTTACTTCAGGGGTGACAGTTAGTTAGTTAGGCGGTTGGAACAGCTTGCAGGTAGATTAGGCATAGAAACACCAGGTAGGGGATCACTTCACGAGGAGCGCTTCTTGTGAAGTGCATGAGAGAAGATCAGGCGGAGTACAAGAACGGGTGAGCAAGGATGGAGAGCACGGTGAAGGAGGAAAGATGAATAGTAGATGTTTGTTACATGCAAAGTTGTAATGATACTGTAGGGCAGATTAGAGACACCATGGCATTGGCCTGATACCTGATAAATCATAATCTAATACTTATTCGATACAATCACACTGTGTAGAGACACATGAGTGAAGCTGTGGAATGAATGGATGAGTGAATGGAACCTGGTAGATACTGAAGCAATCTGATGCTTCAGTATACACAGTAAGGTAAATTGCTAACATGAAGGCAAGAAGAAATACAAATAGGAAGCACAACCATGATTCACTAGCTGTAGGTCATGACTGATTGTTCTGAGCTGGCTGAGTGCTTAGAGATATCCAACTCTTCTATCTTGGAGTTTCCACCTCGGATAGCGAAGGGATGGGTGAGTAAAAACCGCTCGACATTTGGCGACCATACCGGGGAACTGGGTCATGAACAACCAAATGTGACAGGCATCTGGTGGGATCATGGTGGTTGGAGAATTAAAGAATTTGATGTGAATCAAATTCCCTATGGAACTGCGAAGGAAAGATTGTCCAAACAATTCTTTCAGAGGTTCTTGGAATTGCCAGACGGTTGTAAAGAAAACATTCTTAAGAGAGTGCATGATGCTAACCCTGAGTGGGGTCTGGAGAAAGGAGTGATAAAGATTTATCAGGTGGCCTGTAGAGGGAGAACACGTTGGTTACCAACACTGGTTTATGTGATAACATTGCTATCCATTAAGCGAGTAGGGTTTGAAGGCTGGGAGGAAAGGAAAGTGAATGTTTACACTCATATGCATGAAGAGCTTGTACTGGTAAAGAATTGGATTCCTAAGGATATCCTGTGGATCAAACTGACACCAAGAACAGCTTTTCAGACATGCTTGCCATATGGATATATGGTAACAGAGACCTCTAGTATAGCCAAGGGTGCATTGAAGCTTGAAAGAAATCCGGGCATATACGAGAGATACTACAGGAGAGAGTTTTGGTTATTGCCTCATTAAAGATATGAAAGACATGGGACATGAGTGATGAAAGAGAAGCTAGACTCCAGAGATATTCAGCAAAAAGATAAAATTATCTGAAAGCTAATTATCCATATATTTGGGAGAGAGGAATAGACATAGGGGAATCATTTGGACCTCTCACACCATTAAGATCAGAGAATACATCACCCATACCGGAAGAACTAGAGTTGGATGCCACTCCTTCTTATTCTTTACAAGAAAGATTAAGGGAATTGGTACAGGAAGAAGATCAGCCACGAGGGGAGAGATCTGAGGTACATCCCTGGATAAAAGATTTGACAGAAATCTTTGATAAGAGTTGGCATGGAACACCAAAAGCAGGAACTCCAGTTTCTGAAACGGAAGACGAAGAAGGAGGGGAGGATGTGGCAGAGCCAATGGAGAGTTCAGACTCTCCAACACCATTGCAATTGAGTTACATGAGTGAAGAAGAAGAAACCCAAGGGCAGAACTTGGAAGATGAAAACAAAGAGAAGAAATTGGAAGATAAAGAGTATGAAGAAGTAGACCCAACAGTTGAGGTTGAGACTATGACCAGGACATCCCAACCTGTTGGACTTGGATCAAGTGGAGCACTTGGATCACAGGCCAACGAAGATGTCGGCTCAGAGGGATCAGGCGGGCAGCCTGGATCTGGCTCTGGGGGGACAGGGAGTGTGGGAAGTAGTGCAACTGGAGCTGGGAATAATGTGAATATAGTGGGGTCAGTAGCAGGGAGTGCTCAAGGGCCAGCACCTGGTGGGAGTTCCACCACTACTACAACAGGTCCTCAAGGACCAGCACCAGTAGGGGGACCAACACCTGTCAGTGGGCAGGGTGTAGGGCCACAGATGGCGATACAACCAACACGGGCAAAACCATCTTTTCCAATATATGCAAGAAAATGGGATCTTGATGTACACATCAGTCAATTTGACCACATGTGTATTGTGAACAATGAAAATGGCGATGATGCCAAGATGAGACTGTTTCCATGTTCACTTATTAAGAAAGCAAGTGAATGGTATACAAGATTCCCTGATAATCATTTCCTGACCTGGAATGGCCTTAGTACGGCATTCCGAAATAGGTTCAGGACAAGCAAAACTGAGGACGAAGTGTATGGAAGTTTACAACAGTTAAGGCAAAAGAAGCATGAAACTGTTGAAGAGTACATTGGAAAGATGGAATTAATGATGAAAAAGTTGGCTGCTGTACCAGCACCAGGGTTATAGAAGACTTGGTTTGTGAGTGGACTAAGACCAGAGTTGCAAAAGAAAGTGGATATGCTACCCCATAATACAGTGGAGGAGGCATTTGAAACAGCTAACAAAATTGAGCAATTGGGAATGCTCAGGAGAGAGAAACGGGATGATGAGTGAGGAGGAGTCAGATGAGGAAGAAGAGCAAGAGCTCAAGAGGAAGAGTAAGAAGAAGGAAAAGTTGAAGAGGGATAACTATGAGAAAAGATTGGAAGAGATCTTGAAGAAGTACGCCACAGAGGCTACAACACATTGGAGGAAGGGTGTTTGGTGTGCAAAATGCCAGAATGAAGGCCATACCACATCTGAATGCCACATGAAGGAGAAACACTGTACTATCTGTAAAATGGATAACCATTCTATTGAGAATTGTTATTACAACAGAAGGACGGCTGCAAGAGAACCTAGGCAAGTAAGGGTGCATCAAGTGCAGCCCCAACCAAGAAGAAACAGTGATCAGGACCACTATGGTAGGCCTGGTGGTTATAACAATGGTATGGAAGGGAGAGGTAATCCAAGAGGGAATTACCAAGGCAATCCCAGGGGCAACTATCAGGGTAATCCAAGGGGGAATTATCAACCAAGGAATCAGGATTATAAAAATAATGCCAGAGCAGATCAAGGGCGAGGACCGGGGGCTGC
Source organism: Takakia lepidozioides (assembly GCA_030704615.1). Lineage (NCBI taxonomy): Eukaryota > Viridiplantae > Streptophyta > Takakiopsida > Takakiales > Takakiaceae > Takakia > Takakia lepidozioides. The sequence goes on along the minus strand of CM060731.1, from coordinate 94,864,158 downwards.
TATTTCATGAGCGGCATGAGCATGAGCGGAAAAAAAAAAAGCATGAGCAGACCATTGTGAGTCCACGGAAATAGGGTTAGGAGGCACGGAAATAGGGTCATGTGAAGTTGGAATGTGGCACCAGTGGACTTGAAATGCAACATTTTATTGCAAATTTTGTGGCAAGCCACGTCTATACAAGTGTGTTCTAACTGTCATAGCCGGAATAGGCACTACTCTCCTACACCCTCCGAGGAACTTGCCCCACCTTCTTCCTCATCCCCCTCATCCTCCGAGCTCTGTGATGCATCAGTTCCACTATGCCTCTCAAAAATCCCATCCTCTCCTTGGGGGACTGTCCACCTCACCTCCTGGGAATCTTCTGCATCTTCTCCCCCACTTTCCTCAGCAGAATCCAAGACAAATCTACGAGCCCGACGGGCTCTAATAGATGCTGCCTCCTCCCTCATCTTCATTTTCTTGAGGCTTGCCTCGTCTAAAATCTGCTGTACACGACTACGTTCGGAACACCTCCTAATGGACACCGAAGCAAGCTGGGCAGCATAAGTAGGAAGGATGTACTCCATTTCTGGACTAGGCATGAAATCCCCCTTGGCGAAAAAAGGCACGTTCCTCCTGCCCATGAACTCCGGTGTAGACGTCCCTCCGGCAGTACTTGGCATCCTACAGTAAGAACAAATCCACTTCAAGAATGTCAATACCAACACAACCAGAAAGGGTTTTCAATGAAATAAGAGAGCGGAGGGAGGTGCCTCACGAAATCTGGAGGCAACTTACAATGCCACCACTCACTCGTAAACCGGGGGCTCCTCGGCCTCGATCCCAACTTCCTCCCCCTACTCCTTCTCGGATTTTTCCTCATCCTCCGAGGATGCCTCTTCCTCTTTCGGCAGACGTTCAGCCGCTGCAAGTTCCGAGTTGTGGAGGGCAGTATCTGGCTCGAAGGCGAACACATGCCTGTCGGACAACGTCCCTGCCCACATTGAAGCACCTGAGGAACAAAGCGGGCGGTTAATAGCTTGCGGCATGCAATTGCAATCGGGCCAGGGGACAAACTGAGCACGTGAAGGCTTACCCGTGCCGCATGTAAGGTCCAGAATCCGCCCTTGGACATCCGAGCACGTCTCCATGAGGGTTTGGATGAAAGCAGGGCTCCGGGTCCGGCTGTACCGCCACGGTTTGCCTGTCTTTGTGTCCTTCGGCATACTGGAGTGGGGCACATAGTTGTAGAGGACATCGTAGGTTACAGGGTCCACAGCGGCATCAACAAGACGACCGTCGTTGCGGAATTTGAACGTAGACCCTCTCTTCACAAAGCAATATGCCTCAAACACCAATGTCTGCACATCCAACAAAGAAGGGATCAACTCCAGGGTCTACTTAACATACACCACAATATGAAGTGAATGCAATAGATTGATAACTTACACTTTGGCCCTCTGTTCACAACCCCTGTGTACTGATGCAGAACCATTTTCTGAGGAGGATCGGGGTGACACTTTTGGTGTCCACCTTGCCACCGCATTCTCTGTGGTCTTCCCTCTCGTGGCAAGGACAACCACACATCCACCGTCATCCAGAAGCATCCCCGCCAGCCCAAACCCGGCTTTCCAGTAGTCCTCAGTAAACCTGTTCTAGGTGGGCACACCATCCAGGCCCTCCAGCAGCTCCCCATCTGGAATGTCGAGGAGAATCATGTCGCAAGCTCTCTCCACCTCAACCCCCCCCCGAGTGCTCTTGCAATTCGTGCTCACAGCCGTGAAGAATTCCATCATGGCTTCAAAACCAGGGGTGTCTTTAGGCTCTGTACCGCCAGCCCTCTTCTTGGCTTTCCCCTTCTGCTCCGCCAGAGACTTGCTGTGTGCCACCTTCTTCGCCCTGGCAGTGAGAGCGTCAAGGAAGCTCTCATTGACGCATTGGATGATGGTTGGAGGTTCTAGCTTTGGCCTGTGCGTAAACGTCACCGCCGAATACCGCCGTGTAGGCTCGGCCTCAAATGCCAACTTCTTGGCAGAGCCAGTCCCACTCCGAACTGACTTGGGAACCCGGACGACCGGTGACTGGGTAGGAGCAACAGCAGTCACAGGATCTTGAACAAAGTCGTCGTCCGAGTCACTCTCTTGGGTCCCCTCCTGCGCCTCCTCCGTTGCCCCGATGGTTTTCTTCTTTTTGGGTGTTACTGCACTCACCTGTTTTCTTGTCCTTTTCCTTTGGCCTTTACTCTTCTCATGCAATTTCTCCTGAATTCCTGCCTGAGCAAGCTCTGCCGCTTTCCTGGAGTTCGCAAGCGCTTTTGCCTCTTTTGCACCCAACGGAGGCAGCAGAGCCCGGTTTCGTCGGAATTCAGCATCCAGCTTCAATTGAAACTCGGATGGGTCGAGCGAGCCGGGCGGAAGGTCCACATACCAAGGGCAATCACGCAAATGTTCCAGATGCCACTCCTTCACAAATATCGTCAGTGTACATGGAGTCAGCCCCAAGGTTCCTCCATGCCAGGAAGAATGGTGGCTCGAAAGACAGATGACCTTTCTCCAAAAGGGGAACTTGCAGTACCTGCATTCATGAAAAACACAATGAGGTCCCTGAAATGCATATTCGGCACCATTTTCCCAGGTTGGGGCGGATGTGAGTGGGCCTAGAAATGGAAAAATGGCGCCGAATTTCGGTTTTCGGTGACTGCCACCCTAGGGACTTAGCCATCTTGAGAGCCCTGAACTGGAAATTCGGCGCCATTTTTCCCGGTTTGGCCCGAAGATGGCTAAGTCCCAGAACGGCAATAGGGCCTAGAACTGGAAAAATGGCGCCGAATTTCCAGTTCAGGGCCAGCCACCCTAGGGACTTAGCCCGAAAATGGCTAAGTCCCTGAACGGCAATAGGGCCTAGAACTGGAAAATGGCGCCGAATTTCCAGTTCCGGGCCAGCCACCCTAGGGATCTAGCCCGAAAATGGCTAAGTCCCTGAACGGCAATAGGGCCTACAACTGGAAAATGGCGCCGAATTTCCACTTCGGGGCCAGCCACCCTAGGGACTTACCCGGAAAATGGCTAAGTCCCTGAACGGCAATAGGGCCTGGAACTGGAAAATGGCGCCGAATTTCCAGTTCAGGGCCAGCCAGTCTAGTGACTTAGCCCGAAAATGGCTAAGTCCCTGAACGGCAATAGGGCCTACAACTGGAAAATGGCGCCGAATTTCCACTTCGGGGCCAGCCACCCTAGGGACTTAGCCCGAAAATGGCTAAGTCCTTGAACGGCAATAGGGCCTGGAACTGGAAAATGGCGCCGAATTTCCAGTTCAGGGCCAGCCAGTCTAGGGACTTAGCCCGAAAATGGCTAAGTCCCTGAACGGCAATAGGGCCTGGAACTGGAAAATGGCGCCGAATTTCCAGTTCCGGGCCAGCCAGTCTAGGGACTTAGCCCGAAAATGGCCAAGTCCCTGAACGGCAATAGGGCCTGGAACTGGAAAATGGCGCCGAATTTCCAGTTCCGGGCCAGCCAGTCTAGGGACTTAGCCATTTTCGGAGCCCTGACTGGAAATTCGGCGCCATTTTCCCTAACACCACATGAGGCTTCTAACATCCTGAAATGCAAGGACTTGAAAGAAAGGCAGCGCGTATGTACCTGTACAGAAGGCGCATTGCTGCTTTGTCCGCGTTCGGCTGGTCGGTGAACTCGTGGCTCCGGCGAGCATTTGCTATCTCCCGAAAGAATAGGTTGGTTTTGTAGAGCAGAAAGTACCTCGTCACATAGTCACGTAGGCTCTCTGCTGCAGGAGATATCTCCATCTTGAACTGATGTGCTTGTGTGTCCAGCTGCTCTTGCGCATTCGTCGTCACCTGTGGAGATTCTCCATCAGATCGCTTTCCTTCAAAAATACAATGAATCCACCCCCTACTAGAGTAGAAGCCCCAAACGAAGCGTGGGGAAGTACCTGAAACCACCATGTCATGCGGTTCATCCACATGTCGAATGTGGGGTCAGAGAGTTTGTCCGGTTTGGGGAAGCTCCACATGTCCCTGGTACTTTGGGAACCATTCCAGATTTGGAGCCACCGGGTCTGTCCAACCACCCAGCATATTCGTAAGCGCCAAACACCACAAAAAAGAGTTGTTGCCACCACAATTTGGTTAAGAATGTATCACCTTTTCTGTTGCATCCACACAGGATGTGGCTAGACGATGGAGCTTCTCCAATGTCATCGTGGGCTTCAGAGCGCGAGAGTAGTGCTTCCCCACCTCCACCAGAAAGTCGGCACCAAGGGCGGGATCAGCTATGGCCACTTACTTTACCATCCGCGACTTGTACTTTATGCGGGCCCTCACCTCCGCAGCTTTGACATACGATTCGAGTTCCGGGAGGGTTGGATTCTTCTCCTCTGACTCCATGTAGAACCTCCGCGCATGTGCCAAATCCTGCTGTATTTTCGTCTGTCAAGAATGCGCACATAAGATTAGAGATCCTGCTCAACACAATTTCTTCTATTGGGGGAGGAGAGACAGATTAGCTCAACAAAACTGTCAGGAGCTTTACCCGAAATATGTAGTCCACCATGGCGTCGACGCTCAGCCTATACCAGGTTCTGTCTGCCTTTGCCTCCGACTTGCGCAGGAGGTCGGCACTGAGGGAATTGGCAAACTCTTGCACCCCCTGCTTCCCGACATCCTTCACTCGGAAGAGCATATGGGACAAGTTGGTGGCAATGAAGGCATTCTCAGTCACCCTGCAGTGCCACATTTCCATCAAACAATACTGAAATGGGAATTTTCATCATATATGAGGATTCGCAATGAAATGACTTCCAAATTCAAAGTCCAAAAGCGAGAGGGGTTGTAGCTTACGAGTTGATGTCGGCCATTGCAGCTTTGAGAAGACTGCGATCTTTGGGCCCCGCAACCTTCAGCACAACACAATCCACGGCGAAATGCCAATCGAGGTCGTTGGGGTGGGCTTGGGCAATGTGCTCCATCCATGCCAGGAGGCGATGATTGCCGTCCCACACGTAGAACATCTTACCGGACAAGTGCTGGAAAAGAGGATCACTAGCAATCGATCTCTCGAACTCCTCATTTCGCGTTTGCCAATGGGGACCCCATTTGTCCACCTCATCGGAAGTGTGGGCACGGGAAGCTCCGTGGTCGTTCTCAATGGAAACGTAAAACGCGGCAGACCCCATTCGATATCCATCCCGGAAAGAGAATTTCAGCTTGTCGATATCGCCTGGGAGGGCAGGTCTCACCACCTGCAATGACACCAAGCGGCAAAGGGGAATTCGAAGCTTGGCCGGGTACACCATGCCCCCCAGCACCCTGCCAATGTTGCTGTGGGTTGCCTCCAACATCTTGGCAGCGGCCAACTTCATATCCGCCTCAGACATGACGTCTGCTGCAGAGGGGTTTTCCGGCAGCCCACCAGGACCGCCAAATCCAGCCTGTATGCTCCGGGTTTGGGGCCTGGGGATGTCCGGGAGGATGTCATCCTGGTCAGAAAGCTCCCTGTCGTCCTCCTCAACAGGGTCAGCCACCTGCGAAACCACCTCCAGCACTCTCCCCGTCTCTACTGCCCTCTCCCTGGCTTCACCTCGAACTTGCACAATCCGTGCTCTTTTGGTGTTCTTTCCTCTCCTCCACTCTCCACCGTATGGGTAATTGCGGGGGCTGCTCTTGCCCGCGATGGTCTAACCGGTGTGTTACTGCCTCTCTGTGGTGTCTTGGAGGGATCCACCGTCTCTGTGCGTCCCTCGCTTACATTGGCATCTGTCATTTGGGCACCCCTGGCCTCTTCAGTGGCCTTTTCTCTTTCCTCCTGGCTAGCATTCTGTCTCGTCTGTTCTTTTGCCCTCTCTTTTGCCCTCTCACGGGCTTTCTGTTTCTTACTAGGGCTAGCAGCAGGGGAGCCCTCCAGGACGACCACCTTTGATTGAGGCGAACTGACACCCTCGCGCGCACTGCTCACTCCCCCCTCCGCAGCCCGTGACGGCTCTCTCGCCGGGGATTGCATGTGCTTAGCTTTCTTCTTTTTCTTTGCGTGGGCGGGCCCTACTGCATGTGCATGAACAACCTCCATTGCCGGATCTGCTGTCCTCATGTCCTCACGCCCTTCACCTGCCATGCCGCCTGCACCAACCTCCCCAATGCCTATTCTGTCGTACTGTCGTTGCAAGTCCTCCCGTCCACCAACAAAAGGTTGAAGTTTGCCCTCTCGCCCCAAGTTGGGCGATTCAAACATGCGATGAGTTGGAGCTGTCAATGATACCACCAGCGTGCCGGGCTCGTCGTCACTCTGTGATTCCCAAAAATCGTGAAAACCAACATCGGTGCAAAAACCAGCATCGCAACGAGCAGCGCAACCACCATAGCAACAATCGTGTAACAAAAATGAAAACATAACAAGTTTAGGAAGTATGGAGAGCCATGCAACAACAATGAAAACAAATGCAACAATTGCCTGAGAATGACATGCACAAGCAGCCTTCTCCACAGCTGCCGGATTTGCACACGCATTGCAAACAATGTAAGGTTCACTCAACTATCTAAAGTTCACTCATCCAGCGAAGCCAGGATGAAGATGCAAAAACAAAGCGAGGCAACAAAGCGAAAGCCAAAAAGAAATCGAACAAAGCAAAAGCAGAAGTGGCTTGCCTGAGAGTACTCGGCTTCAGTTGGCGCGGGTTGTGAGCAAGACACTGGAATCTCCTGCTGGAGCTTCAGTTTGGCCATGCGAGAGATTGGCCGTCGTCCGTAGTACAGAGCTTTCAACTTCCGCTGCGGTCTGGATGTGAGGTCTCTCTCGGGAGAGCCACGCCCTTCAGGCGGCATAAGTCCCAGCCAAAATGGAAAAAGATCTCCGTTTTTGGGGTACATGCCTCGAATAGCATGTTAAGCCAAGATTAGCATGAGATTTAGGGTACGTATCCAGGAAGCCATGTGTCGCCAGCCCGAATGAAAACCGACGGCGGTGGACATTTATTGCCCAACTGCGCAATTAAATGTCGGATAAAGCCCTCCATGTCGGATGAAAATCGACGGAAAGAGGCCCGGAATTTCCAACGTAGAGGTAATTCCGGCACCGAATTTCCATCCAGAAGGGAGGGCGGCGCGCGAAATTTCCCTCAAGCAGGTAATTCAGAAGCGGATGGATGGAAATCCGGCGCCGGATTTCCATCCGCGCAGGTAGGGCGGCGCACGAAATTTCCCTCAAGCAGGTAATTCGGAGGCAGATGGATGGAAATCCGGGGCCAGATTTCCATCCGCAAGGTTGGGCGGAGAGCGGATGGATGGAGATCCGGCGCCGAATTTCCATCCTGCAGGTAATTCGAATCCCGGATGGATGGAAATTCGGCGCCGAATTTCCATCCAGCAGGTAAGTCGGATCGCTGGCGTATGGATATTCGACGCCGAATTTCCATTCGCCAGGTATTTCATCGCTCAGAATTACCTTCCTGCAGGTAATTCTGAGCGATGAATTACCTTCCTACGCTCGGAATTACCTGCAGGAAGGTTATTCATCGATAAGAATTACCTGCACGAAGGTAATTCATCGATCAGAATTACCTGCAGGAAGGTAATTCTGAGCGATGAAATACCTGGCGAATGGAAATTCGGCGCCGAATATCCATACGCCAGCGATCCGACTTACCTGCTGGATGGAAATTCGGCGCCGGATCTCCATCCATCCGGGATTCGAACTACCTGCAGGATGGAAATTCGGCGCCGGATCTCCATCCATCCGGGATTCCACTTACCTGCTGGATGGAAATTCGGCGCCGGATCTCCATCCATCCGGGATTCGAACTACCTGCAGAATGGAAATTCGGCGCCGGATCTCCATCCATCCGGGATTCGAATTACCTGCAGGATGGAAATTCGGATCTCCATCCATCCGGGATTCCACTTACCTGCTGGATGGAAATTCGGCGCCGAATTTCCATCCGGGGGATGGTCTCTGTCGGAGAGGTGCCGGCCTCTCCGCCGCTCTGTTGGATATTCGGTGCTGAATTTCCGTCCGGGGGTTGAAATATGACGGCCAGGTGCCGACCTCTCCCCCCTCCCCGACTGCATTAGAACGGCCCCGGATTGAAATTCGGCGCCGTTTTTCCATCTGGGGAGGTTTTTATGTCGGCCAGTTTTCGGTCTGACCCCCGACACGACTTCCTTTGGGGTGGCCCGGATGGAAATTCGGCGCCGAATCTCCATCCAGGGGATGCTCTCTGTCGAACACGTGCCGGCCTCTACGCCCGAGGCGACTTCATCCGGGCGTCCCCTGTTGGATATTCGGTGCCAAATTTCCGTCCGGGGGTTGAAATGTGACGGCCAAGTGCCGACCTCTCCCCCCTCCCCGACTGCATCCGAACCGCCCCGGATGGAAATTCGGCGCCGAATCTCCATCCAGGGGATGTTCTCTGTCGCACACGCGCCGGCCTCTGCGCCCGAGGCGACTTCATCCGGGCTTCCCCTGTTGGATATTGGGTGCCGAATTTCCATTCGGGGGTAGTAATGTGACGGCACGGTGCCGACTTCTCCCCTTCAGCCGACATCATCCGGACGGCCCCCCACTTTCTGACTGCATACCGTTGACAGTTATTGCGCAAAGACCAGGGGCCGCATTCCGGAGACAAGGTTCATTAACACTCTGACTGTGGATTTTTGAGATAGTTGGCTCCCTGGATTTGGATCAGGCTTCGTCGCTCGGACAAATCGGCATCTAATTCATTCCCATCGCTGCATCCAGGGAGCTTCCCCGCACGCCATCCTGGCAGTCTTGTGTGCACATCTCCCATGGCAGAAAACCCGAGCGCTACAGTGTACTACCCTCCTCACGAGCATAGAGCTTCATTTCCATGCAGAGGGGACATCTGCCGGGTGATGGAGAAATATCTGTGCGTTCGATACCACCTGAAACCGGGGTCGGTTTTTTTGGAGGAGGAAAGGAAGTTCTCTAACGGCCTTGTTGTTGAGAGTATTGTTGTGCTCCACGATGATTTTGGCGATGGCAGGGAATGGCGAGTTCCACCATCGGACAGCGTCATATACAGGGCTGTTGGGGACTTCATTTGCCCGCCAAATGCACCTTCTATCCTGGCGCCTTCCACGAAACAATCCGCGAATCAGAGAGTGGCTACCTCAAAGAGAGAAGTCCGCAACGAAGTAAATCCAGAGCCGAACCCATCCATGAAGACGAGCGAGAACCGGGTTGTTCACAACCTGTCCGACTCAGACGAGGTCATGGAAGTTCCAAGGTCGTCTTGGAGATCAGGCAAGTCCTCAATGGACGTCAGTGGAGGAGGGAGTCATATTCCCAGCACGAGCACCGCAGTTTGATCTATTCTTGAAATTTTGCGAGGGCTTCACATGGAGGGACACCGGTCGGAGCTGGCCGGGCTGGACTACAGCAAGTTCGCAACTAAATCGGTTATATGCCTTCCCGCCGACGTCGACGGTAATATCTTCTTTGAGTTCCCTCCTCGGGCGGACTACTCGAGGGCGTCCGGAATGTTGACAGATATGGATAGAAAACATGACGGTCATCTGTAGTGTGAATGCAGGGCAGAACATTACATATGTTTACCATTACGACCTACATCACTATGACGGGTTGCCGCGTCATCCCAACTGCAGAAAGGATGTATCCCTTCATGAAGGTAATTTCATGAGCGCACTGAACTTATGCTTTGCCAGGAGAAAATGGCTAAGTCATGACGGTACACATTTTCATCCATGCGATGAACGTTTTCATCACTGATTCTTGACCTAAAAGATCGCGGGTTGAGAAAAACGAAGAGGAAGATGACGGATGGCTCGTAGCGGCTGTTGCAAAGGAGTGGTGTCGGCAGGGCCAGCCTGTGTTAGGAGGTTGTACTGCGCGGTGGGATCTTGCTTGGCTTAGGAAGCGGCATTAAGACGCCTCTGCTTGGTATTCTGTGTAGAAAGAAGCGGTGCCGCCTCTCTCTGTAGTGATGATCAATTCCAAGAGATAGAAGCATGTAAGGAAAGCGGCGCACCACCACTGCCGCCAGTGCCTTGAAGATGATAGTTATGGGCAGATGAGCAAGCAAGGAAAAGGCCAGCTGCTGAAAGCACAGGGAAGAGAGTCTGGACCAACAATCAATGGGGGGAAGGTAAAGCATGTGGAGTTCTGGCTGTATGGTATCTCGGGTTCTCTGTCATTAAGCTTCTAGCTTGCTTTGTTCTCCTTGTTATAGGACCAGGCCAATTCGAGAGGAGAATTGCATAGCGTAATCTGGTTGTCAAGCCACAGGATGGTCCAAGTGAAGAAGGGGAGCCATCATGGCGTCATAAGGTCTGGAATCAAGACAAAGAGAAAGGGTTGAAGTGGCTGCTGACGGGGCGATGGCAAGGTGGCCCACTTTGACAGGCAGACACCGCCGCTTCACTAGTGGATAAAAAACAGATAAGTCGATGAACAGAGGCTTCTTTTGCCAGGACTTAGAAATTGCTTTGGTAGATTTAGGACTGCATCTTGGCAGAAGAGAAAAGGTAGAGACATGTGACAAAAAAAGTTTTTGAAATGGGAATGGAGACTCTGGACTTCAGACCAGAACGTGGAAGGATGGATGCACCTGATGTTGTGATGACAGTGAGAGAAATAAGTGAAGAGAGAGAGAAAGAGAGAGCCTGTTCGTCACTGAATTCAGAATGGTCCACTGTTGTCTTCATTCTTGCATTTTGATTCAGTGTCATAAACCTGGACACCCATGCTGCCTGTGTGTAGTGATAACCTGGAACCAATGTAGATCTGGCTTGTTTGTTTGGAGAGATCAAATGATGGTTAGCTGGAGTTGCAAAAAAAACAATGGAAAGGATAAGGTGATTTCACTATGGGATCAGGATCTGAACAACTGTGTTCCACAGTTGAAGGGAAAAGAGGGATGTTGGGGTATTTGGGTTGAAGTCTGACAAAAGAGATGAGAGCTGTTTGAGCGATGGGTCATTGGAAAAAGGGACAAGAGAGAGAGAAAGAGAGAGAG